>JARHVA010000951.1:2500-320000 GCA_037957365.1 Torreya grandis
ATTAGTTATTTTTATGATGTTGATGATATATATGGACATACATATTAGTTGATTTTTAAAATGTTCTATTTTATTTCATGGTATATTATGATTAAAGGAAATTTGTAGATATAATATATTTTGGTGTATTGGAATCTTATATGGATATGATTTCATTTTAGGATTTGATTTATCTTAACAACTGTTCATTTGAATTATATAATTTTAAGTATTTTACTATTTTTTTTTGCAAGCTCTAACTAACTACTATTTTGTTTGACCAAGGTGCCTATAGGATTGCCCCACCCTCATATAATGGAACATAGGGAGAGAATTATAGAGGAGTAGGATGTAGATATTGGTGTTGGGGATAGAAAGAGTAAAATCAAACCCCTATACACACTTACAATTTTGCATGCTAAGATGAATTAAGTGTTGATGGCATTTTTTGAATATGTTGTGTTTGATTTTTACTAGTTGGTACTATGGTTAATATTTCATTCTTTGCTTTGATTATGGATCAAATACTTACTTGATGTGGATTAACTAGTTTGATTATGGATGTTATTGGTAGTGTTATTTATTAATATTGTTAATGCATATTTTTTCTAAGAACCTTATTGAAGTTGTTATGAAGACTAAATTATGGTTTATTGAGTTATGGATGGAAATGGGCTGATTTTATTCATTATAATCTAGAAAGTATAGGATGTTTATTTAAACCATTTCTTTGTATATAATTATGCAAGGGTTTTTTGGTTTTAATTCTTACCCATTTTTTGTGGCTTAGGGGACATGGGAAAAAGATGCATCCAATCAATTTTATATTTCATAGTCTTAAAAAATAAAAAAATGAGTTGGAAGGTTATAGTGGTATAGTAATTGGATTTTGGTACAAATCATTTCCATGTACTATTCAAACTAATTTTTTTTAGTTATTTCATAGTCTTTGGGGAGAAAATTAGGTTTTGATATCATTATGGTTTAACTTCTCCATTTGGGGGAAGAGATGGATTGTAGGGTTTGTCATGCATCCATTATGCTAAGACAGTCATAGTGTAACTTTGAGATAACTACAAAAAATAATTACATTCATTTATGAATTAGAATTTTATAATGGAAAATGAGGAAAACTTTAGGAGAAAATCAAGGGCATGTAGAATGTGGAAAGGAAAAAAAAATAGAATAAGAAGCAAAAATGGCATGAAAGGGAGACATAAAAAATAAAAGAGAATAAATGATAGAGATTAGTAGGAAATAGGATATATGTCTACCATGCTTGGCACTCAATAGGCATTAGCCATTGATTAATTTGGTGACCAGGTAAGCGATGTAGTTGATATTTTAAATCTTGGTTATATTACATACTGTGCCTAATTTGAATGACCATGTTATTTAGTTTATAGTCATGAGTAATACATAGAAACCCTTTTCACTAGGTTAGATTATATAGCTTTTTAATTCCTGAAATAATAGACATTATGGCCATCCTTAATTATGATACTCAGATGAATGTAAAAAATGTAAACATGGTATTGTTAGGACTTAGTTTATGAGTATAGTTATACCTATCATGTTTAAAGTAGGAGTCACTCTTATGGATTTGGGGATAAAATTCATTTTCATTGAAAAGCTTGTAAGATTGAGGTAAATAGGTCTCATGAAACTAGAAAACTCTTAGTGAGGTCTTTTACAATCACAATTAGTATTGGAATCCTAGTTAGTCAATTTACTTGTGTAAAATTGTGTAGTATAATTTTATCTTATTCTAGCTAATTTGAACCTATATAAATGAATCATGAATTCTAAGTGGATATAAAACATGATTTAAAATTCATTTTTTATTTAATTAGATGATCTCCAAGTTGTAACTATATTTACAAATAAAATTATTTCATTTATCCTCATCTTCTAAATACCTCGTATTGGAATATAATGTTTTAACAGTGGAAAAATGTATGATAATGTATAGGTAAAATATTAAAGTATCTATGAATTATTTTTTTGTAGGTCCTTACATAGATTATTTTGATAGTAATACACAACCATGCAAAGTACTAAAATTTCTATGAGTTTGTTTTGCTTTTAGGTAGTCTCATGAAACATATACAACTTGTAGATGTACTTTGATTGATTTATACAACATCATGTATATGTGTATATGAGTTATAAAATGGATTGTGTTAAGTTGTTGATAACACACACACACACACACACACACACACACACACACACACACACACACACATCTATATATATGAAATATAAATGCTTACCCATTAATATTCATCTAGAATATTTGGTTGTATATGATAGAGGACTCATTCACAAACGTAGATATACAACATGATATATAGATCATCATTTATGTAGTTGACATTTTAGATGAATTGGTGTCTCATTATATGATGGCTTGGACTCAAAATGAATAGAGTATTATTTAATATTTTAAAGGTTTTAGATATGCCAAAATATACCTATATATTTATATTCCTCTATTAAAATTATTGAGAAAATGATGTTTACATAATCTTGTCCTTGAGTATTGAAATGGTATGGAAAAATACACACACACACATGTGTGTGTTTGTGTACAAACTATGCACATACGATGGCACAATATAAGGTTGTATCATGTTATTAATTATCAAAATAGTCAATGAAGGTTTAAGGATGAGAAGTTAGTATACAAGTGATTGAATGGCCTATTTCAAATCAGTAAATAATCTTTGGTTTATGTGTACCCAACTCTTATAGAGTTTAGTTTGATATGGTACTCATTATATTTAGTATTAAAGAATTTAAATTGAATGAAAAGTTATTATAATTCAAATAGGTAGAAGATAATATATCCATTTACTTGAAATTATTTAACATGGGCATTTAGCCATGTTTATATTTGGAAAAAAAGAATGTAAGATGATAGATATGAATTTGAATTTATTATACATGTTAATAATATTTGTATATTGTGAAATTAAAGTGGTTTTCTATAAAATATGAATGTTTAAAACTTGTATTATATAATCAAGTGAGATCTGTCATGAATTGTTACATGATTGTATGTTATAAATATGTTGATAGTATGTATTTTGAAAGATTATATAATTGTTTGATTTCTTATGATAATGGATGATTGACATATGAGGTTGATGCCTTGTAATTCATATACCTATAATCTAGTATCATAGGTAGATTGAGGTTCACTATCATAAAGTGTGTGTGTGTGTAGATATGACTCATAACCATGAGAGATATGAAATCTATATTGAAAAACTTTAGCCGAAGTAATGTTATAGATAAAAAAATTGTCATTCCACTATAATATCTATTTTACATGCATATGTGTGATGTCATATTAGATAAAAGATTTTTTTCCATGGTTTATGTGACTGTTGCATGTATTAGTGATTTTACTACAAATGGTTCTAGTTTAATTCTTGATATTTGTACTACCATTATCTACCCTTCCATGAATGGAAGAGCCACTCCGAATTGGGAGGTGTGTAGGGGAATGATGGTCTATGGTTGGATTAACATTCCCTTGATGATGATCTCCATCTCTTTAGCTGATCAACCATTATGGAAGCATACACACAGTTTTTGTATTGATTATTGAGCTATCTTATGAAGCTATAATGTATTATTATATTACCTATCATGTGTTATTATAACATTAATGATAAATTGTAACATTTTTAAATTTAGTATTATTATTATTAAATATAGTTATGGTTGTATAATTGTACATGATTAATTATGTTGGAAATATAAGAGGATGCATATATATTCTAGCTGTAAGAATGGATTATTTTAGTGTATTGTTATACCATGCATTTTGCATGATTTATGAGATAGATTTAATCTTCTACACTATTAAATATTGTTTGAAATTTAAATATGTCATGAATTAACTAGAAGGTTAGTTGTATTATCTATATATATGTTTTTTATATGTATTTAGCTATCAAACATTAAATCTATATGATAATTAGTGAAGAAAATAATATTTAAATTATGTTATAGTTAGAAAAATGTGTTTCTTTAGTAAAACCTAGTGGGGGTGTTTCATGTGGTAAAAAATCAAGGTTAAAACACTCAGATCTAATGAATTCACTAATGTTAAACTATCCATCTTATTTTATTAAGAATAATGGTACATGGAAGATTGAATGATGATGGGACTTCTAATGAGAATCCTCAAGTTGATCTTAATCAACTGAAAATTGATAAAGATATAAAAATCAATCAAATCCTAATTTTCATGAATGAAAAAAGATAGATTAATATCCCTAGAGATGGAAGTTCATGGGTATGGTGAGGAAAATTAATAAAAAGCACTAGTGGAATAATTATCTAGTTAGGAAGAGCCTCTAGATCAGGGGCATGATGAGAAGTGACAAGTAGCTATATAACTTGCATGAGATATTAAAAAGGTGAATCCACCTAAATTTTATGGTATATGCTAAGGCCTAACTTAAAAATTGTAAAATTATTTTAAAATGTGAAATTTTGAGGTAACTAAAGCTATTTAGGGAGCCTATCAACTTATTAGTGAAGCAACAACTTGGTGGGATAATAATAAGAGAGATATGGGTCTTGACTCCTCCACCACCACTTAGAAGTAGTTATTAGCCTTGTTTAGAGCTCATTGCCTACCCTAGCTATATTTTGATTAGAAGTTAATAGATTTACGAAATATGAAATAAGGAGATATGTCAATAAATAAAAACTAGGAATAATTCACAAAGATTTTGAAGTATGTACCTCAGTACCAAAAATATGAATGTTTCTAGATTAGTAAATTCAGCATGGATATAAAACCCCAAATTGGGTGTGGTGGATGTTCATAGACCATCCACCATGGACCAAGTCTTTGATAAATCAATTAACCAAGAGCAAAAATTTAAATTGATTGTTGAGGTTTGGGATAATTTTAAAATAAATTTGGAATCTCAAAAAGTAGTTTCAAGAAAAATAAATTGAAATGAAATAGTAATTCCTAAAATAGGTCCAATAGTCAAAATGTAAGGTTTGAAAATTATTCATGGATCAGGAAACATGGACATAGTTTTAAATAATATTCAAGAGAGGAAATCAATTTGAGAGGAAGGGACCACCTAATATATGTTTTACATGTGGAAGATTCCATTATGCTAAGGATTGTCCTAAGTGGAAGATATATGGTAAAAATAAGAATTCATCTAATTCTACATCACATTAGGGAACCTTTCAGTAGTGAATTCATGAAGCTACTAGCAAACATCAAGATGAATTTAAAATTTCTCCCATTTCAGTATTAGGTATATATTTGGGCATCTTATTTCCATTTAAATAGATACACGAACCACTGAATGTTTTTTATCTCTTATAATTTTAAGTAAATTATATAGTAAACTTGGTTTTATGGAAAATGCTTGGTTAGTTTAGTATAGGAATGAATCTAAGGTCAAGATTGATAGGTGTCTTATTGAGGCTATGGTGAATTTAATATAATTCACCATGGTAGTTGATTTATATGTAACATCACTAGGATCATATGATGTGATCCTAGGAGTGAACTAGATTTTTAGGCATAAATCTAAGGTCAACTACTATTTTAATAAGGTTGAATGCTTAATGATTTGGGGAGTCAAACCCAAATTTAGGGAGAAAAGAGAGAGTTAAAGCTAAGACATATTTTATCCATTCATTTTAAAAAGTCTTAGTGAAATAGATGTCAAGTAGTCTTGGTTAAAGTCAATGAAATTAAAGAAACCAAGGAATCCTATATTGAACACTAAACCTTTATGCAAGAGTTCTAGTATATTTTTCCAAAAGAGTTATCTAGTTTACCTCCCAAAATAGAATTTTACTTCACCATTGATATCATTCTAAGATAAAAACACCAATTCAACTTCACCATTGAGATGTTGGCCCAAGGTTTCATTCCACCAAGTGTTTCACCATGGGGTGCACTTGTGGTTTTCTTGAAAAATAAGGATGGAACCCTTCACTTATGCATATATTATAGGGTTATAAATAGATTAACCATTAAAAATAGGTATCCCTTACACCATATTGATGATATTTTTTATCAAATGTGAGGTGTGATAGTATTTACCAAGATTGACCTTTGAGTTGGGTATTATCAATTGAGGATCAAGGAGGAATACATTACAAGAATATCCTTTTAAACTAAATATAAAAACTATGAATTTATAGTGCTTTATTCTAGGATAATAAATGCATATGCAACATTAATGAATCTTATGAACAATATTTTCATAGATTACTTTGTTTAGTTTATGTTTATTTTTATTGATGACATCCTCATCCACTCTAATAGTGAAGAGGAACATATTCAACATTTGATTTTGGTTTTGCAATGGTTGTGAAATCACATGCTCTATGGGAAATCATCTAAGATCATCTTATTTAAAATTAGATTATATTACCTAAGACATATCATATCTATAAAAATAATTTCAATGGATCCAACTATGACTACAACCATCATATAATGGACAAAACATAGGAATGTGCATGAGTTAAAAATATTTATGTGTTTAGTAGGATACTACAAGAAATATATGCCAAATTTATATAAGAAATAAATTTCAATCACTATTAGGATCAAAAGATATGCTACCACATCTTAGGAAAAATATATCCTATTGTGAAAGTAAATAATGTGGAATAAAACAAGCTAAAAAATAAGAGACAAGAGGGAACACATTACAAATATGTACATGGAAACCTTAGAATGTTTAAGGAAAAAACATGGGTAAAATGACATCTTATAGACTTCATATTACATCAACAAATACTCTTCTACAATAGCTCCTCCTGAAAATCCTTTCATAGTTATAATAAAATAATCACTCATGTGAGAAAAGCATACAAATACTCTAGGATCTAACCTCCAAACTCAAGGATATTCATGTTTACAACAAAGCATACAATGAGTTTAGGTGAGTTAAAATTACATAGCCTTAAGTATCTATCTCTCTATAATAACGTAATCCCAATTTTTCAATGATCCAAGATTGATCCACTAGGGGATGAGAATTACAAATGAAATATTATGATTTCATAGCATTTACAACATAGAAGAGAGAGGGAGATAAAATAAAAAAGGTGTCCCCAAAAATGCACCACACTCCATGTGTGAACATTGATCAACAATGTGAATTTTTTATTCATGCTCAAAGGGTCAACAAAGTAGATCTAATAATTTAGACAAATCCATCCATCTCAATGTGCTTCTAAATATGACACCCCAGTAACACATGTGAGGTAAATCAACAATAATCATCTTCTATCTTTTTCTTCCCATGTGTACACAAAGTCCAAAAGGTCTTTCAATCACCTTTTGACTTTTTCTAGATATGTTTAATCTTGGAGCACCATAGAAACTCACCTCACACCAACCATTTGTCTTTTTCACCACAATATAAAACCCATGTGACTACCAAGGAAAAACTTATGTGCCTTGGTGGAGTGTTATGCCCCACTCCTATCATACCAACATAATCACATGTGAATGACCCTCCATGGGCCCTACCACATCACAATTATCCACATCTATTACATGTCACATCATCATGAATAGTAACCCATGAATAGTGATTATGAATAGTGAATTCACACCTAAAAATCACCTCCATGCAATGAAATTATTATTGATTTATTTTTTATGATAAGTGTAAAAAGCCTTTCAAATTCTAAAAAAGAGGCTTATATCAACACTAGTGTTGTAAATTCTAGATCCAAATGGTCATTTTTTAATAATAACTTATGCTTCATGAGAGGTTAAAGAGAATTTATTATTAAAGATGGGTCAATTTTAGCTTATGAATAAAGGAAATTAAATTATTATAAGGCAAACTATGCCCTATGTGACTTAGAGTTAGATTCCATAGTGCATGTTGTATGTGTATGGAGGCATTACTTGTTAGGAAAACCTTTTGAGCTCAAAATAGATAACATGGGATTCAAGTACATATTTACCCAAATAAAACTTAAGGTTTGTCAAATATGATGGTTAGAATTCCTATCAGATACGACTTCAACATTAGCTACATTAAGAGAAAGGAAAATAGAGTTGCATATGCCCTTAACCATATAAGATACATAGAATTTTTTACTACTATTAGGATTACCATCTGAGATTAGGTAGTGAAGTTCTCACTAGGAAATTAATTCTATGAGAAGTTGAAGAAATATTTAATGGAGGATTCACAAGATCTTAGATATAAAGGATTCAAATTTGATAATGATGAACTTTTAACATACAATTTAAGGATCTATGTGTCTGATATGTATAATTTTAGGGGTATTGTGATAATAGAGTTGTAAAATGCTCCATATTCACATATTGGTGTGATTAAGCTCTTAAAAAAGCTAAAACCATTGTATTTATAGAAATGAATCAATAAAGATGTGGAATATTTTGTGTCAAGATGATTTGAATTTCAATAATTCAAGGTTGAAAACATACATATTGTTGGATTATTTTACCCACAGTCTATACCATAATGTAAGTGTCATTTCATTAATATTGAATTTGTCTAAGGCTTGCCTATGTTAATAAACCATTATGATATGATATTGGTGGTTTTTTATAAACTCACCAAAGTATCACCCTTAATTCCAAGAAATTCAATATATGATGCACCAATGCTTGCCAAAAGGTTTATAAATTAAGTGTATAAATTATATATTTTTATAGAAAAGATCATTTTAGATAGGAACCTAGGATGACATCAAGGTTCTGGAAAAGTCTTAATGCAACATTGGGTATGTAAATGAGCTTTAGTAAAACCTACCATATATAAATGGATGGGTAAATAGAAAGAGTGAATCATATCTTGGAAGATATTTTTAGGATTTGTTGCATGGACCAACAATATAAATGAGAAGAATAGTTGTCATTAGTTGTGTTTTCTTATAAGAACTCATTTCAATTAGCATTGAGGATGGTTCCTTTTGAATCATTATATGGAAGGAGTTTTAGAACACCATTAAACTAGGATAAATTATAGGATAGAGTGGTATTTTGACATGATATGCTTGGTAAAATGGAATAATAGGTAAAATTCATAACATAAATATTGACTGAAGCCAATGATAATCAAAAGAGCTATGCTAATTTAAAATGGACATCAAGGCAATTATCAGTTAGAGATAAGGTTTTTGTGTGAGTCAAACACCAAAAGAGTTCCATCAATTTTTTAAAATCAACAAAAACATCATCAAGCTATGTGGGACACCTTTAGGTTCTAGAAGTGATAAATCCTAAAGCGTATAGACTTGATTTACTGTTAGCTTTAACATAAATGCATAATTTTTTTCATGTATCTTATCCTAAGAATTATATAGCCCATCCTTCACATGTTTTGGACTAGAATGAATTAAAATTTGTATATCTGTGGATGGTAAAAATATAACTAATTATAATTAATTGATAATTGTAAGCTTAACTTGTGTAAAAGGAAAGTATCAAAATGCAAGTTCTATTGGGACCAATATTATAAAGATAGTGCCACATGGGAGAATTATGAGGATTACTATAGGTTGTTTCCACATCTATTTGAATAAACTTATGTTGAAAATTATTATTTATTTTCAAAATTTATATATGAATAAAATCCATTAGGATGATGGCTTATTTTAGGGAGGAAGGATGTTATATCTCATCACAATCTTTATAAATTACATTAGTATTAGGAAATGAAGTAAACTAATTATTAGTTATTTTTTATTCTTATGATATATTCAGATATCTATGTTGTTTTATTTGATAGATGTATTTTATTTCATGGTATATTATATTTTAGTGTATTGGAATATTATGTGGATATGATTTCATTTTTATTTTTTTATTTTTCTTAACAAAAAAATATTTTATGTATATACATTTTGAGTATTTTATTTTTTTGTTTCAAACTCAGAGTAACTACTATTTTATTTAACTGAGGTGCATGCATGACTATCCCACCCTCATAGAGTGCAATAGATGGAGATCATAATAGGGGATGAGATGCAAATATCAGTGTTTAGGGTATAAAGAGTGAAACTAAACCCACACACACACTTACACTTTTGCAAGCTGAGATGAATTAAGTGTTGATGGTATTTTGTGAATGTGTTGTGTGTTTTCTTTTTACTAGATGTTATTATGGTTTTAAATATTTCATTATTTTATTTGATTATGGGTCAAATACTTGTTGTCGATTGACCAATTTGAGTATGTATGTTATTTTTAATGCTATTTATTAATCTTCTCAATGCATATTTTTTTTAATAACCTCTATGAATATGTTATGAAGACTAAATTGTGGTTTCCTAAGTTATGGATTGAAATGGACTTATTTTATTCATTATAAATCTATAAAGTACATTATTTTTATTTAAACCATTCATTTATATTTAATTATGAAAGGTTTGTTGGATTTAATTCTTACCCATTTTTTTTGGCTTAGGGGACATGGGACAAAATGCACCCAACTAATTTTATATTTCATAGTCTTAAAAATATATAGGAAAATGAGTTGGAAGCTTGTAGTGGTATAGTAATTGGATTTTGTTAAGAATTATTTACATGCACTGTTTGAACCCAAAATAATTAGTTATTTCAAAGTATTTTAGGAGAAAATTATATTTTTGCTATCATTACAATTTGATTTCACCATTTTTGAGGAAGATATGGGTAGTAGGGTTCAGCATGTACCTACCATGCTAAGACAGTCATGGTGGAACTTTGAGCTAACTAAAAAAATAAGGACATGCATTTATGAATTAGAATTATGTGATGGAAAATGGGCAAATTTTTAGGAGAAACTCAAGGGCATGAAGAAGGTGGAAAAGAAAATAAAATAGAATAAGAAGGAAAAATGTAAGGAGAGGGAGACATGGAAATGTTAAAAGAAGAAGTGGTAGAGATTAGCAAGAGAGAGGAGATACATCTACTATGTTTGGAATTCAATATGTGTCATATGTCTATTACTTCAGTGACTAGGTAAGTTATATAATTCATATTTTAAATCTTGGTAATATTACATAATATGTTTGATTTGAATGACTGTGTTATTTATTTTATAGTCAACGAGTGAGACATAGAAACCATTTTAATTGGATTAGGTTTAATAATTGTTGAGTGCTTGAAATGGTATAAATTATGTCCACTCTTGGTCATGATACTTAGATGAATGTAAAAAAAAGTAAACAAAGTATTGCTAGGACTTAGTTTATAAGATAGTTATATCCATCATGGTTGAAACAAGAATCACTCTTACAGATCTAGGCATGGAACTCATTTCCATCCATAGTCCCATAATATTGAGGTAAATAGGTTGAATAAAAAATTACAAATATTAGGGAGTTTTTTTAAACTCATGATTAGTATTAGAATCCTAGTTAGTTGATTTACTTGTGTAAAAGTATGTATTAGAATTTTACCCTCTTTTATCTAATTTGAGGCTATATAAATGACTCTCATGAATTCTAAATAGATATAAAACTTGATGTCAAATTAATTTTGATTGAATTAGATAATATCCAAGTTGTGAATATATTTACAAATAAATGTATATTATTTATCGTCATCTTTTCCATACCTCATATCAAAATAAAGTGTTTTAACAATGGACAACTATAGGTTAATGTTTAGGTAAAATATTGAAGTATATCTAAACTATATTGATGTAGGTCCTTACCTAGAGTATTTTTCTAGTAATACACATCCATACAAAGTATTAAAAGAGTTATGAATTTGTTTTTATTGTTGGTAGTCTCATGAAACATATACAAGTTTTAGATGTACTTTTACTAATTTGTTGATTTTTATATATATATATATATATATATATATATATATATATATATATATATATATATATATATATATATATATATATAATATTATAATGTTTACCAATTGATACTCATCCAAAATTTTGTGTCATATTCTATAGAGGATTCATGCACAACTGTAGATAAACAATATGATATATAGATATTCATTTATGAAGATGAAATTTTAGTTGAATTGGTGTCTCATTATATGATGGATTGGTTGATTTTGTGTGTGAACTTTCCCCATTTAATAGGTCTTTAGGCCAAATTACTTGTTATATGATGTCGCATGATGAATAAAGATAAATATATGAGATGTTTTTATTTTTTATGATAGGATACCCCAATTAAGGATGTCTCAACAAGATTCTAAGTTTGATGAATGATGCATAAGTAAATTTAGGATGTCTAGTGATTCCTAAGATTATTTTTTAATGGTTGGTAGGAATTAGTTTGAATTATAGTCTAGGGCCATTGGTGGCCAATTTTAGGTGTCTATAGTTTTCCCTTTTTTGAGAAGGCATTGTAAGTTGTAAGCATAGTAACATCTTATAAAATAATGAAAAGGTTTTGTATGTTTATAACTTCAATGGTAATGGATGAACTGTAGGTTCCCCCTCAAGGGAGTGATTAGTAAAAGGGTTAGTGATCGTTCCCTCAAAAGGAGGAAGTGATGAGACAAAATAAGATAAAATGAGTGGAAGAGACTGATTTTCCCACAAGAAGTAATAATTAGTGGAATAGATAGATTAAAATAAGAAGGAAATTAATCCATGGGTGAGATTAATCTAATTGAGAAATTGCTTACATGCATTGATTTAAAAAGTATTGATTTTCCCAAAGGTGGTTATAATTAGCATCAAAGTTTGAGACATTGATTTACGCATAGGTAGTTATAATTAGTGATAAAAACATATGCTCTATTTAGGGATGATTCTAAATAATGATTTTCCCATAGGCAGTTATAATCATTAAGATGACCTAGATTAAAAAATGATTGTTGATTGTGCCCCAATAGGGTATATTTTTAAGAATAACTAAAGGATATATCCTATTTCATAGATTAAATATGAGTGGGTGAAAACATAGATGAAATGGTATAATGACTAAAGAAGCCATAAATAACTAGGCATACAAGGATGACCAAAGTGATAAAAGAGATGAATAGAAAAATAATAATTGATCAATGGAAATGATTTGATTGTACCTACCAATGTAGAGATACTCATCCATATTTGCATTGATATAACTAGAATGATCAATAGGTTGATTTAATCAAGATGGGTGGGAGTATTTTCCAAGGGTAGTAAGAAGAAAATTCTACCACTCCATTACTTGTAAGACTTCCTAAGCTAATTTTTGTTGTAGCATGTGATGGTAGGCATCATGATATAAAACACCATGAAAACTTTTTCAAAATATGCATAAGGACTAACTCTTAATCCAATAAATAATTGAAAAAATACACCAATGATAAAAACCATGATGATAATGTTGACATATGAATATCGATGGACTAATGTTGACATATGAATATCGATGGACTCTAGAATAATGTACAAGGAATCACCCAATGAATACATATAGACTAAGTTGAGGCACATGAATGAAAGAAAATAAATAGGAAAGAAAGAAACAAACAAATAAGTAAAAAGACACAAAAAGACAAATAAAATTAATAAAAAGCATCCCAACAATGGATTTTTCTTAGTAGGATGGATCAAGGATGACTGACTAGGATTAGACAAGACAAATGTTTTTAGAATTTTAAATTTTTTGAAGGTTTTTGGAAGTTTTAAATATATTAATTCATTAGAGATTAAAAATATACCATTCATAAAATGGTGAGAGTGTTGGCTTAGGTTACTCATAAAATAATTAGAGTGTATGGCAAAGGGGGAATAAGTTAAACTCAATGTGAATTGAGTATGGCCTACATAGTCCCAATAGGACCCAAGTCACAGTAATTATACCAACATGAAAGGAAATGAGGACCAAACAAGTCAAAAAAAATTTAAAATTAAAGCCAAATAACCGGGAAAATTAAAATAACAATGGTAACGTGATACTACAATTCATGGTAAAAGGTGTTGTTCCTAATTTTCCCATAGGTGGTTATAATTAGGAAATAACAGAATAGGCCAATGATACTAATTTCTTGTACGTCGTTATAATTAATAACACAAGTTAGACTAATGTTTTTCTCATAGGTGGTTATAATTAATAACACCAACCAAATGTGAATGAAAGATAGCTTGATAGATTGACTGTCACACTAATTTCATAGAATATCATTTAAATAAAGAATTATAAAACTACTGAAACTAGATCAAGATCCCCTCATGGAAGGTGCAGAAAGAACCAAAGGAACCAATATCATAAGGGGTTGGGTAGGATTTCTAAAAATAGGCTTTGGTCTAAATAGAGATGGCATGGTAGAATGGTAATGGTATGAAGATTAGATGAAATGGTAAGAGGTTTACCCCCAAGTGATAAGACAAGGAAAATGGTAGGGTATGAAATAATGGAAAGGGGAATGGAAAATGAAAATTGCAAGGTAAATGTTTTTGGTAAGGTATGGGTATGGAATATGGAAAAGGTATGGTGTGTGGCTAAGGGAAAGGTATGGTATATGATTCTAGCTAGGTATATGATTTTGGCCAAGGTATATGTATGGTTTTATGATTTTGTCTAGGGAATATGTTTCTATTGTTCCTACTGATGTGGAGATGCATGTCTTGATCAATATATGATAAAAATAGAATAGTCAATCATGTAAACTACCAGCCCACACTTCTTCTGAATAACTGCTTTGTCAACAACCTACTATAAATTTAGCCTCCAAGAATGTTATGATATTTGTTGGTCATTGATTCTATTTCCTTCAAACATTGAGACAAGATATATTTGTAGCCTCTATGAAGGAAAATGTGTCTATGGATGGTAAATATCGATAAATAATGGATGATAGGTCTAATTTGGTGATGTAAAGGTGGATGATAATGGAATGTATAATGATTAGGAAAAAATGAAGATCAAGGTTTTTAGGCACACATAATGTTTTTGATTCTAGATTCAACATAACTTTGGATGTGGTAGGTCTAAATACTTTTGAATATTATCTTGATAATACCACCATATTATTTTGTTGTTTGGGCTTGAGAGTAGTTATCATCTGATTATGTTGTAGATTAGAAGCTAAATTTATTTCATCTGTGATTTTGTCTTCATCAAGTAGTAAAGAACTGTTGTACTTAGCTATTAGTGCCTCAAAGTGGTTTTTACCAATTAAATTTTCTTGATTCTTCCATATCACCTTTGATAAGATTTCACTAAGAAACATTGACTTTTGTCTTGGATTATCTTATAGTGCTTCCAAAAAGGTTTCACTAGAAGATGTTGATTTTGAACTTTGATTGTCACCTAGTACATCTAAAAAGGTTTCACTAGAAGATTTTTATTTTGAATGAATGAATGTGGTCTTGGCCCCGCTAATATTATGCAATTTATATGTCATCATGGATGTATTTCAACAAAGTGTGATTCTATCAATTCCAATCAACACTTGTAGGAGGTGTAATGTCAATACAATAGCTAGGTTGATTGGTGGTAATGGCATGTGGAATGTTAATGGAATGGAATGAGGTGGAAAAATATTCATAAAAGATAATAAGATAAATTTTGTTAATGCTAAAGTAATCATCCTCAAAAAATATATAATAATCACAAAAGTATTTGTTGATGCTTAAAATTGCAGTGTTTCCAACACCAACATGGTAAGTTTCAGGAATGTGGGACTTATGACCTGAAACGGCCTCTAGATTTTAAAGAAGTTGGCTCTTCTTTATCTCAAATGTATTGTGGGAAAAAGGGATAAAAATTAAATAGAATCACCAATGCAATGAAATAAAATTTAACTATGGTGATGCGCCTGAGTATGATTTGTTCCTTAATACTAAGCACAGTGAAGCTATCTTTAGGATTCAATTACATTAAAGAGAAAACAATGCATGATCAATGTAAAAGATGAAAAAAAATAGCATCAAAGGCTCACAAGTTAGATAATTTTTCAATAACATAGAAAATATCAGTAAAGGCACATAACTCAGTCTTATTAATTTTCTAGTCACATAAAAGGCACTAATACATGCACAGTTATAGAAACTTTCTGAATTAATAAAACAAAACAAAGGCAAATGATATTACTGGTCACAACAAGAAAGTCTCAAAAAAATCTTGTAAATCTATGATAATATTATTCAAACTAATCTACAAGGCATGTGTAACCAATGTTATAACAGTCATGAACATATTTTGATTCTAAACCTTAGTATATCTCAAAGGACTTTGAGTCCAATGTTGAGACTAACATTGATTTTGCTTCTGATGCTAAATCTAATGTCATTTTAAGAGTATAACCTAAATTAAATTTTCATTCTTCATCTAGTGTAATGTTGCTACAATGTTGTCATGTTGAATGTTTGGTTTTGAATAAGTAATGACCTATGATGGCATGATGGGATCCACAAAGACTAGTTTGTCAAAGTGAGAATCCTTAAAGATAAGAAAAAGGTTAAGAGACAACTCCTTAGAGAATTTATTTTTAAGGGGAGGATCTTTAAAAATAGGCATATGGTTGAGGTAATGATTTTCCCAAAGGTAGTTATAATCATTAAGAAGTGAATCGATAAAGATTGGCTTATCAAAGTGAGACTCCTTGATAATAGGTAAAGGATAAAAAGGTGATTCATCACATGTTGACTTGTCACAAATAAGTGGTTCAATAAAAACATCTTAGATTGGTTGGTTTTCTTAGCCTTGGTTTAAAAGTAATTGTAAAATACCAATTTTGAATATACCTTGGTCTTCGAATGATTAGCTCAGTTAGAGAAGTACTGTTTTACTTAGCTATGGCTAAATAATTGGTATGGGTTTTCTCAAGTGGGGAATGGTTGGAAATAGTTGAATAATGGTCAGTGGTTTGATAATGATAGGATAAATAAAAGCTAATTCTTAGCCTAAGATAGCAATTGTGACCCATCAAATTGTGATTGGACAACTTGGTTGAGATAAGGAGCTACTTTATGTGGAAGGGTCAATAATGGTAATGTTAGGGTGTTTCAATTCTTGGTTTCTCACACAAGCCAAGGGATGAGGCCTTAAAATGGGAATCATTGGATGTTGTGGAGCTTGGATACTCACACAATTGAAAGAATAAGGTCTTGGTATATAAATGATAGGGTATCATGGAGCTTGATTACTCATAGAAGCCAAAGGATGAGGTCTTGGTATAAAAATGGTAGGGCATTGTGGATCTTGATTGCTCACAAAAGCTAAAGGATAAGGTCCTAGTATAGAAATGGTAGGACATTATGGATATTGATTGGTTACATAATCCAATGGATGAGGTCTTGGTATAGAAATGGTAGGGCTTTATGGATCTTGGTTGCTCAGATAAGCCAAAGGATGAGGTCCTATAATAGAAATGTTATTCCTTGGATAATGTGGATCTTAGTGGTTCATGTAATCCAAAGGAGGGTTAACAGTATAAGTTGAGGATTAGGTGGTCATAAAAAGGTGAGTATCATACATCAACCAAATAAAATAAGGTACTACCAAACATGATGCTTGGCTTTGTTTGCTAGATTGAGAATTGTAAGGAGGATATAGATCCATCTCACAAACCACTTTTTCACCATAGGGGTCTTAATCAAAGTTAATTTATGTAGTCATTCTATCATAACTTGGATCTTACCTAAATCCACCATAAGTGTAGTTAGATATATCCACATCAATAATAAAATCTCCACAAAAGGTCTAGACTTATACAAACTCTAAAAGACAATGTCAAAAGGATAAAAGGTTCAAACTTGGTCTAACTTGGTCTAGGGGAGTTGTATCTCCAAAATTGTGTATGCTAAAACTTGGTATAAAACAATATAATGTCATATGTTTAATGTCAAATGTCTTACACACAAAAGGTTAAGTGGCTGAATAAAAACCAACATGCCAAACTCTAGGTCTAAAGTGCTCCAAATAGGTCTAATCTAGGAAAAATAAAATTTGCTAGGTCTTTTGACCAAATGTGGCTTTAAAAGCTAGGCTCAAAATAGGCATGTGATAAGAATTTTGTCAAAATAAGCACAAAATCTATACTTTAAACAAAGGTGATATTTAATATAACAAACTTGGAACACTTTGGCATAGACTAGGCATGCAAAATCAAACATAAACTTGGTCAATTGGCATAAGGCATGAAATAAAAGGGATATGAGAGATAGGCTATTTTTCCCAAATAATGGGCATAAACAATAATGAAAACTAGGCTACTTTAAACAAACAAACTAGACAAAATTAAATGGCATAATGGTACTAGGCAAATATCTAAATGACATACATGACATCAGCTTTTAAAAATGGCATTTGACACAAGGTAAAAAATTCTATGAAATAAATTTGAGTCAGGTGATGGTGTTATCATGCTCAAAATATGTAAATAGTGGTTTGCTTCAAGACTCCAAGGCACAAAAACTTGACATGATTTGGGTAGCATAATGTTACCTTTTTTAATTAAGTGACACACACACAACATTTTTTATAAAAATTTCAAGTCATATGTATGGTGTCAAATAGACATCACAACACCTCCTAAAATAATAGAGTGATGTGGACATAAAACTTCTTCTAACATGACACAAACAAACAAATGGTTTTAGACTCAAACAACCAAGTAGGCAAAGGAAAACAAAAAATACAACTAAGTATAACCATCCTAATACTTAAAAATGACAAGGTTGCATCATATTATTTAAATTCATCTATACACATTCTCTTGGGAGTATTTTAAGTGTTAATCCAAACATAAAATCCCATGAAGTAGTAGGGTTTTTACACCCCACTTATCCTAAGAGATTGTAGTGTGACATGGACCTTAGGGCTACTCACCCTGTATCAATAATATATCCACAACAAGTCGGGTTTATCTATAACTTAAAAATTTTAACCGTCTAGATGGTCCCAAGCATGGATAATGCTAGATATTCCTCACATCAATAGATTTCATACCTATTAAATTACTATTCAAGGGTATATTCTTTTGCATAGTGATTACATCTATGTACTACTTAGTGGAATACCTTGGTTAACCAGACTTGACTCAGGTTTTCATTATGAAAGGAGAGGTTAGTTGCTTAACCCATGGTTCTTGTAGTATATGTACCCTAATTTATATACCCCACTATCGACCAAGGCTAACACAATGCTAGGAGATGAAACCTTGGGTACAAGATTCCCTAAAGAACTCGTGAAGAAGCTATGAACTCCCCTTCACAAGACAAGTTACATGAAATAAAACTAAGTGAAGAGAATTTAGTGGTTGATTTTAGATCACCTGAACTATATGGGTTTTAGGGAGAACCTAGACAACATTCTTTCCACACTTTGTACTAAGCACAAATTTCAAGTGAAAATGCACTTTTGGTCACCAAAGTTCCCTAAATGGGATAGGGAGATATCATACACACAATTTTTTGTTTTGCATAAATAAACAAATAAGTAATAAATACTTTCAATAATTTATAATCTAAGTAAATGTTTATTTTATGCACCAAATTGAGATTTTAGTAAAGTTCTTTAGCCCCTTAGCTTAATTTTTCAAAAGATTTTAAGTATTTTCACAAAAAAACTTAACACAAATCACCTAGGTTACTTTTAAGCACTTAAAATCAAAATTTCAAGACTTAACCATTCTTTTTAGGCACCAAAATGCAGTGTTCAAGAGTTTAAACTTGTAAATTTATGTTCTAATCTTGCCTTAGCCATACATATGTTAAATAGTTTCTTTCTAATTTGAATCACATTAATGGATGAGCAAACAAGTTTTGAAAAGATAGATCTCGCGTTTCTTTGTATTTTTTTACATAGAGACTAATATCAGTCACCTATGACCAGTGCTAGTTAAAAGGTAACCAATGCCAGTTAGAAAATGAACTGATGTCCATTGGTAATAACTGATACTAGTTGATAAGGACCAAGATCAAGTGCCTGTGAACTAGAAAGAAAAACAAAAATGATTATAAAAACATTTATTAGATAAATTTAGTCTGAATACTCCACAAATCCTATAACAAGATGATTAAACAGAGAATTTACAAATCAATGAAACCCATACATAATAACTAGGAATGTTAAGAAGATTAAAAATGCAAGTTTTTATGTCATGTCCTACCCTACATCCTAAATGATGATAATTACATAGAACTGATGTTGGTTAGGTATAATTTATAATGGTTTAGGCATAATCGATGTTTTTTATGCCTAATTTATGTTCGTCTTTGTGTAAATCTATGTTAGCATAAAAAAATAATAATATGACAAAAACAAAGCTAAAAATCCAATTTTGAAGATATTAAAAAAATCATTTTAAAACTTTGGAGTTTCATCTTAGTCTCCTTGGTATGTGGGATGCCTCTACATCCCACTAGGCATGACATTTGTCATCACAAGAATTTGACAATAGAGAGGAGGTTAGATCAAGTGTTAACTTAAGCAACAAAAATCTCATGCTAACATCTATAATCCTAGATCATAGGGGGAACTTAATGAACAAACAAAACTTTAAAATCAAAATAAAATTTAAAGAAAAACAATCCTTACCTTCCTTTATAACTCTAAATGATTTATTCATGGCTTGCTCAATTTGTGCTCAAAGAGTCTTTAGCAATGGATTTTTCTTTGCTCCTTCTCTCCTTGATACCATTGTTGGCTTAATGGCTTGATATGTATTATGATTGATTGATGGGGATTGGATTAATATTTTGGCATTATAAAATTATGGATATAAATCATACTAAAAAACTTGAATTATAACTCTACACTATCCAAGCTCTTGAATGAAGAGGCAAACGCTTATATTTATAGGCTTATGAACTAACCCCAACTCAAGGTGAGTTAAAGTGTAGTTTAAACATGGAATGAGTTAAAACCTATCCTAAGTGAGTTAAATAACCCAAAAAAAGTTAAATGTGTCAATAATTAATGATTTGAAATGAATAGGCATGGGTGAGATATTTTAATATATTTTCAAAGGCTTGGCAAACTCACAAAAGGTAATCATGAAAAGCTAGGATATTTCATATTTTTGAATTTACTTTTTGAGTAATTCATTAATTTCACATGGATAATTCAAGTAGGAATTTAATTTGGTTTATATTTTTAATTAGTTATGATTATCCATTTATTTATTTCAAGATTTGATTTTATGTGTGCACTTGTCTCACTTAATAGGTTAATAGGCCAAATTGCATGTTATGATGCCATAGGATTAATAAAGTTGAATCCATGAGAGGTTTTTATTGATTATGTTAGGATACCCCAATTTATGATGTCTCAATGGGATTATGAACTTTGATGAATGATGCACAAGTAAATTTGGGATGTTTATTGTTTCTTAGGCTCAATTTGCAATGGTTGGTAGGAATCAATCTAAAGTTCATTTAAGGGCCATTGGTGGCCAATTTTAGGTGTCTACATTAGTTATTTTCCTTTCTTAATTTACTTTTATTTATTTTATATCATAAAAGACTAAAAGTTATTTAGCTCAGCATTGTGTGTTGTTGTGTTCTTTTCTTGAAGCACTATCCCATGTTATAATTTCATGACATGTGATGACCTTTAAGTGGGGTATATGTATACACATAATATTTATAAACTTTATCAATTACTAATTATTTATTTTTTGTAGGGACCCATTAAAACTCAATATATATAAGTGCATGCCTTAGTGTACATTGGGAAAGGGATGGGTAGGCCATTGGTTCTTCACAAGATTATTATTTCCTATACCACCACTTAGAACCAACACAAATCTGTCCTATATACTTTCTTAAACTTTGACATCTCCCTTACACACTGCTCCAAGTAATTAGCCACCCCAAATATCCCTTGTCTAAGCCAAAACCTCTTTTTTCATCCATTAAACATAGTCACAGGGCTAACCTTTCTCTTATAAATGAGCACATTATGGGTCTAAGCTAGCCTAACTAACCTAGTTTCATACCAAACTAATTTATTTATTAAATAATTGAGTTTACTGGGCTGATTGTGTAGGGTAAAAATTTAGAAGGATTTAGGGTTAGATCTATCTATATAAACACATCATTTTCAACATTTTCATTATAGAGAGATAGAGATAATTTCTCTTTCCATGCATTAGGGTTCCCTCTACATTGAATAGATTATATTTATTCTTTACATGTTTACTTTTATGTTTATTATCCCCATTTATGCCACAAGATTTGGCGAACACTTGATTATATTTAATTTACTTTCTTTGTTATAAATAATAAGACTTAACTAGGGTTATTATTTGGTATTGCTTGACAAGAGGGTTTAGAACCCTCTCTAATGATATTGTGTGGTAAGAGACCCCTTATTTAGGTCTAGAGGATCCATATTGGTCATGACCCTGATCGTGTAAATGTACCAACAAGAATAAGGGTTAGTGTGATTTATCACCTCTAAGCTAGGATTGATTTATAGATTGGCTTCACTTTCCCTTGTCATACATTTTGGTGAAGCCGACATAAACTAAACCTTACAAATTTTCTTTCATGATTCCATTTATTATCATTTATTATTTATTTCAATTTTACATTTTTTATATTATTATTCAATTTTTTGGAAAAATGCATTCATTTATTTATTATCATTTATTTTTCTCATACAATTACATCTATTTCTAAGATTATATCCTTATTTATACAATTGCATCCATTTCTATGTTTCTATCCTTTTTTCTAGACAACTACATCTATTTCTATACTTTCATCATTTTTCCCATTATTGAGTGAGTTTGGATTGTTTCTTCTCACTCACCAATGTTGTTTTCCCTTTCATGTATTTTTTGCATTGATGATTGAGTAAGTATTTTTACTTCTCACTCATCAATGTTGTTTTACCATTTATTTCCCATCTTTTTTAAAGTAAGGCTTACTAATATTTTACGTTGATGTTAGATTTTCATTTTTCATGCATCCTTAGTTTTTTTGGTTTGTTACGATTCTTACTTAAGGTATACTTGTTTATTTTTTGATCATTTTGTAGCCTTGGATTTTTGGTTACCCAATTTACTCTAAATTTTGGCTTGGTTATTTGGTCACAACTTAGCATCTATCACCCTATATTACCAAATTTCCAAGTACATAATGACCACCTATTTTAGTTATCTTAGATTTCCTATGTTTTTATTTTTATTTTTGATCTTTAAGTTTTATATCCTTAGGGTTTTTCCAAATTAGTCTTTGCACCTTCTATGATTAAAACTACAAACATAATAGACAACCATTCAATAGTAAAGGTAAGTCAAGGTACACATAAATTACTTGTTTATTCTAGTTACTTTCATTTTCTTAATTTATTTTCAATTATTTTATGTGATAAAATACTATAAGTTATTTAGCTCAACATTGTGTGTTGCTATGTTTTGTTCCTGAAGCATCATCACATGTTGTAATTTCATGACACATGATGAGTTTCAAGTGGATCATATATATACACATAATATTATTAAACTTCATTAATTTTTGATGATTTATCTCTTGTAAAAACCCGTCAATATTCCATCTCTTTTAGTACATGCCTTATAGGGTACACCAGGAAAGGGGTGGGTAGACCATTAATGCTTTAAAATATTTTTATTTCTTATAACACCACTTTAAACCAACATAAACCTCTCCTATACATTTTTATAATTTTTGGCACCTCCCTTACACACTCCATCAATTCACTACTTCAAATATCCCCTACCTAATCCAAACCCTCTTTTTGTCATCCATTAAATATAGTCAAATAGGTTGACCCTATTCTTATATATGAGTATGTTATGGGACTAAGTCATCCCAACTAACTTAATATAGGACCTAACTATTTTATCTCTTAAATAACTAGGTTGACTAGGATAATTGTTGATAATTTGGCCTCCCAGACCAAATGTCAACCCCTAAAATCAAATACTTTCCCATGAGACCCATCCAAACTTACACATGTTAGTCTCCATACCTTGTGATGTACTCTTTTAGTCTTATCTTGAGACTCTTAACATTGTTCAAGGTTCAATTTTATGTGATATAACTTGGTTGAATGATCTTCATGTCATAGCATTTTTTGAGTCCTTAGGTGATGTGTCAAATGGTCCCTAAATGAGTGGTGTAGACACCTAAAATTGGCCACCAATGGCTTCATACCCGACTTTAGATTAATTCTTATCAACCTTCACATATATCCTAAGAATTTATAAATGTCTTGAATTTGGGTTCATAACATGTAATTTGGCCTAAAACTCAATTAAATAGAGAAAATGCACACATCAACTCAATCAACACTTGGAAATGTTAAAATGCCTAAAAAGAATTAATTAATATACAAAACCTAATTAAAATCCTAATTAAATAATCCTTGATAAATTAAATGAATTATCAAAAAGGAAATTCAAAAACTAAAGAATATCCTAGGAATTCATAATTACCTTTTGTGAGTTGTCTAAAATACAAAATATCTCACCCATGCCTATTCCATGTTAATCAAGAGGTTTGGACACATTTTAACTCTACTAGGGTTAATTAATGAACTATGGTGAGGTTTGAATCCATTCCAAGACATTTTTATAAACCTATAAATATAAGCATTTTCCTCTCTATTTAGAGAGCTTGGACATAGTAATGTTATAATGTAGGATTTAGTGCATGAAGCTAGACCATAGTGTTATATTTTCAAAATCATAAGCCAAGCCACTTTAAGCCATCAAGATACATCAATAAAGAATGATCTAAGAAACAATGATGCCAAGAGGAGAAGGAGACACATAACTCCATTTGCCAAATAATTCTTGAGCACAAGCTAAACAAGCCAAATGAAAAAAATCTCTTGGAACATTCAAGGAAGGTAAAAAAAGG
Organism: Torreya grandis; assembly: GCA_037957365.1. NCBI lineage: Eukaryota > Viridiplantae > Streptophyta > Pinopsida > Cupressales > Taxaceae > Torreya > Torreya grandis. The sequence goes on from JARHVA010000951.1 coordinate 27,268, forward strand.
TTGGTTTTCTTACATTTTAGAATTGCTTTGTCAACCAATTTTCTTCACTATGGTCCTCCCTTTGATATAGGCAATATAGTGTTATATATGTTAGTGTGTTTGTTTTCATTTTGATTTCTTTTCATTATGAAGCTAACATATGATCTAACCACCCTTCTTGGATTCCTTGATCACAAATGGCATGCCTAGTGGGACAAGAAACATCCTACATAGCAAAGAGATGAAGATGCAAGTAAAAATTTAACAAATGGATGCTTGAATGTCTCTATAATTACAAATATAGATTTTTTTTACCATAATTAAGATTATTTTTCTAACTCAAATCTACACAAAGATCGATATCAGTCAGGCTAACCAACATCAGTTTGACCCAAACCAACCATGACTATTCCCAACTAAGCTCAATCCTATGTGACTGTTATCAATCAGATTATAGGGGGAAATGGGTTTAAAGATTGAATTTTATTTTTTCTATCAATCCTTTTCATGATTTCTTGGTTTCAATGACATTTAAGCTCCTTGACTAAACTTTGCCCTGCAAGTTTTCTCAAATTTTTATCTAACCAAGGCCTAACATAACATTTTTTATTTCACGTCATTTTTTTCATTTGAGTTCATATGGGATCAACAATGATATTAATCAAATGAAATTAGATCTTCATGATCAACACCAATTATCTTTGAGATCGATCAACCATAGTTGCCTTGAACCAACATTGGTCATCTCTAACTAAGCATGGTCACTATGTGTTCACAAATGAAACCCAAGAGATCCTTTTATTAAGTTTATTTGATCACAATCAAAAGTTATTTAAATCAAAATGTTACTAGATAATAATTTTAGGTCCAAGATATGATTTGACACAAAATTTGCAAGTTTTGGTCAGTACACATTTTATTTTGGGATTTTAAAAAGAATCTAGCTAAATCACTCACACTTCATTTTGGTATTGAAATGAACATGTTAGATCTTACACATTTATATGTTGGTGTTTAAAAATAGTTATAAATGGCTAAGTCTTATAAACACTTCATTTTTGGTGCTTAAATGAATGCTTAAGACTTGAACACTTACTTTTGATGTTTAAAAATGAACTTAGGCTAAGTCTTGAACATTTGGCTTTTGGGATTAAAATGAACATAGATGATTTTGCTTAAGTTGTGTTGTGTAATTATTTCAATATTTCACACTTAAGCCAAGGGAACAAGTAAATAATATCATCACATTTAAATTTGGTGCCTAAAATCAAACTTCACTCATAATTGATTGTAAATTATTTATTGATTTATTATTTTCACAAAAATAATAGCACGTGTATGCTCTCTCCCCATCCCCTGTAGAGAACTTGGGTGATCAAAATCACCTTTTCATTAAATTTATTTCTAAATCCAAAGCATAGAAATAAATTTGTCTAGGATCTCCCTAAAATCTATATGCTATTGGGTGATCTAAAAATAACCCTAAAGTCTTTCTACTAGTCTTTATTTTTCATGCAATTTGGCTTATGAAGGGGATGTCATTTTCTCTCAAGATTTTTATAGGGAAGCATTGACCTAGGGCTTCATCTCATGGTAGTGTTTAAACCCACTCCATGATGGGGTATACAAATTATAGTATGCATTATTATAGAGCAAGGTGGTTGAGTGGCTAACCTCTCCTTTAGTAACGAAGGTCTGATTCAATTTTGGTCAACCCAAAGATACCACTAAGAAATGCATGGATGTTATTGTCATGGAAAATAATAGACCCTTACATGATAAATTGATTGGTATGAACTCAATTGATGTGATGTTTATATTATGTTAACCACACTTGGGATCAATCTAAATAGTCATAAATTTGTAAGTTTCAGTCAACCTTACTTTGCCACACCTTGATAGGATCTAGGATGATTGTACTTTGTTGTATTTTTTTCATTTATTATTTTATTACTTGGTGTGTTTAATATAAAATTTTATTGTTTATACCATGTCATGAATGAGTTTATTTGTCTACATTACTCCATTATTTGAGGGGCATTATTCCATCTGTTTGACACCTTACTTTAACTTTAAAAATTTTTGTGTCAAAAACATTGAGTGTGACACTTGATTGAGATGGGTAAAATTATGATACATAAATAATTTCAAGTCTTGTGCCTTAGAATTATTTCAAATAAACCATTGTCACATATTTTTAGAGCACTAACATCTTTATTCTACTCAAATTAGTTCAATATACTTGTCTTATCTTGTTGGATCTTTGTTTAGCATAGTTTGTTGGAGGTTTATCCATGATGTCTCCAAGGTGACCAAGGATTTTGATGAGGTTTCATGTGCACTATAATGACAATGACTAAGTTTTCTTTCATATTTCTTTAATCTTTGACTTGGATAGGCAGACGATGGATGCTATTAATCATATAGTTATATTACAGAGGCCATATGGGGTATTCTGAGTGATTGGAGTGCTTGTGGAAGTAAAAATAATTCATTAGAGTAGTAATTTTATGTTAGGTTGTCATTGATGTCAAAGAGAGCATGATGCATAATGAATTAATGACAAAGTGTTAAGATTGATAGCTTGGAGAGTATATAGCATATGTGTATATCAGTAAGGATAAAGATGTTAGAGATTTGTCATGATGATGTCATGGTGGTGTCATGGAGGTGTCTTGGTGAGTAGATGAAGTTCATTTTTAATCTATGTGACAATGACAAAGTGTATGTTCTAGTGTGCTCTATGTATGGTTTGTTGATCTTCAGTATTGACATGGCTAGAAAGGATCAGGGTTGAGTATGGTGATTGGAGCATGTGCAAGAGATACTTAAGATGTCATCTATGCTTTGATATATTTTATGCATAAGTGTAATTCATTTGGTTGATCATAGTTTTAATATAGACACTTTGGGTCCAATGGCAAAAAATCTTAGGTAGTTTATTGATGTCACCATTTCCATGTGAGGAGTGAAGGAGAGTGGGTCATATGGTTGTGATCAAATTAGTCCCTAGTTTTTATGTCAAATATCTCAAGTCATGCATCAAAGTGTAGTAAAATTTATGAGGGTGAAAATTTGCCTTCTTAGTCACAATTCATTGTTTTCACATACTTAGCTAAAATTTCAATATGGCTAGAAAGAGCTAAGTAAGGAGTTTGATGATCAAATATCTCTCATGTGTGGACATTTCAGGAGAAGGTGATCATATGGGTTTGTTAAATTTTGGACATAGATTATTTATGATAATTTTCATATCATTTGATGTAGCACATAAAAATATATGCATATTTAAAGTTGGTATCCCAAGTAGTTTGACTAATTTTTCCCATACTTAGCCAATTTTGTAGTGTGGTAGAAAGAGCCAAGTGAGAATTTTGATGATGATATATCTTGCATGTGTAAAGGCGTCAAGAAAAAATGATCATATAAGTTTGTTAAATTTTTAGAATAAATGTTTTACACTAAATTTTAGATCATCCATTCAATTGCAAAAAAAGTTATAGATGTTCAAAGTTGTCATCTCAGGCAGGTTTTGACATGTTGGCTCTGTGACAAAATATTTTGAAAAGGCACTTTAATGGAAATATATATTTCACATACTAAGGATCTAGGAATGGTGTGTCATATGGTTAGATTATCCTATGTAAGGATATCATTTGGTCCAAATTTGAGATCATGCAAATAAGTGCAAAAGAAGTTATTGAAGTGCAAAAATGGCTACTCAAGCATATTGAAAGGGTTCCCATACTTGGTCATTTTCTAAAGAGTTGAAACTCAAGCAAGATCAATGGTGCATGTTGATCCAAGAAGTTAAGAGGTAGTGAGATGAGGATAAATAGACAATGTTTAATGATTGAGTAAAGGTATAGAATAATGACCCAATGGTGAGGAGGCATTCATACAATTGATCAAATGGTGAGCATTGATCATTAAAGACTTGGTTGATCCATAGAGATCAATGGAGTGTATTGAGTCAAAGTTCTTAAAATTCATGAAATAATGTCAATGTGACTAAAGTTTAATGTCTAACCATTATTAGCTATGCATTAAATATTGATCAAGATCAATGGTATGTATTCGATCTGAGTTGAGAGTTAATGATATTCAAGCATTTTGTTTAAAGGTTGACTATGATCATTGTCATTCAAATATTTGAATTTAACATAGGAAAAAATAGAGCTCTATATTTCATCCATATATTTATATATAATTCAAATTTTATCATATATTAAAAATTAAAGATTAAGAGGACTCTATGGTGCACCTAATGAACCTGATTTGAGGATCTAGAAGTGAGTACAATCAAAGATATTGAGCCTAAAAGTTGATTGTGTGTTCATGATTATTCTACAAGGGACCTGAGAAGGATATTTGATCTTGAATTGATGTTATTTTGATGTCTCATAATGAATTAGATATTGAAACATGTTTTAGACTTCATAATTATGCTCTATGTGGATTATGGAGGTGTGATCAATCTATATTGACTATGAATAATGCTTTAAAAGTTGATTGTTTGTTTGTTCATGGTGACTGTGTGCACCAGGTTAGTGTTTGATTTGTTTGAGCATACACAAAGGTGAGATAAGTTGACTAATATCAGTTGAGGATGTCTAAGGGGACATTAGGAGTGGACCCATGTATTTGAAAGTGGTATTGTGTTCTTTTTTTACTCAAGGGAGTGTTAAAGGAGTGATTTGGTTCACATGAGACCTATAAGGGCTATAAGGGCCTTATTAAAAGGTGTAATTCCTTAAGAGTGACCCATAATTTCTATGGATGACCTATAAATATTTTATTCAATGGTGTCTTCATGTGAGAGATGCCTTAAGGGCTAAGGCATGCCTAACGGTCGACCAAGGTAGTGATTATCAAGATTGCTCTATAAATAATAGAACCAAATATGATGGGTTTTATACTTTTATATGAGAGACTAAGGAGAGATTTGAGAGAGGCTTGGGTATGTGTTTTATATAGATAAGGAGGGGTATAGTTCCTTGAGGATGAGTTATAGAGAATAATAGATTAAGGAATATTTATGACTTATTGGTCATAATTCTATTAGGAGAATAGTACACTTGTTATTTGAGTGTGAGTGAAGGTGAAGAGTGTTAATCAGAGGTCCATCATTAGGTGTGGTTGAAATCAGTTTAGAGGTGGATGTGTTTATAGGTGTTGTTATGGTATCTTAGCATCTAAGGTGGTTATGGCCTCCTTGGAAGGTGAAACTTGTTAAAAGGTTGAGTTGTTATTTTATCTTAGCTAGACAGGTGTGGTATCACCTTGTGGGATTACAGCCTCACTAAATAGGGATTGTAGTTCCTTGATCATTTATAGATGGTCTAAATTAGATATTGTTATTATAGGATAATAATCCAATTATGGGTTCCAATAAGTTTTCTCCCCCAAGAGGGTTTCCCATGTATGTCATGTATTATGTGATTGATCTTGCATTATCTCTCTTACTCATTAATGTGAATGTTGTGTAAGTTTCGTTTGGTAATTGATTAAGTGTTTTCAAAGATTAGAATTTAAGTTAGATTATTTGGGCTCACTAATTTACCACCCCCCCCTCTCAGTGATTTTACCTCTAATAAAAGAAGAGGTTGTGAGGCATCCATAAATGTCTTGATGAAGTTCTAGTGTGTCATTTAATCATTTGGAAATAGAAACATGCAAATTATATCTTAAAATATGCTAAAACATCACTGCACGTATGTAGATATGAATGAACTAGAAATTTTGTGCTTTTAGTATAGGTACTCAAAAAGTCAACAATGGTCAAAGGTTTTCATGAAGATGTTGTTTATAGTGCCAAGAAGGTACCCTAATGATTTGTAATCTTGAAGTTTTTTCTAGACAAAGTTATAAATCTTCAATGTTTCTCTTATAGACTATGATGTGCTAGAGACCATCAAGTTTAACTATGTTGAAGTTTAGGTTTAAATAGTCAAGACAGATCTAATGGTGAACATTTATCAAGTAATGAAGATCTATGGTAAGTGTGAAACCTATAAGATACCGATCAATGGTGAATGTGTGATCATGTAGATTATGATCCAATGGAGTTTATTAATTAAAAAATTCAACAGAGTGCTTAGAAGGCAGGTAGGGATAATACGTGGTGGAAGAGCATTGGAAACTAGTTGTAGGGTATTAAGAAGGCATACAAGGGTGTTGATTGTCTTGATCATGAAAGCACATATCAATTATCAATGGTGGGAATTGTAGGATAAATTCAAGAGGACAGTAAGGATATAATAGAGCACAATTTATCTATCTTTTAGGGATCATGAGATGAAGACATGTGTCTACAATATTTGTATTTTCTAATGACTATTGGTATTTGAAATTAATAAAGGAAAAATTATTCTATAGTATTTTGCCAATATATTTTGATCTACGATGAATTTAATGATGGTGTGAAGTGAAAAATTGTAAAGGAGTCCAAGATTCATATAGAAACATTGGTTATAAGGTTTGATTTTCTATACATTAGAAGATATTGAGATCCAAAGTTGACTGTGTGTTTGACCATGTTTTGCAAGTGACCCAAGATGGATAATATGAGTTGTTCTTAATAGTGTCTTGATGTTTCAATATGAAATAACTATTTTAGATTGTTTTAGACTACATGAGGACCATATTTATGGATTTTTGAGGTTTGACCAATTCATTTTTAGTGTGAACAACTACTTATAAGTTGAATGTGTTTGTTGAATACATTGGTAGATTGAGTGACCATCCTATATATGTAAGTTCAATATGTTCTAAGCATAATTGAAGAATACAATGAGTATGGAGATGTTATATAAGTCTCTAAGGCTTATGATAAGGCATTAGTTGTCATGGTTTCCCCTTGATCAGATATGAGAGTCAAAATAATATAATTATATTTTGACTGTGTGTGACCAGTCTAAGTAGTCATTTTGAGAGAGTTGAATTAAGTTATGAGAAATTGTATTGAAATGTATACATCAAATGGAGGTTTATTTGAGGTATTTAATATTTTTCCCATGTGATATAATCATATGTGTATTTGAAATAATTGAGTATTTGCTTCAGAAGTTTGAGACTATGTTTTTTGTATATGAAGGCCTAAAGAGCGAGGAGACCTAATTGTTAGGTTTGAGTGTTTATTTGGTGTTCTAAGTGGCATGAAACCATGAAGAATTAAGAAAGGGTATATATTATATATGTTTTATGTGTTTTAATATTTGGTAGAATCTAAAAGTGGCCCAAAGAGTTGAAGTTATAACATATGGATGTGAAGACCTAATTGTTTTAGGTCTCATTAAGACCTAATGGAAGATTTGAGTATTAAGGACCATGGATAACCTATGGAGTGAATTGTCTCACCCATTTAATTTCTATCAAGACCTATTTAAATTATAATACAAGTGTATTAATCATCTTAGCTAAACAAGATGGGTTAGATGAGTGAATGGTATAATTACTAGGCATAATTGGCCTATTTAGAGAAGTGTTGAAAAAGTTTGGAGCCAAGCGAAGGAGAGAACATTTGAAAGAGAAGGTATAGGTAATTTAGGACTAATAGAGATTAAAGAGGATAAATAATTCTTGTCTAATAAAGGTGATGAAGGTGAACAAATAGGACATTAGACCTAATGAGCCTAGAAGAGGCAAATTAAGTGAGTAAGCCTTAGACGCTGATTGAGTGTGTGCTCAGTGGATGAATTGAAGAGTAAAGCAAGTTGAGGATTATGTTTTTGACCTATAGGTCATGTTACTAATGTTGTGATAGATTTGTTTTAGGTTTTCTAATTATGTATGTGATAATAAGTGAATAGTGATCCAAAAGGGTGTTTTGGATACATTACTTGTGTGTACAAGTTTGTGAGAGTATAAAGGAGAAGAGTGCAAGCAAGAGAATTCCATCATCAAGTGTAGAAGACATTAGATTAGAGGTGATGATAAAATCAAGGGAGTTGATTAGGTGCTTGGTTTCCTAGGGGGTTGGTCTCTCCTTATAGGATGGGTGTCTCACTAAATTAAGGGATGGGTGTTCCTTGATCAATTAATGCTGGTCTAAATTTTGGATCTTGTTATTTTAAGATTGTAGTCCATCTTGCAAGGTTCAGTGAGTTTTATCCCCTAAGAGAATTTCTCATGTATATCATGTGTTATGTGCTTGATCTTATTATGTTCATTATAATGGTTAATTTATATGCATCATGATTGTATGTGTTGAATGTTTAAGAATTGGGAATTGAATTGGATTATCTTGATTCACTGATTCAACCCCCCTCTCAGTGATTGTAACTCTAAAAATTGGTATCATAGTAGGACATTTTGTGTAATTTTAACCACTTTAAGGTGATCTAAGATACAATATGGGTTAAAAGAAAAAAATTTCAAAAGAAAAGATCATGATGTTTGATGGATAAGTTTTCCATAACAGTAGAGAAGAAGAAGAGTTCTATGATATCAAGGAAGAAGTTCATCTAGAAGCTAAGCTCATGTGTGCACTTGGTGAATTTAAGGAGAAAAAGAAGAGGAATCATAAAATGATAAATATGATCAAAGTTATTAGAGCACAAGCCATGACTCTTGAGGGGAGTTTGTCAGGTAAGTCCATGAGAGAGGAAAAGAAGAATCAAGAACTGATCAAATCTATGGAAGAGCAAGCATGTAGATTAAAGGATGACATGAAAAAATGAGCTAAGGAGGATGATAAGACCATAAAATATCTTAGAATTTAATTAAAGGATACAAGTTCAATCATGAGAGATAAAGAAGATGAATGTGTTTAATTGAAGGATATTATTATTTCCTTGAAGGATGAGCATGAAAAAGTTCATAATCAAGATTGGCAAGATTGAAGAAGAATAAAAGAGATCAGAACAAGGTAAAAAGGATGGAAAAATGAAAGAAAATAAATCAAATCAAGTCAAAGGCAAAATGAAGAAGCCAATTAGATAAATAACTACTTTAAGGTATGTCAAATATTTTATGGGCCATTGTTTTTTTTTTCATATTGTTGGTCATAGGGCAAAGGACTATGTAAGAAGTAATTAGTCAAATGGAGATCACTATCATATTCAATAAAAATGTATGAAATAAATTATTTGTTATAGTTGTCAAAGAGTTGGTCACATTGCTAAGTTTTGTAAGCAAAGACCATTTAGTTAAAATAAGTTTAATCAGGCTCTTAGAGTGAAATATAAAAGATTATATAAATAGACTAATGAAAAGATATATTCATCTTAGGATCATTGTTACACATGTAATTATTTTGGCCACATTACTAGAAAATGCAAGAGGAGAAGTAATCACTCAAAGCAATATCACAATCATCATCAAGCAAAAGGTATGAATGATCTTATTTATTTTAGATGTCATAGATTTGGTCACATTACTATATATTACAAGAATAATTTGAATGATTTTTCAAAGCAAAATAAGGTGTATGGATCTCCTAGTGTGCAAAGAAGAGGTTAGAAATGGTCATGGAGACTTAAGTCTATTAGAAGAGATCAATTTGAGACCAGAGATGGTTTGTTTGCCATCATAGACATGAAAGAAAGTTAAGAATTATGTTTTTTGCATTTGTTGACAAGTCTAAAGCAAATAATGAAGTCAAGGATCCATTCAAAGTCAATTTGATGATGAGGTGGGACTATAAGTCAAATGAGAGTATAGAGATATGGTAGTTTCCTAAGTTTTAAGACTTTTATTTTTAATATGTCAAAGGGGTGTTTCTCTTTAAGCTTCAAGGAGACATTTCACATAAAGAGGAAGCATGATGTATGCTTGTTGGTTCTTGGTTGGGGTTCATTTTAAGAGGCCCTATAGGGAAACCTATTGGAAATATCTAGCAAATCTAGGAAAATTTGACTCATGGGCATGGTGAATTTTTTTTAGGGTAATGGTGAATGATTGAACCAAATGATACAACTAAATAATTGAATTTAATGGCCAAGCTAAATGGATTAGAAAAAAAAACTAAAAGAAATGATCAAATTGAATGGCAAATCTAAATGGTTAGACTTTATGACTGAACCAAAAATTTGAGTTAAATATTCAAGTTGAACAAATGGACCAAATGGCTCAACCAAATGGTTAAGTTGAATGGTTGGGTCCTTCAACTCTATCATTTGGCTCTGTCATTTAACTATGTCATTTGGCTAGGTCATTCAATTGGGTTATTTAAATAGGTCATTTTTCTATGTCATTTAGTTGGGTCATTTAGCTAGGTAATTTGGTTATGTTGTTCATCTATGTTGTTAGGTTGTGTTATTTAACTATATCATTCAGCTCAGGCATTTAGATCTACTATTTGGTGGAATAGTTTGCCTTGTTATTCAATGTTGTCATTCATTTTCATCATTCATTGCTATTTTTATATTTTGTGATCTTTTATTTGTTATTTGTCTTGTTCCTTTTGTTGGTATAGGTCAGGACCTTAATGGATCTACTATATATATCTAGTGAATTTAAGTGTAATCTTATATATCAATGTAAAGGGTTGGTGAGTTGACCCCCCCAAAAAAATCCCTAAAATTTTAGTGGTCTAGTCCAATCTATCAACCCTAAAAATTTTCCAAAAACAAAATCCTAAAATGGAATATTTGTGAATTAATATATATTCACCACTAAAAAAACCCTAGTCTTGGTTGGTGTTGCATGACAAGAAATCCATGAAAATGAGTTGCAGTAGAAGAAAGGTATAGATACAATTAGATTTCATCCATATTTGGTATCTTGAGGTAGCTTGATCTAGTGTAGTTCCTTGAAAGTACCTGGGAGCTTGGTTTCAGGTGAGCCAATCTACATTGTGTTTTTTCTTATTGTTCTGATTAGTAGTATGATGTCTCTTGAGAGAGGACTTGTGGGCCCTAGAAGTTTAGAGTTTGGTATGAATTTAGGGATATCTAACTCAGGTGTCTTGAGTGTGGTATGATGTTTTGACATGTTTATTATGAGAAATATGTGACAAGGAGTAGATCTTGGTTGTATATGTGGTCATGATCTAAGGGGGAGCATTTGTGAGATGCTTCAATTCAATAATCTTGTGTTGTTTGGTATGCTTCATTAGCTCAAGTGGAGTAGTTCAACTAAAGGTGTGAAATCAAAATTTTCACGTTTTTAAGGTGTCTTAGTGGTATATAAAGGTGTGTTGACTTCATTCCACCATGTTTCAAGTGATTTTAAGTTTTAAAGGTCTTTTGTGTGTAAGTAGAGAATTTTGTTTGCTCTTAGGTTTCCTATTTTATGTTTAAGGGTATGTAAGATAAAAAACATGATATAGGAAGTATGCTTTTCCAAAGGATTTTGAGCTCAAAATTTGATTCATAAGTGTGTATTGATTACCTTTATGTGTGATAATTGTTTTTGATATGGGCATTGATTGGAAGGTGATGTGTTGATTGAATTTCTCTTATAAACCTAGTGTTTTTGCTCATGTTGTAAAAATGGTTTGCCTAATTATTTGAGATATAAAGCTATTGAAATAGTTGAAATTTCCAAATGGGTGCTCAAAAATTATTTCATAGTCTTGTGTATTTTCATGGTTGGTTCCATAGAGGAGGATTTGTGCAAGTGGAGAGCTAATTGACTATTAGGTTTATGAAGGAAGTATGTTGCAGAGGAAGAGATGAGTGTTTATTTTTGGTATGCATGAGGGGTAATATTATAATGATATTGATATGAAATTTCAAGCCATGAAAGTTAATAAATATAAAGTTATGGGATCTACAAAGTTCACGTAGGGCTACAAGGCCTCTTAATAAGGCTAGTATGAAGTGGAATTTTCGGTCTTTTTATCCAAATTACCACAGTGATAAAAGGGTTATTAAGCTCAGGTGACTTAGGGTGAGTCCTTAATGTTTTCAAGGTAAGTTCATGTAGTTCTAATGTTCATGTATGTTTTATCTTCATAGAAGCTATGTATGATCAAGGAAGAGTGTAGCCATGAAGCATGTTTGAAAAGCTCAAGGTAAGAAAAGGTATGCACAATGTTAGGGAGTTTTTTTTATAATCTATCAGAGGTGGTCCTTTCCTATTATTGGTCCTCAAATTATTTTTAGTTCCATATGATCATAAGTTGAGCCCACTTTGTCATTATGTCGAAGGGGGAGAAAGTGCTTGAAGAGAGAGATAGAGTCTGAGCATAAGCTTTGTATTTGTGTTTGACATCAATGTCAAAGAGGGATATTGTTATGGGTTTTACAATGATGTCTCCAAGGTGACAAAAGATGTTTATGATGTTTCATGTGTGCTAAAATGACAATGACAACGTGTGATTCAGTGTTTTTCCATAGTTCTTCAGTGTTTGACTTAGATAGGCAGATGTGAATGTTATTGATGGTATGGTCATATTACATAGACCCTATGGGGTGATTTGAGTGATTGAAGTGCTTTTGGAATTAAAATGAATTAATTATAGTATTAATTTGATGTTATGTTACCATTGATGTTAAAGAGATCATGATTCATAGTGCATTAATGACAAAGTGATCAGATTGATAACTTGGAGAATATATGGCATATGTGAAGATTAGTAAGGATAAAGAAGAGGTTGTGAGGCATCCATAGATTTATTGGTGAATTTATGGTATGCCATTTGATCATTTGAAAGATAAAAATGCATCTCCTATCTTAAGAAAATCTAGACCACCATTACACATTATGTAGATATGAATGAACCAACAAGTTTGTGCTTTTAGTGTAGATACTTAGAAAGTCAATAATGGTCAAAGGTTTTCGTGAAGATATTATCTATAGTTCCAAGAAGGAACACTAAAGATTTTTAATCTTGAAGTGTTTTATAGCTCAATTTATAAACCTTAAATGTTTCTCTTGTAGACTGTGATGTGCCAGAGACCATCAAGTTTAACTACATTAAAGTCTAGGGTTAAATAGTCAAGACAGATCTAATAGTGAGCATTTAATCAGGCAATGAAGATCTAAGATGAGAATGAAACCTATTAAATAAATATCAATGATGAGCATTTGATCACTTATATTATTATCCAATGGAGTATATTTACTAAAAAATTCAATAGAGTGCTCAGAAGGCATGCAGGGCTGCCATGTGGTGGAAGAGCATTAGAGACTAGTTGTAGGGTGCTCAGAAGGCATGTGAGGGTGCCAAGTGTCTTAATAATGGAACCACATAGAAATGATAAATGGTGAGAGTTAAAGTTTAAATTTAGGAGTATAATAAGGAGATCAATTTATCTCAATTTATCTAGCTTTCATGGAGCAAGAGATGAAGACACATGCCTGAAATATTGACATTATCTAGTGACCATTAGTGTCTGAAATTAACAAATGAAAAACTAATCTATAGTATTTTGCTAATATATTTTGATCTAGGACAAATTTATTGATGGTTTAAAATGAAAAATTGTAAATGTATCTAAGGCACATCTAGAGACATTGGTTATAAGGTTTGATTGTCTATACATTGAAATATATTGAGCTCCAAAGTTGACTTTATGTTTGACCATGTTTTGTAAGTGACCAAAGAAGGATAATTGAGTTGCTATTAATAGTGTCTTGATGTTTCAAGAAGAAATAACTAGTTAAGGGTTTTTTAGACTCTATGAAGACCATATGTGTGGATTTTTGAGGTTTTACCAATCCATATTTAGTATGAAAAATTGCCTAAAAGTTGATTGTATTTACTGAATACACTGGCAAATTAAGTGACCATCCTACAAAGGTAAGTTGATATTCTGAGAATAATTTAAGAATAAAATGAGTATGGATATGTTATATAAGTATTTAAAATTATGAGAAGATATTGGTTGTCATAGTTCTCCCCTGATCAGATATGGAGAGTCAAAATAGTATAACTATATTTTGACTGTGTGATCAGTCTAAGTGGTCATTTTGAGATAGTTGAATTAAGTGATTAGAGCATGTACTAAAGTATATAAATCACATGGAGGTGTAGATAAATATGGAAGGTTTCACACATGTTATATAATCATATGGATATATGAAAGACTTGAGTAGTTACTTTAGAAGTTTGAGACTATGTTTTCTATGTATGAAAGCCTAAAGAACAAGGAGACCTAATTGGTAGGTTTGAATATTGAGTTGGTCTTCCAGGTGGAATTTACCCATGAGTGAGTAATCAAGTGCCTATTGGAGATAGGTTTGATTTTTTTAAATCTTTTGTAGAATATTAAAGTGGTCTAAGGAATTAAAGTTTTAATGTATAGATGTGAAGGCCTAATTATTTTAGGTCTCATTAAGGCCTAATAGAATATTTGAGTCTTAAGGACTATGGTTGACCTATGGAGTGGATTATCTCACCCATGTAACATGTATGAATACCTATTTCAAGTATAATACAATTTTTTGAAGCATATTGGCTGACTAGGATGGGTTAGATGAGTGAATGGTATAAATAATAGGCATAATTAGCCTATTTGAAGAAGTGTTGAAAAAGTGTAGAGCCAAGCGAAGGAAAGAAATTTCAAAAGAGAAGGTATATGTCATTGAGTACCAACATAGAGTAAAGAGGATTATTCATGCTTGTATTATCAATGTGATTAATTTGAACACATAGGTCGTTGTACCTAATGAGCCTAGAAGAAGTAGATTAAGCAAGCAAGCCCTAGAGGTTGATTGAGTGAGTGTGCTTAGTGGATAGCTTGAAGAGAAGAGTATGTTGAAGATTGTGTGCATGACATATAGGCCATGTTGTTGATTTTTTAACAAATCTTCTTTAGGTTTTCTAATTATGTATGTGCTAAGAAGTAAAGATTGATCCAAAAGGGTATTTTAGATACATTACTTGTGTGTACAATTTTGTGAGAGTTTAAAGGAGAAGAGTGAAAAAAAGAAAAGTCCATCATCAAGTATAGAAGACATTAGATCAGAGGTGGTGATCAGATAAAGGTAGTTGAGTGGGTGATTGGTTGCTTAGGGGGTTGGCTCCTCCTTATGGGATGGGTGTCTCACTAAATTAAGGGATGGGTATTCCTCGATCAGTTGGTGTTGGTATAAATTTTGGATCTTGTTATTTTAGGACTGTAGTACATCTTGTAGGGTTCAGTGGGTTTTATCACCCAAGAGGGTTTCCCACATATATCATGTCTTATGTGCTTGATCTTTATATGTTCATTATAATGGCTAATTTTTATGCATTATGATTATATGTGTTGAATGTTAAAGAATTAGGAACTGAATTAGATTATCTTGATTCACTAATTCAAACCCACTCTCAATGATTTTAACTATAACATAGTCATGTTATTCAAAATTTGCCTAGCTTGTTGGTCATTAAAACCCTAGTTTACCTAACTTGAGTCTTTGATTAAATTTTATAAGTTTAGATCCAAACATTTATTGATTGCTATTTAGACCTCAACATGTAGGGGCTAATACATAGATATTTCTCTTTTGGGTTATGTAACTTAGGTTAATCCATTACTCAAATTTGGAAACTACAATATTTTTGCCTTTATTTGATAGATTTAGTCTATTTTCAATTGCTTTTTGTTTTGTGTTTTATTCCAAATTTGATCATGTTTATTTCTAGAATCAAGTGCCTTATTTAAGCCAAAAATTCCAAGTTTGTTAGATTAAAATCATCATCCTTTTTTTCAAGTCTATATTTGGATGTTGAGTTTGGCCAAAAGTCCTAGCATCAGCCTTGTTTTGAGCCTAGCTTTTTGATGTTGCATTTGGCTAAAAATCCTAACGACTCTTTTACCTTTCCTATATTAGACCTATTTGGAACATATTTGGCATCTTATTTTTAGTTCATTTTACTTGACCTTGTTTGTGTGAAGCATTTAAAATTATATATTTGACATTATATTATTTTTACCAAATCTTAGTGTAGACCTTTTAGAGATACAACTCCAGCCTTTTGACCAAGTTAGACCTAGTTGAACCTTTTATCTTTTTAGACATAGCTTTCTAGAGTTATATAAATTTAATTCCATCTTATTGTGAAACATTTGTCATAGATTTTACCATGTCTCACTATACACATAGTGGAGCCATGTATAATATAGGATATGTAAATGTTATCATGCAAGAGGAATTTTTTCAAAACCCTTTTGTAGACAAGGTTATTAGGGAGGTAGATTCTTATCCACCTTATAAGACTCAAATAGGAGAATAGAGTCAAGATATCTTGACCAATTATTTGGTTACCATGCCTCGTTACATAGAGAAAAATCAATAACAAATGGCCTAATATTAAGCTAGTATATCATCGATTATGGAAAACATCCAATAAAAACCTTATTATAGTACAACGGCATCAATATATGATGTAGGGGCTCAATATTTAGTAAAATTTCCCCATGAGGATGTGCCAAGTTTAGTAAGAGGGCCTTAGAACATGTTTTATAATGAACATGCCTCTTCTAGCAACCCTAATGCCATTATATTGATGTTGTATCAAGATTTGTGTATGATTATTATGTAAATAAGCCTCATGGAGGACCAATTATTTAAAATATAGATAGCATATCAGACCTATCAAAACTTAACATGTAAATTTAATAATATGGCCATGTCATATGCACCTCTCTTTTAGTCACTTCCATTAATGAGAGTCTTACTTGACTTAACGAGTCAAGAAAATTAGGGTTTTGATCTAGTTATGCAAAACACTTCAATAAAAAAAATGTTTAATACCCCAACCATTGAGGAAGTGTCTTCTTCTTCCATGTTAATAGTGAGTAAAACATACTGGACAATACACTAGTAATATCCAATTTAGATTAAAGTGGTGTTAGCTCATAAATAACTAGTCAACAATCAAATGTACCTTTAACTATCACAATTAGTGGTTATTAAAGGGTAGGAGATTCTACTTCCTAACCTTAGCCAACTACCTCTAATCCTTTACCAACTACTTTTTCAAGCACCTAACAAAAATGTTTAAGTAGTTAGCTAGTGACTAGTGCCATGCCATAATAGAATGTGATAAATCTTACTCCACCTCAACAAGTGATGATTAATATTCCAAAATAGTAGGCACAGTCTAATATACCCATGTAAAAAAGTCTAGACATATTTCCACCTCAATAGGGGGCAACTAATGTTCCACCTCACCAAGTAGTAGTGAACATACATCTTTAGTCATAGACTAACATGCCAGTCCAAAACCAAATGATGTCTAGCCAATAACATGTAAATATTGGTCAATAATAGATCTCAAATATATAACATGAATCCACTTCCCAATAGGGATTCATTAAACCAAGAGGTTATAATGTTCCTCAAGTACCTATTATACAAATATTTCCTTTCATCCAAAATATGCCATAAGTTCAATGATAAGATCTTGTTTCACAAGCTCCCCTCAATCAACAAGGTATGACTAGTCAGTAGCATTTCCTTATTCAACCTCAATAAGAATAGTGCATCCATATACCTCCATCCCAACCATAGTATTCCCAACATCAAACCTACATACCCAATCCTAAGTAGAATACTATACCACAATATGTGTAATTTTAACAATCACACCCTAATATGCACATGCATATTCCTAGTTTATTTTGTATACAATCCAACATTCCCTAATAAATACCTCAACTCTACCCTATTCAAAGTAATCTAATTTTGACCACCTAGCCTCCACCTCAATAGGCCAATATTACCATTAGTTTCCTCAAGAAATAGCTACAATAAATGAAGGATGTAATTACCATCATTCAAGGGGGGGAAAAAACCAAAACTTTTAAGTTAGATGATGCATGTTCCTACCATTTCAATATGGATTACTTGTATATACCATTTCCCCCAGGGTATGAACCACCAAATTTTGACAAATACAAGTGGAAAGGTGACCCCAAGGTCTATCTGATAGAATTCTTTGTTATGTGCCAACCAATGGCCTATAGTGACATCTACCTATTGTTTTTTCCATGAGGCTTACTAGGTAAAACATTGAAATGGTTCCTAAAGTTGCCCAAGAATTTAGTATCTTATTTTGATGATCTTTTGAATAAGTTAGTACAACTCTTCTCTTACAATCTCGAGTATGATACTTCATTAGTAGATTTAACACAAGCAAAACAAAAAGTTGATGAAAGATTTTTAAGCTATCTATAATGAAAGAGAGCCCTTATAAGTTGATTCACCCATAATCTACCAAATAATCAACTAGTTGTGTTTACCAAAAATATACACAACTAGATATCCTACAATATGGAGTTTCAATATGCACATACATTCAAAGATCATTGATAAAAGTTTGGTGATTGAGATATCCCTCATTAAAAAAGGGATAATTAAATTAACCTTATCAAATCAAAACCATAGAAATGGACAAAATCAAATTCTAGTCCAAGTACAAGCATTGTAGTAAACCCAAGCCAATATCTATGGTAAACCCAAGTAATTTAATCATAATAATAATATTATAGGTAAAAAAGTAACAAATTCATGACATGTTAAAATGGTGCAATCACCATCTACTTAGCCTATTCCATCTTTCCAAATAACTCCTAACTAATAACCTCTTTAGTAAATGCAACATGCATAGCAAATACCATAACCTAGACCAACACACAAAAAATGCAATAAATGCATCAACCTATGCCTTTGAAAACCCTCCTCCAAGAAGAAATTTACCTACTTGTTGTGCCTTTCTTGACCTTGGAAAACCCATTGAATTAGTATTTCACAAACTTATTATAGCTAACCTAACTAAATGGCCTATTCTGAAAGGGAAAATTCCTAAGGGTACTAACATTCTAGACTGGTACAGGCCAAATAAATTATATGAATATAATTGGGTTAAAAAAAATAATTTATATCATTTTATGTAAATCAAACATGTCATTGAAAACATGTTGGAAAATGGAGAGATCACATTGAATCCTGTAGCTTCCAACTCCAATCAAAACCTCAACATTTATCATGATCCTTTTCCCTAACATAATAACCAACAACAACAATATAGCGGATAGTGTAACATCAATAAAAATAGTATCAATAACCAAAGATGAAATAGAAAGATCAACCACATAATCAATAAAATCAAAATAATGGATAGAACCAAGGTCAAAATAATGTAAACAACCAATAGACCTACCATGTAGTTTCTTATGACAAAAAAATTATTATAGGATATATTAGGATAGGTCATGTTAATAATATTTCTATTAATCCTAGACCAAGTACCAATCAGATAAGATCAATGCTAATAATTCCTAATCAACCAGCCTATTTTGGTAATCCTCCCTTAACCTAGGATCGCATATAAGTGAATTGGCAAGTAGGGATTCCCATGTTTGGACCTTATACAAATAAATTGTCATTAGATTTTGACCATGCATAAGTGCATTTCCAACTAAGATTTATCCTACTTGGTCCCCCTCCACCATCATTTATTAGCAAAAATGGTCTTATACCTAATCCTAGTTATGTAATCACAACTCAATGATCAAGGATTACAATACCAGGCCCATAACCATTTGTCACTTCACCCATCATCTAACCAACCATTCTACCTTGGAACAATCCATTTCCTACTATCTTAGAAAAGATTTTTGACATTGTGGAATAATTACAAAACATGCTAGCACAAATCTCCATTTTAGATTTGTTATAAATATCTACAATCCATAAAAACATATTGATAGAGTTATTTAGCCAATCCAAAGTTCCTAATGACATATCCCCTAATAAATTTCAAGCTTTGGTTGGACACCTATCTCTAGGCCAACAACTAAACTTCAATCAAAGTAATATTTCATCCCTTGCACCACCACATAATAATCCATTATACATTCAAGTTTACATAATGAGGCATAAAGTGAAATGTATCCTCATAGGCAATGGATCAAGCCTAAATATTATGTCTCTTAAGCTTATCAATCTTCTTGGGTACATTATAAAATATCTCCAAGTAGAAACAATCACCATCAAAGCTTATGACAATGAAGAATGAGAGTAATAAGGCACTATCATCTTACCCATTATAATTGGGCCTTTCACTCATGATACACTATGCCATGTGTTATATCTTGATTTGTCCTATAATATACTTTTGGGTAGACCTTAGCTGCATGAAATTTGTGTCATCCCATTGACATTTCACTAGTATATTAAGATCTCCCATTCAAGAATGAAGGTGACTATTCTAGGAGATTTACCTCCATATGAGCATTATAAACATCTAGAGGATAAGTTAAAAAGTTATAACTACCATTTTGGCATGAATTTAGTTTCTAATAAGGATAAGGGGAAATAAATAATTACTGATTTACCAGAGGCCAATTGTATTGACCCTAATACCATTGATTCACTTTCCCATATGCCACCTCTTATAATGTTCAATCATCATATCATCTTAGATAATGGCTTAGGAGAGTACTTAAACCATGACACCTTTCACATTGCAAATATTCCATAGAACTAAAAATACTTTGGAATACTAAAATCTAAACCACTCATGTAATGGTAAAGAAAGGGCAAAGGCCATTAGCATAGTCCAACACCTGTTACTTTCATACCAACCTTTATCCAAGTATAATATCCTCTCAAAGGTGATGAGTCATGGTTGTTAAATGACAAATTGGCCAATTATTATAATAATTCCATGTATCCCATTCCTAATCAAATCATGGAAAAAAAGATTATGAAAGAGGATGCCTCATGCCAAATCAATAAGGAATACTCGATCCAATTCTTATGACTAGGTAAAAATTAACCTATTAACTTGGATTTAAACTTCTTAGGGTGACCCCATGTATCTTATTTGAGTCCCATCACCAATGATTAGGGATAATGATGCCATTAGTGAAGTAGAGTCTGATCATAGCCAATTTGATGACCTAACCCATACCAATTTGTTTGCTAATAACACCATTTGTACCTTTTAACCAGTCATTCATCATATTCCATTACCATTATATTATCCACAACTAATAGATTGGAACCAATAAGAATCCAACATGTTGGTTGATGAGTTTTAAAACAATGAGGTGTGTTGTGATTTTCAAGGCCTTAGGGATAAAGTTCCATTGGGAGACCACAATATAGGTTTCCCAATCAAGTTGGATCCTAAAGCCTATTTTGGAGAGTGGTTGAACACCCTTATCCAAAAGAAAATAAATAAAACATTGAGGTCCTCAAGTGAAAACCTCTTTGAATTAATTTTGGACCAAGGAAAAAATAAAGATAAAGGCTTGTCTAATGGTGAAAACCTATTTTATGTTACATTAGATAGGGGTGTTTAACCTTCTTCAAATATAGACCAAGAGACCACCAATGATTAACTTGTCTACGGGTCTGAGTTTAGCCTTGAAAAAAATAGGCTTTTGATCGAATCATAGACTAGGAGACCACCAATGATGAACTTATATATGAGTCTAAGTTTAGCCTTGAAGAATAGTAGGAATTTGATTGCATCATTTAGAAGTTTTTAAAAACATAATTCTCTTAATTTTTACTCATTTCTTAATTTTGGAAGAAGATAATAAACTAGTAATAAGGGTGTGGTAGAAATACCTAGTTGGTGATACACGTGTAATCTAGACAATGATGGTGAATTCCTCTTTGGCTAGGAATAAATAAATTGCAAATAGGAAATCACTAACAAAAGGGGTTGTTAGCAAGATAGTTAAGTGGACTACCTAGCATGAGCTAGATCCAAGAAGTAAAGCTTGCTATGAGGCCATCAATCTACTATTGATAATAATAAATTTGGAAATGATAAAGTAAAGTATTTATATAAAGTAAATGAAATGCAATATAAGAAGGAAGTAGAATTTTTGTAAAGGAAAATGACTAAATATAATAAAATTGGGTTAATACTTGTGTTAAAATGGGTGAAATCAAGTTAAAAAAATTAGAAAAGGGTATGTGAACAAGTAGGAACACAAAAAGCTAGGTTTGGTGGGGTTAAGGGCCTAAAAATAACTTATTTTTAACCATAGTGACCATCGGTGGTTGGGTGAACCGTCAGTGGTTGGGATGACCATCAGTGGTTGGGGGTATCATCAGTGGTTGTGATAATTGTTAGTGGTTGCCTATGGACTTTTAAAGGTATTAAAAAAAGAGTTACAAAAAAAGTATGTGGTCAGATAATGGTTCTATTAAGGATCTGGTAGAGAGGAAATAAGGTACAAATAGGTCTAATCAATTCAAGGAGATTAAAAATCCAAAATAACAAAGAACAAGTAGAATATACATGTAGCTTACTAGATGGTTGATAGTTTAAAACTGTGACAATTTTATTAGAGTAGTAGTACTTTAGCCTCAAAAGCAAATTTGATATAGGTTTGGGTCTTTTTTGTTATTATTGAGTTGTTGAAGGAAGACTAGATGTTGGAGAGCTTGAATACTTATGTGCAAGAAGATTTGATAGCTTAAACATGGATCCTTTTCACCTCCTACTTCCCTCCCTTTATAAGCAAAGAGAGATGGAGGGTGGAAGGTTCCCTATAGGGTAAGGTTGTTGATCAAAATGCTTGGAAGATTGTTAGCACCACATAAGATGGACATGTTACATTATGCCTCATTATCCTACACATAGCTAGTGATGTGTTAAGAAGGTGACGACCTAACCATCGATGATCAGGCTAATAATCGATGGTTAAGCTAATGATCAATGGTTGAGTGTTTAAGGGTAAAAGGGTCAAATTAAGTTAAAATGGGTCAGTTAAAAGGTTGAGTTAGTATGTTGATGATTTATCTAACTAGGTGGTCAACTAGACTTAAGGTCTAATAGGGGTCTTAAGGTGTTTTTGACAACTAGAACTATTGTGTGTAATTTTCTAGTGTTTATATTTTACCCCTTTTTGTTATATAGCTTTGAATTAACAAACTACAAAATAAAAATGGACTACTGATCAAAGGTTTGATTTCCCTAAGTATGGAAGGAGGTGTTTCCCCTCAAACTGGGAGTCAATGAGGTGAAACCAAAATTGAGTCAAGGTTTGATAAGTGGCATATGGTGAGTCATGAAGTTGGTGACATAGGGGTCAAGTATTTAAAACACAAACATACACACAAAATGTGACTAAGTGCAATAGTCAAGATCATTCAAGGACTAAAGTTTCTAATGCTGGTAAAAATAAGGTTAGTTCTAGAAGAATAAGTGATAGGGTAACTAGTCCACATCATTGGTCATAGCTGATTGGGTTACTCTATAAGTCTCCCAGATAGGGTCAATATTTTCACATGTATTTTTGGTATGAAGTGCTCCCTTGAAAAACACTATGGTTTGGTTGTGCACTAGGTGGTGTAAATTCTAATGGTTGACATGGAAAAAAATGGTTAGTGTAGTAAAAAAAGGTAAGGTCATCATAAAACATGTGAATAGTTTAGGTTAATGATGACCAATGTCAAGGTGGATATGGTATAATGGTTCGCTCAGAGAAGGGTAATCTCCAAAAAGTTCAAATTTGGTTTTTGGGAGATTAGGTGATCTCTAAAAAGTTAGGCACTTAAGTATAGGTGCCTAGAATTTTTTTTTCTAAAAATGTGGAATCTCTTGATCATTGATGGTCAGGGGTCCCAAGATCAACTATCGATGGTCACCTTAATCATCGATGGTCAAGGTGAAACCCTAAAATGTCAGAATATAGAAAGTGAAAATGAAATTTCATTTTCACTTTTAACATTTTGACCTTCATGCTTTTTTGCTTTCATGCAATCTGATGATATTATGTTTTATGTTTAGCTATGAGAGTTGACTGAGTATTTGGTTGAGGTGTTAGTTATGCATTGGTTAAATGTGTTTGAGGAGATCAATTGGAACTACACATGTAGGGTGGATGAATACATGTTCAATAAATAGGATGTAGGCTTAGACCTTGATAATGATTGAGGAATGAGGTAGGGGGTACATTAAGTTTGTAGATTAGTTGATTTTATTATTTATGAGGTTGAATTTGGGTAATTTTTGATTGTTTGGAAATTAGGTTTAAGTAGTTGTTCCCTAGTTTAGGTTATGGGTGAAATTGGAAAATGTAGTGGATAAATTTTTATTTTGGAAGAGTATTTAGGTTGGGGGTAGATTATAGGATAGTTTTTTTAGTACTTTAGTTTTTCATTTTTGTTGTTTTGGTGTTGCTTAGAGGTAGGTAGGGTTGAGGGTTTTTCCACTGGTGGTCACACATAGTGACTATCAGTATTTTAACATGATCCTCAATGGTTGAACACCAAGGGAAAAAGGGATTACAAAACCATTGATAATTTGGGCAAACCATCAATAATTGAATGTTTTGTGGAGGGTTTCTTTGAAAGGTCTAGATGAAGATTTATTTAAAAGGTTTGTTTGAAAATGGTGTGGGTGGATTAAAATGTTAAGTGTGAGTCTAAGATAGGTGATGTGTTTGAGTGATGGGTTGGGATGATTTAGGAAAAATGTCAAGTATTAATGTTGTGTGGAGAAATTTGCTAGGTAGAGTTAGGTGCTAGTGTTATAGATTTATGGAAGGTGTTATAGGTTAAGGTAGGGTGTTCAAAATTATATGCAGTAGGGTAGATGTTTATGATAAAATTATTAGGTGTTGGTATGATAGGTTAGGGTAGGTGTTATAGGTTAAGGCAGGGTGTTGAAAATTGTATGAATTAGGGTAGATGTTTATGATAGAAGCATTAGGTGTTAGTATGATAGGCTAGGGTAGGTATTTGAATGTTTATGGGTGAGGGTTGTTTTAAAGTTCAATATGGTTGTGTGTTAGTTTGAAATAGGTTGAAAGAGGTGGGTATAGGTATATAATGAGGTCAATTTGAAAATTATCAATGGTTACATGTGCTAACTTTGATTTATGTAGGCATGAGACCAAATCTAGATGAGGGATCGAGTGTCGAGGATATTTAATAAGGTCTATGAAGGGATGACCTAGGATGATTAGATACATATGGAGGAGGTAATCCTAGGATCTATATAACATTATCAATGGTTATAATGAGATGTAGTGATTATAGTGGCCCTTATCAAGAGATGGGATTCGGTCACTAACACCTTCCTACTATTGATAAGAGAGATTACCATCCTCTTAGAGGATATTCACAAGATTATACAAATAAAAATATAAGGGGAGCCTATTTACCATATAGAGAGTGAGAAGAGGGATGAGAAAATGGATCTTCTATATGATTAGGATTGGGTGCATGCCTAGTTTCATATAGGAAGTTTTAGTTAAAGGCCACTATACCCAAGGTCTCCACATGAAAGGTAGATAATGATGATGATGATGATGATGATGATAATGGTAGTATCTTATTTTATGTTGCCTAATTCAAGTAGTGTAAAATTACCCTATCTATTACTAGTAGTGTTGGTGGAGATCTTGCTGGGTAGGACCATGTGTAGGTAGGCAATAGTCTTACTTGTTCATATATATAGGGAGCTCTAGGCATTTTGAGTACATAGACAATATGAGATTAGTGTT
Source organism: Torreya grandis (assembly GCA_037957365.1). Taxonomy (NCBI): domain Eukaryota; kingdom Viridiplantae; phylum Streptophyta; class Pinopsida; order Cupressales; family Taxaceae; genus Torreya; species Torreya grandis. The sequence goes on from JARHVA010000951.1 coordinate 52,605, forward strand.
GGGTTCATGTTCCATTATTGGGCATATGAGCATATATGAGTATTGATACCTTTGTGGATGTCATGGGATGGCTATGCATAGGTAGACTGCATAATGTTTTTCCTAAGATGGAGAGGAGATTATGATTTAATAGGTCCTAGAGGTGGTGTTAAAGACATACACTAGTTTAGAAATGCCTTAGAGGGTTTGGTTGTAGGTGATGTCATTTATAGGCCATATGTGGGTATGCCTAGTTGGGCCAAGTATAATTACCACCCTTTATCACTATAGAGCTGATGATGGATATATGGTGGGAGAGAGGAGGAGATAGATCTTATCCCCTTTGATTGAGTTCAAAGGTAGTTCAACCTCATGTAGGGGACTCTAGCTCCTTCTCTAAGGTATAGGAGAGAGGATGCAAAGTTTCTTTTTTTGGAGTTACATCCATAGGATGTAGTTTTATATCATGAGGAGTTGTTAGCCATAATAGTGATGGATGATGCTAGTTTTTTTATGGATAAGTAGGATGGTGTTAGGACCAATATATAGTTGCTGATTTTTGATGAGATGATGAGAGTTGATATCCCATAGATGTGGATGTAGTTGGGGCATAGGTATAGGATGGTGGTTAACATGGATAGGTAATGATAGCAGTAGAAGCTGCATAGGCTTAGATCATAGGGTTATAGGGATAGGTGGCCACTTTATAGGGATAGATTGTTACTTTGTAAGGTCAAGTTACCACCTTGATAGGAGAAAGAGATCAGGTGAGGACCTCCCTTAGTTTAGTGACCCGAAAGAGGGATACACTGAGGTAGAGGGTAGGAACTATAGTATCACCAGTAGGAGGACCACTTGGGATGATTTCTATGACATGGTACATATCTATGATTGAGGAGTTGAGGTATTATGAGGATATAATGCTAACATAGTGTCTAGATCAGCTGCAATGGGGGGAGTACAAGGCCAGTTTAGTAGGTAGGGCAGCCATGGTGACTCGAAGATAGTGGGCCTCTATAGTGGGTGGACAAGGGGTAGTTTAAGAAGACTGACTCTTGGTGGTAGTGAAAGTGAAGGAGTAAGAGGGAATAATTGAAGTGATACCCTAAGGGCATGATATTTGATATGATGTGATGTATATGTACATGATTTTGATACTAGCTTGTGTGTTGATGATGTGATATGTACATAAGAGAGAGATTTATACATTTTTACATGTATTATTTTGATGACATGATGTATATGATGATGTTGATGATTATATATATGTGATTTATCTTTCATGATGTAGTTTATGATTATGTTTATTCATGTTCATGTTATAGTTCATGGTCTAGTTTATGGTTTATGTGCATGCTTTATGAGATGTTTTACTTAGTATCTTAGGCATGTGATGTTTAGAATATGTTTTGATGTTCTATTTTTGTTCATGGATATGATATGATGTTTACGGATGGTTCAATGTTCATGATCATTGATGTTGTTTATGTAATGGAATTTGATTTGATGACATTTGATTATGTGATGTGGTGATGATTATCATGGAGTATTTGGTATGATGATCATGATTTATGTATGTTTGTTTGTGGTTTATGATGTTATATGATCACATATAAAGATAAAAAACTAAATGTGGGAAAATTGATAAGAACTAATTAGACATATGTCTACATAAACTAATAATGAAAAGATAAGAAAAGAAACATGATTCCTTTTCATTGATAAGGACAAAACAAAACCCAAATTTAGATTGGCTTTAGGGAACATAATTCTTTGAATTAGCATGCTTAAGTTGATAAAAAGGTGTCTTGGTCACATTGTGTCGAGTAAGCTCATAATCCCTTGATTTATAGATAGTATAAAGGGGACGTGGGTAATAGGAATAAAAAGAAAATGGGTGATAGGTAGGGTAACCTTATGTGGGTTAGTTTTTCCATTTTATAGGTGATCTAAGAACCATAATAGATAAGTACATGGCTTATGATAGTTGTAGATTGATCGATGCGATAAGTCTATTAGTGCTAGATATAAAAGCTAATTATGGGATATATTATTCTATTTTGATATAAGGTCTACTTGTTATTGTTATTTGTTCTGATAGGTTTTTGAAGCTGATCAATGCAAGAAGCTTCAAATGATTTCTTTTGACAAATTTGACTTAGTCATCCTTTAAGGGAGTGGTCTAAATTTGGATTTATTTATTTTGGTATCTATCCTTCAAGGGAAAAATCTATCTTTTAAGCAATTTAAAGTATTTTGGGGAAGCTATCCTTAAAGGGATCAATCTACAATGATATAAATATGTGACCCAAATAGTATTTTGGTATCCCAAATTGTTTTGATGCTAGTTTTAGACATGGACAAGTGTATTTAGGCTTAGAGGTTTACCTTTATGAAAGCAAAAAAATTATAATAAAGAGGTTATTGGTAGGTGAAATAAATGGTTTGAGGAACAATGACCATGGGATTTTATCTTGTTAGAAATGACAATTATCCATGAGAACCATGCCATGGGTAGAGCCATGGTACCCATATTTAGGATTAAGTTATGAATATGATGATTAATCACATGGTTCTATGTTGTAATCAATTGTCCTCAAAGGGAGAGGGATTGGTGAATGAAGGTAAAAATATCATAAATCAAGGGATGAGTTTAAGTTAGACTAAAAAGTGAGTTAAATCCTTGTTTTAACAAAAGAACGGATGAAGATGTAAAGTATTGAGAGGCTCAAAAATGATAAGCTCTTGATCCATACTTATGGGTTATGATATAGGGTCCAAGATAATTGAAAGCAAATTTGCCTTTTTTTCTCTTCTCCATATTGGTGACATGCTAATTTTCCTTAAGGATGAGGTCTCTGATATTGAATTCTTGTTCCTTTAGGTGTTTTTATAGGCACATTTGATTCAATCTTAGTAGACATGAAGATGGTTATGCACTATGAGTTGATGTTCATCAAGTAGCTCAAGTCATGCCAATCATTCTTGATGATAATCTCTCTCAAAAATGATCTCTTGAAAAGATATGCAAAGAGAGGGAATCTAGACTTTGAGATGTAAGACTGCCTCTACCCCAAAGACTAGAGAGAAAGAGGTAGCACCCATAGAGGTTCAAATGCTAGTGAAATATGCTCATAAATTTAAAGAGATGTGTAAGTGTCAATCCTGACTTGAATCACTAAATACTTTGGACAAAATTGTGTTAAAAATTTTGTTAGAGGCTTCCACCTATCCATTTTCTTATGGATGGTAAAGTGAGGAGAAGCTTTACTTGATGCCAAATGTGTTGCAAAGAACTTAGACTTTCTTTTTCTTAAACTATTTACCATTATCAGTGATGATCTTATGGGGAACACTAAAATGATAGATGATGTGATGGTTGATGAAGTTGAAATTTTTTTTAACTTTGGTTGATATGAGAAGAATGGCTTCTACCCACTTGGTGAAATATTTAGTGGCAGTATGATGGATTGGTGGCCTTGTGATGAATTAGGGTTGATTTCCCGAATAAAATATAGGTTCCATTATGATAATGTCTAAAAGTCTTTGGATACTTGGAGGCCATGGGCAAGTGCATGGTGTAAATTAGCATGTTGGTAACATTTGGTACATTTTTTTACATAATCACAATAGTCTTGATTAAGGGTAGGCCAATAGTATCTAAGGTAAAGGATATGTTTAGCAATAGCTAAACCACTAAAGTGTCCCCTATAGATCATGTTATGTGTTTCCTTGATGACATGGGAATCTTCATGACTATGAAGACAATGAAGAAGGAATCTATGATATCTATGCTTGTAAAATATTCCCCCTAGTATGGTGTAATTAGAGGTACTCTAAACAAAGGCTCTTTAGGCATTCTTAGAGAGGTTAGGAGGAATGATGTCAAGGTTGAGGTAGTTAAAGGTTTACTCATACCATATGTTAGATGAAGATGCTTCCACACTACAAATGGTAGGAAGGTTAGAATGGATATAAGATGGGGTGATAAAATAATGGATGGTAACAAAGAGTTTAGAGTTGGAAGATTGAGCTAGGATTTGGGAAGCAAAGGAAGCCATTATATCCATAAACTTATTGTAGATCATAGAACTAATTGGATAAGGTAATGGTTAAATGATGTTAATAGTACATCTACTAGGTGTTTGTACTTTAGTAAGACATCATTATTACATTGGTAAGATCCATTGACCTAGTTTACCATAATTTGGGAACTATCAAAGACATTGATTATCTTGACTCTTAAGGCTATAATGGTTTAGAGACCTATGACTAGGGTTTCATACTCAACCACATTGTTGGTGCATTCAAAGTCATGTTTAAAGTAAAGAAGAAGAGGTTCACCATCAAGGCGAATGAGAATAAATTTAGCACCCCCAACACATTGGCATTTAGAGCCATCAAAGAACATGGTCATTTGGTAGGTGGGGTCCTCTTGAGAAAGAGTTGTGATGGACTCATCTAGAAATGAAAGAGGAAGAGGTTGGTTATCAGGTAAAGGAGGTTCTATCAATTGATAAATAATCACTTACCCTTTAATTAAATTTTAATGAAGGAACTCAAGATCAAACATAGATAAAATCATGAGCCACTTAGCCATATGTTGGTTTTGGTATGGTTTGGAGTGCTTTTACTTGAGTGGGTTAGTGTTAGTGATGATGTAGGTTTTATGATTAAGAAGGTAATGGAAAATTTTGGAATCCTCAAAGATAAAGGTGAGGCAAAGTTTTTTGGGATGGGAGTACCGAGTCTCATACTCTCTAAGTGTTCAACTTATATGGAATACAACTTGATCTTTATTTTATTCATCATGGTGAGTGAGCATTACCCTTAGGGAATGGTTAGTGGTAGAGATGTAAAGGTAAAAGTGTTGATCCTATTTAGGAGAGGTAAAAATAGATGGAGAAAGAATGTATTCTTTAAGTGAATCAAAATCTTGTTTTTAGTCTTTAGTCCACTTAAAAGAGGTGTCTTTCTTAATAAAATGGTGAAAATGTTGACATCTATTTGATAATTAAGAAATGAATCGATAGATCGATTAGAGCTTCCCCTGCAAGCTATGGATTTGATTAAGGTGTGTAATAAATGGTATTTCAAAGACTTATATAACTTTTATAGGGTCTACTTTGATTCCTTGGAGGGAAATAATTAATCTAAGAAGCTTTCTAGAAAGGACCACAAAAATACATTTATTGGGGTTAAGGTGAACATAGAAATGGATAAGGAATTTTAAGATGATTTTGAAGATGTCTAAATGATCCTTGTGATATTTGGATTTCCCAATAAGATCATCCACATAATCCTCTATGATTTTATGGATGAGATCATGGAATAACCACATCATCACACATTGGTAGGTGGCACCAATGTTCTTCAGACGAAAGGGCATGACTCTATAGTAGAAGGATCCCCATGGGGTGATGAAAGAGGTTTTATGATGATCCTTGGGATCAATCAAGATCTGATTATATCTCAAGAAACCATCCATGAAAGATAACATCTCATGTCTATCTAGAAGATCAACAAGTTAGTCGATGCTAGGCAAAGGGATGTCATCCTTTGGAAAAGCAAGGTTGAGGTCATGAAAGTTGATACAAATTCAAAGTATTCATATGGGTTTGGAAATGGAAATGATGTTTGAAACCCATTGGGGATAATTAATAGGTTGGATGAAGTTGGAAAATAAGAGGAATTAAAGTTTCACTTTGACTAGAAGGGTGATGTGAGGATGCATCCTATGAAGCTTCTAGTGAACAGGTTTAGCATCGAGATGGGTGAAAATGTTATAGAGAGAAATAAAAGGGTCAATTGTAGGCATATCCTAATAATACCAAGTAAATGTTATGCTTAGATCATAAATTAAGGAAGGGTTATCCTGAGTTCTTAAGTTGACATCAATGGTAGATTCATTCAACATGGTTTGGTTCTTAGGAAGAAGGTATTTATGGATATAATAATCCCTCACATTGAGGTAGGTAAGAATGGAATTATCATCCTAACGTTGAATGATTTTTATGGTAGGAAAATCATTTCTACCATTTCAGGATGAATGAGAGGAAGAGTTTTAATTTAGCCATCCTTTTGATAGGTCAGGGGCCCCAAAATAATGGTATTGATAAAAAATGTTATATGGGATGATATCAAAATCATCAAACTTTAAGGGTGATGGGGTTGGTGAGTATGGGACATCCTCGTCAATGGTGGAGATGCTTTTAGGTGAGGTGGGTTCTTCTAGTGGTATGAACCCAAGGCCAAATAGCTCATGAGGATTTTGATTTTTGATTATGGGTAGTTCATGAGGTCCCTATTCATAAAGGCCAAGGCCAAACCCCTTCTAAGTACACCTATTAAGGTAAGATTTGGCAATGCAATTTTTTTAGATAGGAAAATTTAGAGGTAAATGGTCTAATATGATGGGTGGTAGAGGAAACAAAAAATGGATGATTGAAACCCTCATAGATGAAATTGGTTTGATGATTGGGTGGACCAAAATGGATGATGGTTCCTATGTTAGGGTCATAACTAGGGTCATAATCAAGGTTCTCATACTCCTAAAGAGTATGGAAAATATCCAAGGCTAGAAGGTGACACTCCCCAAGTGAGAGATGCCAAATTATGGGTTTCAAGGGGTCATTTGTGGGGATCTATGAAGAAGGGATAGATGAGCTTGTTAAAGCCTCATTAACTATAGGAGTGGAGTTGTTGGTAGTTGGTGATGAGGTGGATGGGTGAGGAAGAAGAACATCATTGAGTTGATATGTCATATTTCAAGATGCAAAGAGACTGGGGTCAGTTGGTATGGTGATGACATGACCTTCATGCTCAAATTTGATGTAAAAATGCAAAGTGGATGGGACACATATCATAGCACAAATACAAGGGAATCTAAGAAAAATGTTGTATTAGAACTCACCCTCTACAACATAATAGAGTTTAAGAATGGTGTGAGGTCCCAAAAAATTATGGAGAATAATTATTCCTAAATTAGTGGCTATAGTATCATTAAAAGAGCAAAGAACCATTGCAGTTTTTGACATGATGTTTTTTAGCAAGTCAAGTTGGTCATAGGCATGGGAAGAGAAAATGTTAATTTTATCCATTTCATCAATCATCACCCTTTTGATGTGGGTTTGGTTGATGTATGCTATGATGAAGAGGGAAGGATTGCGATCCTCAAGATACACAAAATTTATTTTTAAATCCTTAAAGGTGACTAGGGTAGAAATTTAAAAGGATCTAATAAAGGCTAGAAAGGGTTGAATATCTTCAATTTGAACCTCTATGGATTGTAGTATTTATATAATTTTTTGATAGTGAGGAGGTGAGGTGTTTATTAATTCATATAATCTCATCTTCACTAGAGTTTGGTGAAGTTATTTCAACACTACATGTTGAATGGATTTGGAAGGGTTAGAAGGAGAGGCACCCAAAATTAATAATTTGTAATTTTGATAATGGTGAAGGTGAAGGTGCATGGTTTAAACTAGAAGGTTCAAGGGTAAAAGGGTAGGTCCATGGTATGGACACTTTGTCTTTTCCCTTATCATTTTTTTGCACCCTTGAATGGGTAACCATATGAATGGTGTGGATAAGGGGAAGTGTTGATTTAGATCACTACTTCCATTCCTCCTCATACTTAGGTGAGAGTGGGGGAGTATTTAAATGTTCGATGGTTTGGATTAGTAAAATAGGTTGGTAATGAGCTTAAGGGAGGTTCATTTGATAATAGATCATCCTCATCCTATAGGTTATGGACCAGTGTTTGGAGAGATTTCTAATTCTATGTATTGTATCTTGGTGTCCTACAGTATAAGTAAATCAAATTGTCATTGAACCATGTTGGTTTAAGACATGAAGGGTCAAAAGCTTTGATGGGTGGTAAGGTTAAATAATAGGTTTGAAAAAACCTCTATAGATTTGTCAAATAATATTTGATCACAGGTGTTGAGGGTGTTGGGTTTTTGGTTTTAGGAATGGAAGCCTTCTTGGGAATAGTATTTATAATGAAAATTAGAGGTGGTGGATTGTTTTTTTAGGTGTTTTTAGTTGGTATTATTTGGTTATGGTTGGTTTGGAGGTGGAAGATTTAGAGCTGGAGGGTGAAGTTTTGGTGATAGGTGGGAAGGTAGAGTTAGCTAGGTTAGTTAAGAATGATGGGGATTTTGTTAATTTGGTGGAGATAGGTGGAGGTAGAGTAAAATGATAAGGTTTAGTAGATTATGAATAGGTAATGGGGTTAGTATAGGGATGGTGTCCTATAATTGAAGGTAAAAGAGAAGGGGGTGGTGTGGGTCTAGTTTGAGATGGTTTGTGTGGTTCCACCTTTTTGATAGGTTTAGTCAAAGGTTTCTTGGGTGGACTTGATGGGATTAAGTCCAAATTCAAATATGGATGAGGAAATCTAGGGATAGGGAGTATTCCTATATTATTGATGGGTTTGGCCAAAGAGGCATAGGGTGATTTAGTAATTTTAGATTGAGGTGGGTTGGAAAATTCCCTTATGGTTTTAGAGGAAAAAGTATATAAGGATGGGGTTGAGGTAATGATGGATTTTAGGGTAGATGTAATTGAGGTTGAAGGTTATTATTTTTTTTGAGAAGGGATCCCAAGATAGTTCCAAAAATTAGCCCTATCTATATTGGGTTGAGAGGTAAACTCTAGGATTTGAACCAATCTAGAAAAAGGTTTATAAATGGGTTTGATTCCTTAGATATTGGTTTCAAAAATCAAACCCATAGGTTGAGGTTAGGGAATAGTTTATTAACCTTTGTCTTGAGTGGAAGGTTTGAAGGTTGAAGAAGATGTTATTTATAGGGAAATATTATAGGATATGGTCTCTTCCTTTGGAGCAGTTTCCAAAGGAGTGGTTGGTTTTATGGTGGGTAAGGAGGGTGTGGTTTGTTAAAATGGAAAAGGGGAGGTGATTTCTTCCTTTGTTTGGATGTCTAAAGGAAAGAGTAGTGATTCCAACACTTCCATAAGTGGATTGAAGGAGGAAGTAGTTGAAACAATGGTTGGATCCTTTGGTATTTATATCAAAGGAGAGGTGGGTAAGTCAATGGTCTCTTAAATTGAAAGAGAGAAGTTTCCTTCCTTTGTTTGGTTTTCTAAAAGAATAAAAGAATATTCCATCACTTTAATAAGTAAAGTGGAATAAGAGGTAGTTAAGGTAATAGTTTCCTTAATGTTAGGTTCAATAATAATGGCATTTACCATGTATACCTCACAAGCATGAGATGATTCTTCTTGGCTATTGTCACAATTGGTGGAAGGTGCATGGTTAGGAAAAGGTTTCCAAAAAATGTATAATGATTGATTTGGCTAATGCAATTTCACCCTTATCAATCATGTTTTGGATAATAGTTTTAAAGGTATTGTACCTACTAACATCATGTCTAATAACATGATAGAAGACACATAGTTCATTTTCATCATACTAGTTAGGTGTGGGGTGAGAAGCATAAAATTATTGGGGTGGTTTGATAGGAGGAAGTTATATGAGATTAGATTTAAGTGGTTTATCCAAAATTGAAGCATATGACTCCCCTATTGGAGTATATTTTCTTACAATTATTTATTTTTAATTATGAGTTTATAGATTTGATGGGTTAGAATAATTGGTTTTATTAGGTTGGATGATAATTGGAGTTGGATGGGATTTTAAGACAACCATGTTTACGGTTTCCTTTATCTTGGTGTTGGGGTAGTTTGATGGGTTAGTGGTTTGGTTGAAGAAGGGTCATTAGATTTAAATCTAGAATTATTATTTCTTAGTTTCAATTTCCCTTCATTAATGGCTCTAATTTCAAGTTTACGTGCCATGGTAAATGCCTCATAAAAGGTTATAAAAGTATAAACCTAGAGAATTGGAGAAATATGTTTGGCACAAACTTGAGAAAATAATTCATTCAATTTAGGTTAGGTTAATGAGAAAGAAAATTGGTTAATGAAACTTCTCCATCTAGCTACTTAATCGACAATTGGTTCATCATCGAATTGTCTAATAAAGTAAAGGTTAGTAATGGAAACCTTTTTAGATATGTTGAATAAAAAGTGATCTAAAAATATTTGGCCTAGTTGAGAAAAGGATAAGATAGAGTGCTTGGTGAGAGCACTATACCAATCCAAGGTTGGTCCAAATAAGGACATGGGGAAGGTATGAAAGAGAAAAGCATCATCATATGAAATCAAATAGAAAGAATGGTGGAATGCTCATTAATGTTATTAGGGGTCCTCCTTACTTTGGAACTTGGAAAACTTAGGTAGTTCCCATTGTGGAGGATAAGGTTGGATTGGAATGGATGGGTGAATGGGTTCATTATAAATTGATCATAAGATAAAAGGCTATGAGCTCCATAAAGAGATGATTCAAGATTGGAAATTTTATCCATCAACATCTTAACTAAATCTATTTGAGGTTAGGGAGGTCCATAATTGGGTGGTAGGTTCAGTTGAGGTTGGGTGGTTATAGTGTATAGATAAGAGGTGGAAGGCTGGGAAGATGCCACATATCGATATGTGGTCATTAAAGGTTGGGATGATGCCCCATATTGGTATGTGGGAGCAAAAGGTTGGGTAGAAGGTGGTATGTATCTTTGTGGATTAGGAACATATTTATAAGATGTCATGGGTGTTTGTTGAGGGATTGACAAAGGTTGGTTTGGAGGTATAGTTGAAATGGTAGGTTGAGGTTGAGTGGTGATCCTTGTGCTAATGGGTGTAAGGGTAGGAGGTATGAAAAGTACCAAATTTTTGAGTGGGGTATAAATTGGTGAATTTTTAGTGATAAGGGGAATGGTGTAAATAGGTGTATAAGGTATCCACATGGTAGGTGGGATAAAGGTAATAAGAGGTAAGGTTGACCCTATATTAGAGGTTTTGGTTGGTTTAAAAGGAGATTGGTTATAAGTTAGAATGTTGGATTGGGTTTCAGTGGTTGTAGTGGATGGGATATTAGTAAAAGAAGAGGCTTGGGTGATCAAAGGTTGGGTGGAGGTAACACCAACCATAAGAGGGGGAGGAATACCATAAGGTGGATCTGTAGGAAGAACTAAAGCAATAGAGGTGTGGTGAGATAAGGTGTTAAGGTAATGTTAGAGGGCTTTGGGGTTATTATCAAGGAATGTGGAAAAATGTGCATCAACCGCAATAACTGTCTAAGGCATGGTAGGAGGGGGAGAATGATGAGGAGGACTCTCAACATCTGAATTATACTCTATAGAGGAGGAAGAGGAAGAGGAAGGTGGTCCTTGGTTGGTTTGATTTCTCAACTCTTATCTAGTAAAGACCATGTGAGAAAATAGGAAGGAAATGATGAAACTCACACCTCAAGCAAAAAGCAAGTAGAAAAAAATAAATCAAGGTAATCCAAAGAGACACTAAAAGTGCATTTAAAACTTAGGATTATTTTTATATCACTTTTGGCATATGTCTTAGAAAGTGTGAAGAATAAATTTGGTTTATAGATCAAGTATTAAAGAGAAAATTTAAGGTTGGTTTAAGGTTGTGTTTAGCTACTCAAGAGAGAAATCTCTATTGAATTTCAGTACGTGGCTTGATATTGGGGCCTACCCCCTCACTTCACACACTAAAATGATAAGGGTGTTGGGTGCTTAGCTAAAATATACAGAATTTTAGAGTTTATACTCAATCAGAGAGTTGATTTGGATCTCCCCTTGGTAATGACCTCTAAGTAAGATTGCCAAGAAAGGGTAAGGTTTACCGTTAAGTGATGAAAGCCTAGTCAGGCCTTATCTCAAGTTTGTTTTTATGTGTTTATTGATTATATGGTTTGGATAAGTTTATGATAATAAGAGTTGAACTATGATTAATTACTTTTCCTTTTAGTTACTAGATGATCTAAAAAAAGCTAGCAATCAATCTATATAAAGGGTTTATTTTATGCCAAAAGAAATTTTAAATTTTATTTAATGAGCATAGAATAAAGGAAGGAAGGGCACCTAGATGACACTAAGTCCCACTAGGCATGCCAAAATGTTTTCTTAATTTCTACTCATTTCTTAATTTTGGAAGAAGATAAGAAACTAGTAATAAGGGCGTGGTAGACATATATGGTTGGTGATGAATATGTAATCCAGATAATGATGGTGAACTTATTTTTGGATAGGAAGAAGAATCTACAAATAAGAAAGCACTAACAAAAGGGGTTGTTAGTAAGATAGTTAAGTGGAATACCTAGTGTGATCTAGATCTAAGAAGCATAAGCTTGCTAGGAGGATGCTAATCCACTATTAATAACAATCAAGTTGAAATGATAAAGTAAATTATTTGCATAAAGTAAATGAAATGCAATACAAGAATAAATTAGAATTATTGTTAAGGAAGATGATTAAATATAGAAAAATTAGGTAAATACTTATGCTAAAGTGGGTAAATTCAAGTTCAAAAATTTAGAAAAGTGTCTATGAATAGGTATGAACACATAAAGTTACGTTTGGATGGGGTAAAAGGGTTGAAAATAAATTGCTAGTATTTTCTACCATATTGACCTTCAGTGGTTGGGTGAACTTTCAATGGTTGGGCTAATAATCATAAGTTAGGTAACCTTCAATGGTTAGGGTTGACCATCAGTGGTTGTGCTAACCATCAATGGTTTCTTGTGGACTTCAAAAGGTATTGAAAAAAGAGTTATAGAATAGGTAGGTTGTCAGATAATGGTTCTATTAAGGATCTGGTGGAGAGGAAATAAGGTGTAGATAGGTCTGATCAGGTCAAGGAAACTAGAAATCCAAAATAACAAAGAACAAGTAGAATATACTTGTAGCTTGCTAGATGGTTGATAGTTGAATGCTAAGGCAATTTAGCTAGAGTAACAGTACTTTGGCCTCAAAAGCAAACTTGGTAGAGGTTTTGGTCTATTTTATTTTTGTTGAGTTGATGAAGGAAGAATGGATGATGAATATCTTGAATACCTATGTGAAATAAGATTTGATATCTTGAACATGGATCCTTTTCACCTCCTACTCCCCTCCCTTTATAGGCAAAGAGAGATGGAGGGTGGAAGGTTCCCTAGAGGGTGAGGTTGTTGATCACAATCCTTAGAAGTTTGTTAGTACTACATAAGATGAATATATTAAATTATGCCTCATTATCCCACACATATCTTGTGATGTGTTAAGAAGGTGAAGACTTGACCATTGATGGTTAGGCTAACCATCAATAGTTAAGATGACCATTAAATATCAAGTGTCTAAGGGTAAAAAGGCCAAAATAAGCTAAAATGGGTTGGTTAAAAGGTTAAGTTAGTAGGTTTATGAGTTAGCTAACTAGGTGATCAACTAGACTCAAGGTCCGATAAGGGTACTAAGGCAGTTTTGACAACTAATATTACCTTGTGTAGTTTTCTAGTGTCTACATAACATTTATTACATGTCCATCCCTCTTATTAGGGCATTCTGATTCATCATGTCTAAGAGAATTTGAATAACTAGTCCTAATAGAGGACTCTAAGATAACCAAAAAATTCAAATCTTTGCATACAATTCTTGAAGAAGGTTCAACCATTCTAGTGGAGGATACTTAAAAAGTAAAAACTAGGACTCTCAATGACCCAAAATGGTTCAAATTAGGTGCATCTCTCACTAATGAGGAGTGTGAAATATTTATAGCCCTATTGAGGGATTTTGTAGATATATTTACATGGGCCTATTCTAACATAGTTGGTTTGGATGCCACCTTGGTTGTTCACCACCTTGTGATATATCCTAATGCCAAAGGAATGAAATAAAATTTATGCAAGATGCATCCTCACATTGTTGTATTACTTAAGAAAGAGTTGGAAAATCTCTTAGAAGTGAGAAGTATCAGGCTAATTGACTATTCTAAGTGGATTTCTAATATTGTACCCATCAATAAAAACCAAAAGGAATCAAAATTTGTACTGATTTTAGGGACATTAACAAATATTTCCCTAAAGAAAACTTCCTACTACAAAACATTACATTATTTTTGAATCCATAATGGGTTATGAGATGTGTTCACTAATAAATGGATTCTTAGGATATAATCAGATCTAAATCACACTAAAAGACAACCAAAAAATAGAGTTCAACACTACATGGGGAACATTTTATTATTAGGTTATACCATTTGGTCTTAATAATGCATGGTCCACCTATCAAAGAGCCATGATAGTCATTTTTCATTATATGATGCATGACATTATTCAAGACTACATTGATGACATAATAGACAAATCAAAGACTATGGTCAATCATCCAACAACATTGAGGAAGATATTTGAGTGATTACATGAATACAAAGTCAGGCTCGACCCCAATAAATGTGTTTTTGGAGTTACTTTAGGCAAATTTATTTCCTTCATTGTGTCTCATCAAGGCATTGAAGTTAATCTAAGAAAAATATGATCCATAACAAGATGTCACCACCGACTAATTCAAAGTAGCTCCATAGTTTATAGGGTAAGATCCTATCCATCAAATGTTTCATATGTAAATTGGTTGATGAGTTTTACCCATTAACACACCTTCTAAAGAAGGGTGTACCATTTATTTGAGATGATGATTGTCAGAAAGATTTTTGGCATTTAAAGGACTATCTAGTAAATCCATTAGTTTTGTTGCCTCCAATGTTAGGAAAACCATTCTTACTATATCTATCGACCATAGATAATTACTTTGGGGTATTTATATTTCAACATGATGATAATGGAAAAGATCATGTTTTTTATTATATAATCCATATAATAGTTCTATATGAACATAATTATACACCCATTGACAAGGCCTATCTAGCTATGGCCACTATAATCGACACATGAAACATATATAATTTGAGCTTGGTGATCTTTTTCTTAAAGAGAACCAAAAGAATAACATAGCTAAAAAAAAGCATAAAGGCAAGGTCAAACCCAAATGGGTAGGTCCCTTCATAATTATTATAGAATATGGCACATGAGCATATAGGCTCACCACACTAGATAAAGACAAACTTGATGAACCTATGAACATTATACACCTTAATTGATACTACACTTTCAAATTACTTGGTGTATTTTCTATGAGGACCATTTCAAGTTGTACCATATTATCAACATTCTTATTTTTACTATATCATCCTACCATTCTATCATCATATCATTCTACCTTTCTATTCCACCCTTTTGTTCTCTCAACCTAACATATTTTGACACTCCTTACCTAGCTTATTTGACCTAGAATGAGAGGAAGAGTTTTAGTTTGACCATTATTTTGATAGGTCAAGGGGGGAAACTAATGGTATTGATAAAAAAATTATATGGGATGATACCAAAATCCTCAAACTTTAAGGGAGATTGGGTTGGTGAGGATGGGATATCCTCATCGATGGTGGAGATGGTTTTAGGTGAGGTGGGTTCTTTTAGTGGTATAAACCTAAGGCAAAATAGCTAATGACATTTTTGAGTTCTGATTATGGGTAGCTCATGATCTCCAAACCCCTTCCAAGCACACCTATGAAGGTAAGATTTGGAAAATGGAGTTTTGTTCATATAGTAAAAGTCAAAGGTAAATGGTCAAATGTGAGGGGAGGTAGAGGAAACAAAAAGTGCATGATCGAGACCCTTATAGATGAAATTGGTTTGATGATTGGGTGGACCAAAAGGGATGATGGTTCTTATGTTAGGGTCATAACTAGGGTCATAATCAAGGTTCCCATACTCTTGAGGAGTAAGGAAAACATCCAAGGTTAGAAGGTGATACTCCCCAAATGAGTGATGTCAAAATATGGGTTTCAAGGGGTCATCTATGGGGATATATGTAGAATGGATGGATAAGCTTGTTGAAGCCTCATCACTATAGGGGTGGATTTATTGGTAGTTGGTGGTGAGGTGGATGGGTGAGGAAGAAAAACATCATTAGGTTGGCACATCATATTACAAGATGTAAAGAGACTAGGGTCAGTCGGTATGGTGATGACATGACCTTCATGCTCAAATTTGATGCAACAATGCAAAGTGGATGGGACACAATTCATATCACATATCCAAGGTCATCTAAGAAAAATATTTTATTATAACTCACCCTATACAACATAAAAGAGTTCAAGAATGGTGTAAGGTCCCAAAAAAATATGGAGAATAATTATTCCCAAGGTGGTGGCTATAGTATCATTAAAAGAGCAAAGGACCATTGTAGTTTCTAACATGATGTTTTATGGCAAGTCAAGTTGGTCATAGGCATGGGAGGCAATAATGTTGATACTATCCCTTCCATCAATCATCACCCTTTTGATGTGGCTTTAGTTGATGTATGATGTGATGAAGAGGGAAGGATTTGGATCTTCAGGATGCACAAAAGCTATTTTTGAATCCTTAGAGGTGACTAAGATAGAAATTTGAAAGTCTTTGATAAAATCTAAAAATGGTTGAAGATATTCAATTTGAACCTCTATGGATTGCATTATCTCTAACAATGTTTGATGGTGAGGAGGTGAGGTGTTTATTAATTCATATAAGCTCAACTTCACTAGAGTTTGGTGAATTTATTTCAACACTACACACTAAATGGATTTAGAAGGGTTAGAAGGAGAGGCACCCAAAAAGGATACTTTGGAATTTTTATAATGGTGAAAGTGAAGGTGCATGGTTTCAACTAGAAGGTTGAGGGGTAGAAGGGTAGATCCATGATATGGACACTTTTGCTTTTCCCTTATATTTTTTAATGCCCTTGAATGGGTAACCATATTAATGGTGTGGATAAGGGGAAGTGTTGGTTTAGATCATTACTTCCATTCCTCTTTAGACCTAGGTGAATGTGGGGGAGTATTTAAATTTTGGATGGTTTGGATTAGTAGTTGGGTTGGTAATGGGCTCAAGGGAGGTTCATCCAATAATAGATCATCCTCATTCCATAGGCCATGGACTAGTGTTTGGAGAGCTTTGTAGTTCTATGTATCGTATATTGGTGTCATATTGTATAGGAAAATCAAATTGTCATTAAACCATGTTGGTTTAAAACATGATGACGAGGCTAGGATATGCCCAATAAATGTATAATAAATGACCTCATCTTACTCTCTCTTTTTGTTAAGTTTTATTTCATTTTGTAACTTTTATTTTGATTTGAGATGAGTTAAGATGTGATTATCCATCTTTTATTGATTGTGATTCTAACATTTTAAAAGACCTATAATTCCTAACAAGTGTGTTGGAAAATTCTAGTTTTGCAATAAAATAGGTCATCATCAAGCTAAAGAACAAATATGAAGTGGATTGCATGTTTTTGGAAGCATTGGACTCAATTTAGATTAGTCTTAAAACCTATAGAATCTATTCCAAAACCATCATAGTTAGTTCCAGAACTCCACCATACTATTTCAAGTTATTGCATTTTCAGACTTAGCTCCAAAAATCTATATTTAGCTCTGGTACTCCTATAGATAAGCTCCAAAACTTTTGTGGCTAGATAAGGAACCAATGAGGATCTATTCTAAATGACCAATGATCTGTTACATCAATGATCCCATTATATGAAGAATAGATTCATGATTTTCTAAACTTTCAAAATCAAGACATTTACACATAGCTGGACATACAACCACATCTTGATTCAACATCTATTCTGGGCATGATTCAGTTCCATCGTATCTATGAAATAGTTATAGCCATCAAAGCATCTATATATATAGACTTGGGAATTTAGTAGAGATATACATATATAGATATAGAATAGAGAGATAAAGGATAGATTAGTACATTTGTAATACACAATATTTTATCAATGAAATAGCCATTTCTATTTTAAAAGCAAATTAAATTGTTCAAATCCTATTCTAGGTAGAGCAAGGGCCCACTCCTCCAAAGAACCAAGATCTTCATTTTTGTCGGTATTTATATTTCCATTTGTAAAATCAAATATGTAATTTTGTTAAATTTATAAATGCTTCCAACTCTTTAAAGTTAATTTTTTTGTAAATTTGTTCCTACAGGTGTTTTAGATTAAATTTTCATTTCTACAATGTGTGTTTGTTTCCAGCAATCTATTTCATTTCTATAATGTGTGTTTGTTTCCAACAATCTATTTCATTTCTGCAATGTGTGTTTGTTTCCAGCAATCAATTTCATTTCTACAATGAGTGTTTATTTCCAACAATCTATTTCATTTCTACAACGTGTATTTATTTCTAGTAGATTTGCATAGTTTGATTCCAATAAGGTTCTGACCAAGAAATCCTTAAGACATTAAAAACCCCCAAAAACAAATATATACAAATACCTCCATTCAATTACTAAATCTCTACAATTCCTCTTGTTGCATATAGCTTTAGACATAGCCCTAGTTAAATATGACATCAATGATAATTTGATTAAATGAAGGGGGTGATGACACCCATCATTTTTGGCATTGTTGCCAGGGAGGACTAGTTGAAATTTTCTAATTAGGTGTCAACAAGAGCAACAATCATTCATTTAGTAATTAAAGAAATTTTCCCTAATTTATGAGTAGACCACGAGATTATAAGTCTAGATTTCTCCCCAAAATATCTAAACAAGAATTTCCATCATCCTCTAGTTTAAGAAAGGACATTTAGCAAGAATTAGAAGCACCAGTATCTCTTACAAGATAAGAAGAAAATTTGCCTTCTTTAGAATTTTTGGATCAGTCACTAGAACGAAGTAAGACCTTAGGGAGGAGGATTATTTCTCAAGATACATGGAGGGAAAGTTTTGATTCTCAATTGAGTAGTCAACACCCTGCTCTTGACTTTTCACCATCCCCAAAATATACCACATACCACATTGATTGGGAGAAGGGATTAAAAAATACTAGAGAGATGGAACAAGAAGATGGAAGAGAACTTGAGAGAACCTTTACCTATCCCATTCATATCAAGGATGATGAAACCACTATGAAAAACATTTCACCTACACACTTGCCCACATTTAGAGGAATGTCATATGAGGATCCTGACCAATTTCTATTTGAGTTTAAAGTACTATGTCAGACTTATGATTACAAGACATATAATCAAAATCTGAAGTTGTTTCCATCTACCCTGAAGGATGCAATAATGAGGTGGTTTATGGGATTAACATCTAATTCTATTACCAATTGGGAACAAATGGAAACTTTCTTCCTAGACAAATATCAAGATTATTGTAGAGGAAGAAATCGAAAGGAAGAATTTTTCAAAATCAAACAGGAAGAAGATGCAAATATGGAAGATTATTTGGATAGATTCCTCTTTGTGAGTAAAAGATGTGGAGTTGTACTTAAATAAGATTTAAATGAAACCATTTTTTTTAAAGGTCTAGATGATGAATCTAGGGAAACACTTGATTTAATTGGTAGAGGAAACATTGCTCAATTAAGAATGGACAAAATCATAGAAATTTATAGAAACTATTCAAGAATAAGGGATGGACCTAGAAAGGGGAAAATGGTTAAACATTTGAATCTAGATATGAACAAATTGATGGATGAATTGGAAAACTTTAAAATAGACATATTAGTTCAATTAACCTCCACCATAGATGGATTACAAGCTAAAGTAAATGCCCAACTTGAACCATTAGCCATGTATTGTCCTAGATGCAGAAGAAGCATGCAATAAGGGAATGTCCTTTGACTAAAATGGAAGTATGTCTTGTCTATGAATCTAAAGAACATGATACTCACACTTGTTCTCTTCTTCCACTCATAAAAAATCAGCTCAAATAAACTAATACATCATCCACCACAGAAGAATTAAATTTTGTTCAAAGACAACCTAACTAAGGATAGTCTATGCCAAGACCAGCTCCTAATCCTTGGATGATACCATGGGAAGCTCAAATAGTACCACAAAGTTGGGGATAGCCACCTTGGGCCCCTAAACCCACATGGCATCCTCAGGATTGGGCAAGTTAATCTTGGTATACTCAAGGAAATCAACAATCTTGGGCTAGTCAAGGAAATCCTTATGCTTGGCCACAACCTAGATAGAGCCCTAGTAATTATGTGTAAGGAAAAACATATCCAAATCAGAACCAACAAGCCATAATGGGACCTCTAGCACAAAATCCACAAATTGAAAACATAGTCCAAACCCAAATACTAACACGACCAGTAGCAAACCCAAGAAATAAACAAACAACTCCTGTATATGAAATAGAACCAAAAAAATTAGTTAATTTAAATATAATGGATTGTAAAAGCATTCAAACAAGATATGGAAAAATAGTTAGTAGTCCACCAGTTATAATCACTGAGATGATAGAAGAAGCTGAAACCCCTAGCACAGTTACACCTAAGGAAGATGACAAAGAAAAAGATAAGGAACCAAAAAGAAATTCTACTAAGATTCCATTTCCAAAAAGACTTAAAGAAACCATAGAACTTAAGGAATCTGAATTGGTGTAGGAACTAAGAAGATTGAATATTGAAATATCATTGTTACAAGCAATTAAGTATATTCTAGAGTTAAACAAGTTAATCAAATTTTTACGTTTTAAAAAACTTGGAAGAAAGAAGTAGTACCCTAGGACTATTTAGGTAGACAAGAAAGTTGTTGATTTATTAATAAGATAACTCCTACTACCTAAATATGGAGATCTTGGAAGACCTGTTATTTCTATTTCTATAGGGAATAAGGATATACATAATGTTTTGATTGATTTGGGTGTAGTTATCAATGTAATAACAATGGACACTTTGAAAACAATACCATTAATAGGCTTACAACCTACTAATACCATATTGCAGATTGTAGGTCAGTCTGTAGTAAAACCATAAGGAGTTATTGAAGATGTGGCAGTAATGGTGGAATCATGGGAATATCTAGTTGACTTCCTTATATTACAGCCAAAAGGTAAAACACTTGGTTATCCCATTATTTTGGGGAGACCATGGTTAGCTACAATTTCTACCTTAATTGATTACAAGTAAGGTGATATGACTATTTCAAATGGTAATAATTCTAAGTAAATTTCATTACATCCATTTGCATGACCTTTTATTGATAATCAAGCAAAATTATGGGTTGATAATCTTGATATTAATGAGAAAAATATGTCTTCTTTGGCTATGATAACATTGTAAGATCATGTACACAAAATAGATGATATGGTTAATCCTTCATAAATAAACATCAATTATCATTAAAGCAGTCAAGATTAATTCTAGAACCATCACAGTTAGTTTTGGAACCATCACAATTAGCTCTGGAACCATCACAGTTAGTTTCAAAACCACACCAATTCTCTACAAGTGAAGATAACTTCACTCTAAAGGAACGTGATTTCTCTTAGGGAGAGGAAGGATTTTTAGCATTAGCTTTATAGATATCAAGAGATGGCGAAATTTTTTTGGAAAATAGTAGTAATAAGGAATTAGACCTAAAAAAAGATAAGTATCATAACTCTTCCTATTGTCCTTTATCCAGCATTCTGCCTCTAGGAAATTTTTGAGATGTTGCTACATATCATATATTTTTACCAAATGCCTATCCACTAAACACCTTAATGGAACCCTTTCAACAAATCATTTCATCATATCTTGGAACCAAACATGTTGAGATTCAACTAGGAAATTTTTTGAATATTAATAGTTGGTTAAAGAATGATGAAGCCAAACTATTTGATGTTCTAAAGGACATACTAAAGTGTTTGCTTAGGACTATAGAGATGTGAAAGTAATTCATCCAAGTATATGCACCCATCACATTTATACTGTAAATATTAGACCAGTTAGGCAACCTCAGAGAAAGATTAATCCAACCTTAAGGGATATAGTCAAACAAGAAATTGAAAAACTATTACATGTAGGTTTTATCTACCCTATCTCAAATAGCCAATGGGTGTCTCTTCTTGTAATTGTCCCTAAAAAGAATGGAAAATGGAGAATTTGTGTTGACTATAAGAAACTGAATAAAGCCACCTCGAGGGATTATTTTTCCTTACCATTCATAGATCAAGTCTTAGACAACCTTTTAGGTAAATAGTACTTTTTCTTCTTAGATGGATTTAATGGATACAATCAAAGCATAATTTATACTAAGGATCAAGACAAAACTACATTTACTTGTCCATGGGGTACCTTTGCTTACAGGGTATTGCCATTTGGACTATGCAATGCTCTAGCAACCTTTCAAAGAGCTGCATTAGCAATTTTTGTAGACCTAATAAATGACTGTGTGGAGGTATACATGGATGACTTTACTATGTATGGAGATACATTTGATGATGCCTTAAAAATTTTTAATAGAGTATTAACAAGATGTGAACAACATAACTTGTCTCTTAGTCATGAGAAATGTTTGATGATGGTTTATGAAGGGATCATATTAGGGCACCATATTTCAAAAAGAGGAATTTAGGTTGACCAAAACAAAATCAAGATTATTTTAGACTTGCCTATTCCTCAAACTCCCAAAGATAGCAAATCATTCTTAGGACATGCTAGATACTATAGGTGTTTTATCAAGGATTTTAGTAAAATTATTGCCCCCATGTTTAAATTGCTTACCAAGGATTATGAATTTCTTTAGGATGAATAGTGTCAACATGATTTTGAAGAAATTAAAGATAAATTAGACACTACCCCAATATTTCAAGGACCTCATTGGGAGAAACCTTTTCACATCCAAACTGATGCCTCAAATACCTCAATTGGTGCAATTTTGGGATAGAGAGATGAAGAAGGAAGAATGTATACTATTTACTATCTCAGTAAAAATATTACTCCCACTGAAAGAAATTACACTACCACTGAAAAAGAATTTCTAGTTGTGATCTATGCAATCAATAAATTTAGACATTACATAATAGGGTACAAAATAATTATACATACAAATCACTCAACAATTAAATATTTAATGAACAAACCAGTGGTTGGAGGTAGAATAATTAGATGGTCATTACTTCTATAAAAATTTGATATTACCATTGTGGACAATCTAGGCAAATCTAATGTGCTGGTTGATTTCTTGTCAAGATTGACCACTATAGGGGAGCAAGATCCAGTCAAGGATAACTTCCCAGATGAACAATTGTTTGTTATTTTAGATAACACACCATCGTTTGTTGACATGGAAAATTATCTTACAATAGGGAAGTTTCCTCCTTTCACTAAAAAATAAATAAAAAAATTAATCAAAACCAATGCACAATTCAAATGGTTAAATGGAATGCTATTTAAATGTGGTCCTGATTTGGTTTTACGTAAATGTATAAGAGAAGATGAAATTTTTGACATCCTCTGGACATGTCATGATGAACCAAGTGGAGGACACTATTCAGTGAAAAGAATAGCTCACAAAATACTTGGCACTGGTTACTATTGGCCATCTCTGTACAAAGATGTGAAGAGATATTTCAGGTGGTGTGATCCTTGTCAAAGGATGGGACAACCAACCATTACCAATGAAATGCCTCTATAACCACAAGTAGTGATTGAACTATTTGAGAGATGGGGACTAGATTTTGTTGGACCTTTTAATCCTCCTTCAAAAGGAAAAGAGCATATTCTTGTGTGTACTAATTATATAACAAAATGGGTGGAAGTGCAAGCTTTAATAAATGCTACTAAAGAAGCAATTACTAATTTCCTTTGGCACAAAAATATGGTAAAGTTTAGAGCACCAAAAAGCTTAGTTTCAAACTAGGGACCACAATTTATGTCTAATATGATCCAAACCTTCACAATGTATTATCAAATCAATCATGGGAAGTCATCTCCCTATCACTTTCAAGAAAATGGACAAGTTGAAGTAACAAATAGAGAATTAAAAAACATCCTCACTAAAATAGTTGAAGCTGAAAGAAGAGATTGGGTAAAAAGACTACCTAAAGTTGTTTAGGCTTATAATACAACTTGGAATACCACAACAAGGTTTTCACCATATAATTTAGTCTATGGTAAAAAGCCCTTGTTGCTTATTGAGTTTGAACTACAGACATTGAGGACAATAGCTAAGGTGGGAATTGAATTGGATGTAGCTCAAAAGGAGCGAATCCTTCAACTCAATGAATTAGATGAATTCAGAATGGAAGCACTTCACCAGATAGAGATAATCCAAGGTCAAAGGAAGCAATGGCATGATTCACATATGAAGGAAAGACAATTCAAAGTAGGAGACTAGGCATTGTTATTTGATTCTAAGTACCAACAATTCAAAGGTAAATTAAGAACTAGATGGTTGGGACCTTACCAGATCAAGCAAATATTTGACAATGGTTCTATCCAGTTACTTCCCATTGATGGCAATAGAAGAAAACTCTTGGTCAATGGACACAGGCTAAAAAATTATAGGAAGCCACCTACTAAGCATGAATTCTTGAAGCAGATTGAAGCAAATAAAGAATTTTATCATATGGAAGAACCCATTTCTTCCAAAATGATTAAATAATTAGATGAAAAGATATAGAATAAAGGGAAGATAATGAAAACTAGTAAATAGCATTTTCTTCCCCCCCCCCAAAAAAAAGGAAGAGAATGAAAACCAGTAAATGGTGTTCTCTTCCCCAAAATTTTTTTAAAAAAAAAATTAGAGATCAATTAAAAATTAGTAATGGCAGTTGATCTTCTCAAATAAATGGCTACTTCAAATAAAACTTTTTTGATTCTAACTATTTTCTAACCATTTATCAGGGATGACGTGTCATCATGATAGAGGGATTACATCATCAAGGATGGTAATTATGTTTTTAACTTGTTAAAGGTTAAATGGAAAGTTTGCATGTGTGATTAGACTTGATTTAGAAAGATTAGTATGATGAGTCATCTATTATACATCATGGTTAAATGTGCAAAATCATGAGAAGGATATTGATGATGGAATGAGTTGGTAGATAACCATAAAGAATCATTCTTATGATTGAAAAAAATTGAATTTGCTAGTTTAGTAGCTAAGTACAGTAGTTTTATAGCCAAAATTGATAAGTTCCATAGCTGAGTACAGTAATTCCACAACTGAATTCACCAAATCAACAATCGAATCCACTAGTTCTGTAGCCAAAATCATTAGTTTCACCTATACAAAAAACAATTTTCAGCTAACCTATGAAAGATTCAAAGAAAAATGAATCATGGGAATAAAAAATAAGTCATAACTAGACAATGATACCCAACTCCTTGCAGATGAAGAAGTAGAAAATATCTTTCAATAGGTAGGATGGCTAGATTTTTTGAGGAAATTTCCTAAATACAATGATGAATCGGTAAGAGAATTTATTATCAATTTAGAGAAAACAAGATCAAAGATTAAGAGGTTTTTCATTCCTTTTTTTGTGAATATCATAAGTGAGATGTCTGGAATATTGATAATGCATGTCCCAAACCCTGTCAAAGGGACATTGAAAGACCTGGCTAAAACCCTATTAAAAGAAGGGGAAGCTGAACCCCAATATATTTATAATACAAAGAAAATCATCAAAGGATTTAAGAGGGATAACTTGCCTAAACCCTTTAATAGAGTAGCATTCTAGATAGTTAAATATTTAACATGTGATGGATAATTTGGGACAGTAGGAAAAGAAGTCCTAAAAATCCTTATACACCTTACATATGGAGCCAAAAAACTAGAATATATAGTAAACCTTCTAGGGTTTCTTTTTGACTCCATCCATACCATGGCCCAGAGGTATTCTTGGGGTGTAGGAAAAATTAGATATCATGGGTTAGTGCATTTAGTATGCCAACACCATTTCCTTTCTAAGAAAAATGGGGAAGAAATGTGGGATAAATTTTTTGGCAAATTCGTACAAAACCCTGGTATTCCCAAAAGAACAATAGCAACTCCTCCTACTCCTTTAGTTCATTTGAAAATTGCTACCATTTCTAAGGAAAATAAAAGATTAGGGGAAGAGGAAATACCAAAAAGAATAAAATCTGGAAGAAAAGTTAAAATTGTAGACCCTATTATACCTTCTCAAGCCATTTCTTCTTCTGCTAAAGCTATAGAAGAACTGATACCTGTCTCTAACAATGAAAGTTCACTTAGGCTTGAGCAAAAGGTGAAAATCATAACAAGTTCTAAGAGGATACCTATGTCTGCACATTTTAAGGCTCCTCAAGAAAGAATATGTCATAAAAAGTATAAAGAAAGTTCAAAGGAGATGGAAGAATAAGAAAGGCTAGAAACTAAAGCTACTGATATTTTGGGCAGCATGGCCATGACTCCTCCTGGACCAAGCCAACTAGAGAAGGAAAAAGAAGATGAAAGATTTGAGGATCCAATTTTCCAAGAAATGGATGAGACTGAAGCACCATCACATGCAGAAGATGAATAGACATCTTGGAGAAGGAAAGGGAAATCCCCTATGGTGGAAGAGGAATGCTCAAGTCCCCAAGAACATTTAGAAAAAGAAAAAAACCAATAGATTAAATAGGCTCTATTTTTGTCTAGAGTAGAACTCATTATCAAGGAAAAGGATGAGGAATTGAACTTCATCAAACTCAAGTTAGAACATAAGGAAATGCTCCTTGCATAATTAACAAATTAGTTCACAACCAAGAATAAGGAATTAGCAGAAATTAAAAGGCAACTAATGGAAAACAAGGAAAAATGTTCAAAAGAACCTCCTGCAATAGATTTAATCAAAATATGTGAAAATAAAATAACTCTTATGAATAATAGAAATATAGAAAGCTTATATTGATCGCACGCCACTTCGAGGGGGCAACCTCCTTTGAGCAAGCTCAATACAATAAATTTGTGGATGCTTTCATTGGGCCTCAACACTTATTTAATAACTCTATTCTAAAAACTACTACTTCCCTTGTATGTGGGATAATTCAAATATGCTCTAAGGGATGACTTACAAAGAATATGTGTCCATACCAATTATTACACTAATACTGCAAAGAGAAGGGTAAGGCACAGGTTCCTAACAAATATACAATACAGACCTCTATGACAACAGTCTCTGCATAGATTGAATTGACTTATCTACCACTCAAGCAATTATGGGATGACACATGAGAGAACTTAGTGAAATCAAAGCATCTAATACAGACTTCAAAGGCAAATTGGCGGAAGAAGAGAAAGCAAGGAAGGAATGGGAAGACAAATTTTAAAAGGAGGAAAACGATAAGTATAAATGTCTTATGAAAATAAAAATAGTTTGTATGATGAGTGAGAAGTTGTTTATGTGAAGAAGACCTTCTCCTATTTATAGCATATTTTTAGAGGAATAATTCATTCACTAGAAGTTGGCAAGGATAACATGTGGCCTTCCACATGAAATAAAAGATGAAGCTGATTTCTCAACCACCTACTCCTTAGCTAATATAGAATAGAAAAAACCTTCTTTGTGAATTTTACCTCTGCAATTTTATGCTAGAAATAAATACATGTTTTATGATCAATTTGTATGTAGGAGAAAGCCAGCTTAACACATTTGTCTTTGTCCTTCAAAATCAGATTGCATGGAAAGAAAGGGAGTCAAAGCCTTGGTCAAAGGCTAGTTCATTCGGTCTCTATATGAGAATTCATTATGGTAATCCACCTACCTCTGCTACATATTTCCAATCCCATGCATTTAATGATAAATTCAAGGGACCTTATCTTTTCAATTTACAACAAAGCATAGATGTCTTCACCTCTTATGAAAGGGAAAATTTTGACAATATCTATGATGCATGTTTTAAAATATGGGAATTTCTCCCAGTGGCATTAAAAATAAGGGAAGTAATGTCCCCTTCAAATTTGATCTAGAGTTTAGAAAGGGCAAAATATTTATCACAATAATTCCCTAGATCAATAAAACTCCCATGAGCATATGGATAGGAATGCGGACAAGGCCACCTCTACTTCTCACCCCCATATCTCCTTGGCAAAATAGAGAACCTCAACATCCCACTTAATTTGAGAAATGGAAAACAAAATTATAAGTAGGAGTAGGGTATAATACTTCTGAATCAAAGCATTGGGATATTCAATTCCATCCATTTGATCTAAGAAATCAAATGGAATGCAGGATATACAATCCCAAATTTGAAGAGTGAAGTTTGTAAAGGGACTTAAAAACAATTATGGGGGAAGTGATGAGGCTAGAATATTCCCAATAAATGTATAATAAATGACCTCATCTTAATCTCTCTTTATATTAAGTTTGATTGCATTTTGTAACATTTATTTTGATTTGATATGAGTTAGGATGTGATTATCCATCTTTTATTGATTTTGATTCTAAATTTTTAAAATACCTATAATTCCTAACACGTGTGTTGGAAAATTCTAGTTTTGTAATAAAATAGGTCATCATCAGGCTAAAGAATAAATATGAAGTGGATTGCATGTTTTTGTAAGCATTAGACTCAATTCAGATTAGTCTTAAAACCTATAGAATCTATTCCAAAACCATCACAGTTAGTTCTGAAACTCTACCATACTATTTCAAGTTGTATTTTTAGACTTAGCTCCAAAACTCTATATTTAGCTCTGGTACTCCTATAAATAAGCTTCAAAACTTTTGTGGCTAGATATGGAACCGATGAGGATCTATTATGAATGGCTGACGATCTGTTAGATCAATGATCCCACTAAATTAGGAATAGATTCCCAATTTTCTAAACTTATAGAATCAAGACATTTATCACACAACTGAACATCCAGCCACATCTTGATTCAACATCTATTTTGGGCATGATTCAGTTCCATCATATTTATGAAATAGTTACATCCATCAAAGCATCTATATATACAAACCTAGGAATTTAGTAGAGATATACAGAGATAGATATATAATAGAGAGATAAATGATAGATTAGTAAATTTGTAATACATAATATTTTATCAATGAAATTTCCATTTCTATTTTTAAAGCAAATTAAATTGTTCAAATCCTATTCTAGGCAGAGTAAGGGCCCACTCCTCCAAAGAACCAGGATCTTCATTTTTGTCAGTATTTATATTTCCATTTGCAAAAGTAAATATGTAATTCTGTTAAATTTATAAATACTTCCAACTCTTTAAAGTTAAAATTTGTTGTAAATTTGTTCTTGCAAATGTTTTAGATTAAATTTTCATTTCTACAATGTGTGTTTGTTTCCAACAATCTATTTCATATATGCAACATGTGTTTATTTCCAGCAATCTATTTCATTTCTATAATGTGTGTTTGTTTCCAGTAATCAATTTCATTTCTACAATAAGTGTTTATTTCTAGTAGATTTCCATAGTTTGATTCCAATAAGGTTTTGACCAAGAAATCCTTAAGACATTAAAACCCCCCTAAAAACAAAAATATACAAATACCTCCATTCAATTACTAAATCTCTACAATTCCTCTTATTGCATATAGCTTTAGATACAGCCCTGGTTAAATATGAAATCAACAAAAAAGTTTATTAAATGAAGGGGATGATGACACCCATCACATGAAGGTTAAAAAATTTTGATGGGTGGTACGGTTAAATAACAGGGTTTCAACAACCTTTGTAGAGTGTTCTAATAAGGTTCGATCAAAGGTGTTGAGGGTGTTGGGTTTTTGGTTTTAGGAGTGGGAGCCTTCTTGGGAGTAGGATCTACCATGGAAATTTGAGGTGGTGGAATGGTTTTGGTAGGTGGTTTCAATTAGGATTATTTGGTTATGGTTGGTTTGGAGGTGGAAGATTTAGAGTTGGAGGGTGAAGTTTTGGTGATAGGTGGGAAGGTAGAGGTAGCTAGGTTAGCTAAGAATGATGGGGATTTTGTTGTTTTAGTGGAGATAGGTGTAGGTAGAGTAAAAGGATAAGGTTTAATAGATTATGAATAGGTAATGAGGTTAGTATAGGGATAGGGTCCTAAAATTGAAGGTAAAAGAGAAGGGGGTGGTATGGGTCTAGTTTGAGATGGTTTGGGTGGTTACACATTTTTGATATGTTTAGTCAAAGGTTTTTTGGGTGGAATTGATGGGGTTAAGTCTAAATACAAATATGGATGAGCCAATCTATGGGTAGGGAGCATTCCTAGATTCTTGATGGGTTTGGTCAAAGAGGCATAGGGTGATTTAGCAATTTTACATTGAGGTGGGTTGGAGAATTTCCCTATGGTTTTGGAGGAATAAGTATATAAGGATGGGGTTGAGGTAATGATGGATTTTGGGGTAGATGTAATTGAGGTTAAAGGTTATTGTTTGTTTAGGTAAGGGAACCCAAGACAGTGCCAAAAAGTGACCCTATCTATATTGGGTTGAGAGGCAAACTCTAGGCTTTGAACCAATCTAGAAAAAAGTTTATAAATGGGTTTGATTCCTTAGTTACTAGTTTCAAATATTAAACCCATATGTTGAGGTGAGGGAATAGTTTAATCACGTTTGTCTTGGGTGGAAATTTTTATGGTTGAAGAAGATGGTCTTTATAGGGAAAGAATATAGGAGATGATCTCTTCCTTTAGAATAGTTTCCAAAGAAGGAGTGGTTGGTTTTATGGTGGGTAAGGAGGGTTTGGTTTGTTCAAATGGAAAAATGGAGGTGGTTGCTCCTTTATTTGGATATCCAAATGAAAGAGTAGTGATTCCACCACTTCCATAAGTGGATTGAAGGAGGAATTAGTTGAAACAATGGTTGGCTCCTTTGGTATTTCTATCAAAGGAGATGTGGGTAAGTTAATGGTCTCTTCAATTGAAAGAGAGGAGTTTCCTTCCTTTGTTTATTTTTATAAAAGAATAGAATAATATTCCATAACTTAAATAATTAGGGTGGAAGAAGAGGTAATTGAGGTAATAGTTTCCTTAATTGTAGGTTAAATAATAATGACATTGACCATGTATACCTCATGAGCATGAGATGATTCTTGCTAGCTATTGTCATAGTTGGTGAAATGTGCATGGTTAGGAAAAGGTTTTGAAAATATGTATAATTATTTATTTGGAGGTGTATTGGGATTATCTAATACAAGTTCAACCTTGTCAATGATGTTTTGGAAAATAGTTTTAAAGGTATTTCACCTACTAAGATCATGTCCAATAACATGATGGAAGACACATAAATGATTTTCATCATACCAGCTAGGTGTGGGGTGAGAAGCATCAAGTTATTTGGGTGGTTTGATATGAGGAAGTTATATGATATTAACTTTAATTATTTTATCCAAACTTGAATCATATGACTCCCCTATGGGAGTATATTGTCTTAGAGTGGTTTGGTTTTGGTTGTGAGTTTGTAGGTTTGATGGGTATGAAGAATTGGTTTGATTAGGTTGGTTGATAATTGGAGTTGGATGGGATTTTAAGACAACCATGTTTAAGGTTTCCTTTCTCTTGGTGTTGGGATGGTTGGATGGGTTAGTGGTTTGGTTGAAGAAGGGTCATTAGATTTAAAACTGGAATTCTTATTTCTTAGTTTCAATTTCCCTTCATTAATGGCTCTAATTTCAAGTTTATGTGCCATGGTAAATGCCTCATAAAAGGTTCTAAAAGTCTAAACTTGAAAAATTGGAGCATTATGTTTGGCACAACCTCAATAAAATATTTCAATCAATTTAGGTTAGGGTAATGAGAAATAAATTTGGTCAATGAGACCTCTCCATCTAGCTACAAAATAAATAATTGATTCATCATTAAACTGTCTAATAGAGCAAAGGTTAGTAATGGAAACCTCTTTAGATATTTTGACTAAAAAGTGATGTAAAAATATTTGGGATAGTTGAGAAAAGGAGAAGATAGAGTGCTTGGTGATAGCACTATACTAGTCCAAGGTTGTTCCAAATAAAGACATGGGAAAGGTACAAAGGAGAAAAGCATCACCATATGCAATCAAATATCAAGAATAGTGGAATGATCTTAAATTTTATTGGGGGTCCTCCTTGCTTTGGAACATGGGAAACTTAGGTAATTCCCATTGAGGAGGATAAAGTTGGATTGGAATGGGTGGGTGAATGGGTTCATTGTAGATTTTATCATAAGATAAAAGGTTATGAGGTCCAAAAAGAGATGATTCAAGATTAGAAATTTTATCCATCAACATCTTAACTAAATTTTTTTGAGGTTAGCGAGGTCCATAATTGGGTGGTAGGTTTGGTTGAGGTTGGGTGGCTGAAGTGTATGGATAAGAGGTGGAAGGTTGGGAAGATGCTACATAGTGGTATGTGGTCATTAAAGGTTGGGATGATACCCCATATTGGTATGTGGGCATAAAAGGTTGGGTAGAATGTGGTATGTATCCTTGTGGATTAGGAACATATTTATAAGATGTCATGGGTGTTTATTGAGTGATTTACAAAATTTGGTTTGGAAGTATAGTTTAAGTACTAGGTTGAGGTTGAGTCATGACCCTTGTACTAATGGGTGTAAGGGTAGGAGGTATGGAAAGTACCAAATTTTTGAGTGGGCTAGAAATTGGTGGATTGGTAGTGATAAGAGGAATGGTTTAAATAGGGGTAGAAGATATCCCCATGGTAGGTGGGATAAAGGTAATAAGAGGTAAGGTTGACCCTACATTAGAGGTGTCAGTTAGTATAGGAGGAGTTTGGTTATAGGTTAGAATGTTGGATTGGGTTTTATTGGTGGTAGTGGATGGGATATTGGTAGAAGAAGAGGCTTGGGTGATCAAAGGTTGGGTGGAGGTAACACCAACCATAATATGGGGAGGAATACCATAAGGTGGATTTGTAGGAGGAATTGAATCAATAGAGGTGCGGTGAGATAAGGTGTTAAGGTAATGTTGGAGGGCTTCGGTGTTGTTATCAAGGAATGTTTCAAAATATACATCACCCTCAACAACTATCTAAGTCATGGTAGGAGGGGGATAATGATGAGGAGGACTCTCAACATCTGAAGTATACTCTATAGAGGAGGAAGAAGAAGAGGAAAGTGTTCTTTGGTTGGTTTGATTTCTCAACTATTATCTAGTAAAGACCACTTGAGAAAATAGGAAGGAAATAATGAAACTCACACCTCAACCAAAAATAAAGTAAAAGAAAATAAATCAAGGCAATCCAAAGATATAGTAAAAGTGCATTTAAAACTTTGGATTATTTATTTATCACTTTTGGCTTATGACTTAGAAAGTGTGAAGAATAAATTTAGTTTGTAGATCAGGTATTATAGATAAAATTTAATGTTGGTTTTAGGTTGTGTTTAGGTGCTAAAGATATAAATGTCTATTGAACTTAAGTACATGGCTTGGTATTGGGGCCTAACTCCTCACTTTGCACACTAAAATTATAAGGGTGTTGGGTGATTAGCCAAAATATACTAAATTTTAGAGTTTATACTCAACCAAAGAGTTGATTTGGTTCTCCCCTTGGTAATGACCTCCAAGTAAGATTTCCAAGAAAGGATAAGGTTTACCATTAAGTAATGAAATCCTATCTGGGACTTATCTCAAGTTTGTTTTTATGTGTTGATTGATTATGTGGTTTGGATAAGTGTGCAATAATAAGAGTCAAACTATGACTAATTAATTTTCCTTTAATTTACTAGATGAACTAAAACAAGTAAGCAATAAATTTATGTAAAGGGTTTATTTTATGCCAAAAGAAATTTCATATTTTATTTGATGAGAATAGAATAAAAGAAGAAAGGAAGGGCACCTAGATGATGTTATCTCCTACTGGGAGTGCCAAAATATTTTTCTTAATTTCTACTCATTTCTTAATTTTGGAAGAAGATAAGAAACTAGTAATAAGGGTGTGGTATAAATACCTGGTTGGTGATGCATGAATAATCCAAATGATGATGGTGAAATCCTCTTTGTCTAGGAAAGAAGAATCTACAAATAAGAAAGCACTAACAAAAGCTATTGTTAGTAAGATAGTTAAGTGGACTGCCTAGTGTGAGCTAGATCTAAGAATAAGCTTTCTAGGAGGATGTTAATCCACTATTAAAAATAATCAAGTTGGAAATGATAAATTAAAGTATTTTCATAAAGTAAATGAAATGAAATAAAAGAAGAAATTAGAATGCTTGTTAAGGAAAATGACTAAATATAGTAAAAGTAGGTCAATACTTATGATAAAGTGGGTGAATTTAATTTCAAAAAATTAGAAAGGGGTTTGTGAATAAGAAGGAACATATAAAGTTAGGTTTAGATGGGGTTGAGGGGTTGAAAATAACTTGCTATTATTTTCTACCATAATGGCCTTCAGTGGTTAGGTGAAATGTCAATGGTTGGGATAATTGTTAGTAGTTGGGTAACATTCAATGGTTAGGGGTGACCATCGGTGGTTATAGAAACTATCAGTGGTTTCTTATGGAATTATAAAGGTATTCAAAAAAGAGTTATATAATAGGTAGGTGGTTAGATAATGCTTTTGTTAAGGATCTAGTGGAGAGGAAATAAGGTGTAGATAGGTATGATCAGGTTAGGGAAATTATAAATCCAAAACAAAAAAGAACAAGTAGAATATACTTATAGCTATTTAGATGGTTGATAGTTGAAGGCTGAGGTAATTTAACTAGAGTAATAGTGCTTTGGCCCCAAAAGTAAATTTGGTATAGGTTTGGGTCTATTTTATTGTTGTTGAGTTGTTGAAGGATGACTGGATGATGAAGATCTTGAATACCTATGTGCAAGAAGATTTGATATCCTAAACATGGATCATTTTCACCTCCTAATACCCTCACTTTATAGGCAAAGAGAGATGTAGGGTAGAAGGTTCCCTAGAGGGTGAGGTTGTTGATCACAATGTTTATAAGCTTGTTAGTACCATATAAGATGAATATATTAAATTGTGCCTCATTATCCCACACATAGCTCATGATGTGTTAATAAGGTGAGGACCTGATAATCGAAGGTTAGGATAACCATTGACAGTTAAGATGACCATTAATGATTGAGTGTCTAAGGGTAAAAGGGTTAAAATAAGCTAAAATGGGTTGGTTAAAAGGTTAAGTTAGTAGGTTGATGAGTTAGCTAACTAGGTGGTCAACTAAACTTAAGGACCGATAGGGGTCCTAAGGCATTTTTGACAACTAGAACTATCATATGCAATTTTATATTGTCTACATAACATTTATTACATGTCCATCCCTCTTATTAGGGTATTTTGATTCATTATGTCTAAGAGAATTTGAAGAACCAGTCCTAATAGAGGACTCTGACATAGCCAAATAATTCAAATATTTGTCTACTATTCTTTAATATGGTTCAACACTTCTAGTAGAGGATACATCAAAATTAAACACTACGACTCTCAATAACCCAAAATGGTTCAAATTAGGTGCATCCCTCACTAAGTATGAGTGTGAAATCTTTATATCCCTATTGAGGGATTTTGTAGATATATTTACATGGGCCTATTATGACATGCTTGGTTTGGACCCCACCTTGGTTGTTTACCACCTTGTGGTACATCCTAATGCCAAACCAGTGAAAAAAAAGTTATGTAAAATTCATCCTCACATTGTTGTATTAATTAAGAAAGATTTGAAAATTCTCTTAGAAGTGAGAAGTATTAGGCTAATTGACTATTTTGAGTGGATTTCTAATATTGTGCCCATCATTAAAAACCAAAAGGAATAAAAAATTGTATTGATTTTAGGGACATTAACAAATATTTCCCTAAATAAAACTTTCCACTACCAAATATTACATTATTTCTAACTCCACAGTGGGTTATGGGATGGTTTAACTAATGGATGGATTCTTAGGCTATAATTAGATTTGAATCACACTAGAAGACCAACAGGATATAGCATTCACCACTATGTGGGGAACATTTTACTCTTAGTAATGAATGTGACACCTATCAAAGAGACATTATATTCATATTTCATGATATGATGCATGCCATTATTCAAGACTACATTGGTGGCATACTAGGCAAATCAAAGACTAGGGTCGATCATCCAACAACATTGAGGAAGATATTGAGTGATTGTATGAATACAAAGTTAGGCTCAACCCCAAGAAATGTGTTTTTGGAGTTACTTTAGGCAAATTGATTTTATTCATTTTGTCTCATCAAGGCATTGAAGTTGATCCAACCAAAGTATGAGCCATAATAAGATGTCACCACTGACCAATTTAAAATAGCTCCATAGTTTATAGGGTAAGATCATATCCATAAAATGTTTCATATGAGAATTGGTTGAAAAGTACCACCCATTTACACACCTACTAAATAATGGTGTGAAATTTATTTGAGATGATGATTGATAGAAAGATTTTTGACAGTTAAAGGACTATCTATTAAATCCATTAGTTTTATTGCCTCTAATGTTGGGAAAACCATTCTTACTATATCTATCAACCATATATAATACCTTGGGGGAACATATATATCAATATCATGATAATGTAAAAGAGGATGTTATGTACTATATAATCCATACACTAGTTGCATATGAACACAATTATACACCCATTGACAAAGCCTATTTAGCTATGGTCTTTGAAGCTTAAAAACTACACCATTACATGGTGAATAATAAGACCAAAATCATTTCAAAATTAGATCCTCTAAAGTATCTACTACTTAAAATATATTTACATGGATGCATGGATAAATGGATCATGCCCCTCAATGAGTTTGGGATAGAATATGAAAACCAAAAATCCATCAAGGGGCAAGTTCTTGTAGATCAACTTATTGAAGCACCCCTTGTAGACATAAAACCACTAACATTCCAATTTCTTGATGAATCCATTATGACCATCATTGATACACCCCTTGGGGAGCAACACTAGAATTTATTTTTTTAT
Organism: Torreya grandis; assembly: GCA_037957365.1. NCBI lineage: Eukaryota > Viridiplantae > Streptophyta > Pinopsida > Cupressales > Taxaceae > Torreya > Torreya grandis. The sequence continues at coordinate 89,149 of JARHVA010000951.1, forward strand.
GGATCATTCACATCACATGGATCAGGGGCAGGCCTTTTATTTATCACTCCATAAGGGGATCTAATCCCTAAATCATTTACAATTTGTTTTCCTTGTACTAATAACATGGCTGAATATGAAGCACTTATGGTAGGACTTTTCTAGGAAGTATAATGGAACATACTTCATCTAAAGGTTTATGGTGATTCACATTTAATCCATCAATTATGTTACAAACTAAAGATGTTTAGTTGGTTCCCTACAAGGCCATGGTAAACACTCTTAAGCATCATATTTCCAACATTAAATTTGAGCATATACCAAGGGCTAGTAATAAAATAATAGATGCCATGGCTACCATTAGGTCACTCATTCAACAAATAAAACAAATTAAAGAATATCATTTTCTCATTCAAAATATGCTAGCACCATCTCATGAACAATTAACTATCATAATGATCTATTATATTATTGGTACCAACTCTACTTGGTATTTAGACCTATATGCCTATTTACATGACCATGTTATACCACAAAATTTATCTTGAAAAAAAACCAAAGCCTTCATCACAATGCCCAATGTTATACCTTACTTGTACCAATCTTATACCATCATAATTTTGATGGAACTCTACTTTGGTATTTACCTTTGATATAATCTACATTAGTGTTGTGGGAAGTTCACAAAAGAGTATGTGGAGACCACACCATTAGGGCCATCCTCTCCAAAAATATCTTATGTACTAGGTATTATTAGCTAATGATGGATGCAAATGTGGCTGCATGTGTCAAAAGATGTGATAAATGTTAATGGCATAATAATCTGATTCATGCCCTACCCAAAAATTTAAAACTAATTTTGATACCATGGACATTTGATACATGGGGCCTTGATCTCATTGGGAAGATAAACCCCACCTCATCTAACAACCATAAACATATTCTTACTACCACATAATATTTCACTAAGTGGGTTAAATTAGACCATCTCATCTACTATTATGGTATCACTTCTAATATTATATCTAATAATGGAGGATCATTCAAGAAAAAGGATATTAGATCATTATGTTCTGAGTACAAAATCAAACAAATTTTTCTCATGGCATATTACCCTCAAGGTATCAGCCAGGCCAAAGCATCAAATAAAACTATTATCAACATCCTTAAAAAGATTGTCAATGATACTGATTGAGACTGACACCTTCAAATATTATGTGCCCTCTGGGCATATCGTACCAATCATCACACTCCCATGGGATCCACTCCATACTCACTTGTTTATGATATTAAATCAATTCTTCTCATTGAGGTCAAGCTACCTTCATAATGAATCTATTTAAAATATGTTCTTTACAATGAAGACTATCGAGTAGCTCACCTACAAGAGCTAGAGTTACTTTATGATAAATGCATAGACATAGTAAACAACCTTTAAGCATATAAAAATTGATTTTATGGCCACCATAATCGACACGTGAAACATAGATAATTTGATCTTGGTGATCTTGTTATTAAAGAGAACCAAAAGAATACCATAGCCAAAAATAAGCATAAAGGCAAGTTTAAACCCAACTGGCTAGGTCCCTTCATCAATATTGTAGAATATGGTACATGAGCATATAGGATCACCACACTAGATAGAGACAAAATTGATGAACCTATGAACATTATACACCTCAAGTGATACTATGCTTTCAAATGACTTGGTGTATTGCTGATGAGGACCATTTCAATTTGTACCATATTATCAACATTCTTATTTGTACTATATCATCCTACCATTATATCATTCTACCATTCCATTCTACCACTCCATTCTCTCAACCTAACATATTTTGACCCTCTTTACCTAGCCTTTTTTACCTTGGTTAATCCATTGGTTTAGCTTTCAGCATGAAGAATCAGATCAATTTCAGTAGTTATTTCAAGAATTCTAGATAGAGACCATATTGTGGAGTAATATGATAGAAGTTTTGGTAGTTGCATCATTTATTTCTTATTTCATTATATATCATGTTTGTTTGTGTGGGCTTGATTATAACCACCTATGGGTAAATCAATGTCTCACTGGTCTTGTTACTAATGATAACTGCCTATGAGAAAATTAATATCATTCATCTAAGCCATTGTATCCTTGTTATAACTTCGTATGGGAAAACTATGGGCAACATTTTTTTATTATGCCTTGATATACTAACTTATCATTCCTATGTTGTATTTTGCCATTATACCAACTTCATCTATTTTTTTTGAATTGGTTGCTACACTAATTAGATTCCTCTACTATAAGGTAGAACTACTGTGACCTGAGGCCATTTTGGGATTATGTAGGTAGTGCTCAATACTTGTTGAGGTCAGCTCAGTTCCCCTTTCCATATGATCTAACCATTTTGTGAGCATCCATTCAAGTTTTCCATGCTCTTTCCATTATTTTATCTTAGAATATTTAGTATCTCATCATTTTTTGATCGAGTTGAGATACTCCAAAATTCTAAAAACATTTGAAAATCATTAAAAAAACCAAAAACATTAACCATTTCTTTGTCTTAAGAATTCTAGGAACCCTCACTAAGTCAAAATAAATCACTTGTCACATAGTTTCCCCATCCTTTTTGGCCTTTTATCCCATGCACTCCCCATTTTAAGATCATTCCCATAATCTTGTATCACGTCTCTCATGTTCTTTCTCATCATTTTCTTCTATCCCATATCTTGGGAGAACTGCATTTGACCTAATTTATTTTATTGGATATCACATCCATGGAATTATGTAAGTAACATCCACTTACCTAGTGCATATGTAAATAGCTTGACCATCCCCTTCCTTTTCTTATATTCCCCCATCTTGTTTTTTTGTTATCGCCTATTTTCTAGGAGCAATATGCATCATCTTGTTTGTGTCACATTTGATTTTACTAACATTATGATTAATTATTGTTTGTTTATTTCATTTTCTTTATTCCATTTATTTATTTGTTTTATTTTTTAAATTTGTTTCAAGTATTGTTTCTTTGATTTAGTTTATGCATGTTCATTGGGTGTTTCCTTGCATATTATTCTTAAATCCATCCATATTTAGGTGTCAACATTGTCATCATGGTTTCTATCATTAGTGCATTGTTTTCAATTGAGTATTGGATCAAGAGTTAGTCCTTATGCATATTTAGACCAAGTCCTCATGGTGTTATATAATGATGACTACCATCACATGATACAACAAAAATTAGCTTCGATAAGTCTCACTGATAATGCAACATTGATATCTCCTTGGCACCAACATCAACAATAGATCTTTATCTAATCCAAATCATATCCTAAAAAAATTAATTAAAAAATAAAATAATTATCTTCCTTTCTAGTTTGGATGAGCATTTCCATATTAGAAGGTTGCCTAATTCATCTTTATCCTCTGTATTAATTTGACATCATCATATTGGCCATCAACATTTCATATCATGTTTTCCACTATTAAGGTATAATGATTATAGTAACCTTTGGTCAAATCACTACACAACATCCCACTTGCATTTTGAGTGATTATAGCCACCTTTGGGCAAATCATTACATTTCCATCAATTTGAAGGTTAATGATTATAAATACCTTTAAGCCAATGATTCACTTTCTTCTACCCAATAGAGGCTCTTATCAAGGGCCAATGATTATAAACACCTTCGAACAAATCAATACACACCATCCCACATACATTTATAGTGATTATATCCACCTTCAAGCAAATCATTATATTTTCACCAATTTGAGGGTTAATTATTATAACCACCTAGGCAAATAATTCACTTTTTTATACCTAACAAGGGCTTGTTTTCCATAATCAAGATCCTAATAATTATAACCACCTATGGAAAAATCATTATATACCATCCCACTTGCATCTTTCATATCATATTTATCATTATCAAGGTATAATTCTTATAACCACCTTTGGGCAAACCATTGTACATTATCCCACTTGCATTCTCATTGATTCTAACTGCCTTTGGGAAAATCATTATGTTTCCATCTATTTGGTCCACTTTTTTCCTTCTTTATAGGGATAATTTACCAATCCCTTTGTCAATCAATCCCTCAAGGGGGCACCCTAAATTTCATCCATTGTTGTTAAAGTCATAAGCGCATAAAACCTTTTTATTCTTTGAGAAGACATTACTATGCTTACAACTTACAATGTCTTCCCAAATAGGGGTAGACTATAGACACTTAAAACTAGAAACCAATGGCTTCATACCTAACTTTAGATCAATTCTTACCAACCTTTTCACATCTAGCCTAAAATTTTGTAAACATCTTGAATTTGGCTTCATAACATATAATTTGACCTAAAAATTAATTAAATAAAGAAAATGCACACATTGATTAAATCAACACTAGGAAATGTTCAAATTCCTAAAGATAATTAATTAACATGCAATACCTAATCAAATGCCTAATTCAATCATCCTTGATCAATTAAATGAATTATCAAAAAATAAATTAAAAAATAAAAGAATATCCTAGGAATTCATAATTACCTTTTGTGAGTTGTCCAAAATCCAAAATATCTCACCCATGCCTATTCCATGCTAATCATGAGTTTTGGGCACCTTTTAACTCTAATAGGTTTAATTAATGAACTATAGCAATGTTTTAACCAATTCCAAGCCCTTTTTCTAAACCTATAAATACAATAATTTATATCTCTATTTGGAGAGATTGGAAATACTAATGGTATAATGTAGGATTTAGTGCATGAAGCTAGACTATAGTGTTATAATGTCAAAATCATAAGCCAAGCCACTTTGAGCCATCAAGCTACATCAATCAATCATGAGCTGAAAAACCATGATGCTAAGAGGAGAAGGAGCCACACAACTCTAATTTACAAAGGCTTCTTAAGCACAATGTGTGAAATCCAAATGAAGAAAATATATTAGAGAATTCAAAGAAGGTAAGAAAGGTTGTTTTTCTTGCATTTTAGTTGTGATTTATTAATCAATTTTCTTCACTATGCTCCTACCTTTGATCTAGGCAAGCTAGTGTTATGCATGTTAGTGTGTTTGTTTTCATTTTGATTTCTTTTAATTATGAAGCTAACATATGATCTAACCACCCTTATTAGATTATTTGATCACAAGTGGAAGATTTTTCATGTCTTTTTGAATCCTATAAAGTCATATTTTCCATGTTTGACAAAGTTAAGGTCACTTAGTAAAATTTTAGGTAATTTGGAGAGTTTAAGGTTGCTATTTCTCATGGTATTTAAACCTATTTTAAGGCATTTCTTGAAGAGAGACCTTGTTATTAGATGTATAATGGTGATGAAGACTCATTTGAGTCATAACCAAAAATTTTGATGTATTCAAGGTCATATTCCATGATTCACTTAATCAAAGGTATTTAAAGCCTTATTTAGCCACCTAAACCTATTTCAAACCTTATTTATCTACCTAAGCCATCAATGACTCTCCAAACATCTCATATGAGTCAAATTGAATTATATAACTTTTGTAAAGGGGTATTTAGGTGTCTCATTGTATTATAAGGGCCCTAAAAATGTCTCGTTTCAATCAAAAAATTTAGAAGGGTCCATATTAGATGTCAAACCCACTTCACATTCACCGAATGGGCCCCACACATGGGAAAGTGTGGCCATTTAACTTTTCCAATTGTACCATATTATTATAAATGTTGTGTGACTTATATTTTCCCTCCTCTCATCCTCCAATGGAATTTCAAGGTCTAAAACTTGAGAAAATGAAGGAAAGTTATAGGTTGTAGGTGTTTCTAGACTTATATGGATCTATACAGTATGGTCATGATCAGAGGAAGTCATAAATATGTAGAGGGGACTTATCTAAGGCATCACATAGAATAAAGTTTGAGTTTTATAACTAAAAGAGAAAAAAATGGTCAATTTCCTCCACTAAGCTCTTTGGGAGCCATGGATAGCACTTTAGGTTTATGTTTGGTTTGTACAAGAGAGAGAAGGTGATGATCCAAAAATTTAGGAAGAATAAGGGATTATGATGACCTCTCAATTCTTATAATTACTATATAGATTCATGTTATGTGGTTTATGAAAAAAAATTAAGAACTTAAGCAATTAGAGTTGCCTTCTCCATTTATGTGGGGGTCAAAATTATAATGATTTTGGTGCATCCTTGAAGTGGTTTTAAAAATAAATGATTGTATGTGTGTTCCACAAGTCCTCATAGTTAATATAAAACTTTCTCCACTACTAGTTCACACATGTGAGCCCTAAATAATAAGGAAACATTTATGTCATCTCATATATAGGTTACATGATAGTTTTTCTTTAGGTTGTAGAGCCTTTAGTGCATAAAAGTGAAGTGTGTGGTGGTTTTAAGTTTGATGATGAGTTCCTTGGATCCATTAAGGTATTCCTTATCTAAAAATTGTATCTTAGCCATCATAATTCCAAATAACTCCTTCAAATCCATGTTTTTAAGTGACTATCATTTGTACAATGTAGCCTCCTTTATAAGTATGAAAAGAGTACTATGGTAATGACTGTGGAGAACCTTCATTAGGTTGTTTTGAAGGAATACATGTATTTAACATATTGTGCATGTTATATTTTTTTATATAATTCTTCATAATTTCCATATACTAAAAGCCCATCTTTATCCTTAGCCTATTATGCAAACACAAGCTCTCACAGTCATAACAAGCCTTTTGTTCAAATTAGGAAAGTGAAGGGATGTTGGGATGGAATATTGAATATATTAAGGAGAATTAAGGATAATAATATGGATATATAAATAATATTAAATAGTAATAATATGTTTAAACAAGTATCAACAACTATCCTTAAGACCTAAAGAGATAGGCTCAGTTAATATTTTGAAGGAACAATAACTATGACTGCAAGGTTGGAGATACTAATGGTGTGCTAATATTGAAGAGTTAAAAAGGTTAAAAGGAGAAATATATGATAATAAAAATTATTTTTTAAATAAAAATAAAAATGGATAATCAATAAGAAATAAATACACCTCTCTAATGTGCATTCATAGTTAACAACCTCCAAGTTGCATATATCAGCTTGATTGCAGGTGAAGGCCAAGTTGAGCATAGGAACCATGACTGGTGAAGAGGATTAAATGAGATATAAGTAAATATATTGTATTTTATTTAAATTTCATTATTATATATTTATTTACATTTTTCCTTTAATGAAAATGAGAAGCCTTAATAGTCTACTACGCCTAGTAGGCCTAAATTGGCATACACATGCTTGTGCTTGAAAAATGGAAAAACCCTACATTATATGGAGAGGATGAATGAAATGAGGTGTATTATATTATATTATAATTACTAATAGTATCTTCCATTTAATTTCCCTAGTCATTTGAATCAAAATAGATCCTAATGGCCTAATTAGGCCTATCAGGCCTAAATAAGTAGGCAATTAGGGTAAGGGTGATGTTTTAAACCCTGTATATAAGTGATTAAGTTTGTAGTGGTTAAAAAATCCTAAATAATTATATAAGAATGATAAACCTACATTTATAAATATTAAAATTACTTAAAATTTATATTAAAGTAATGAACCCACACTTACACATAGTCAATGCACAAGACTACCACCTACAAATAGGGTCACATGAGAGAGCTAAAACAAGGAACCCTAAATAGGGCTAAGGTGTAGAGAATAAAAATAAATCATATAATTTTTTTATTAATGATATTAGCCTATATTTAACCCTTTGGCCCTTTGAGATAGGAAAAAAAGGCTTAATGGCCTAATTAGGCCTATCAAACCTAAGACTAACATGTTCAGGCCTATGCTTAGAAATGGAAGACATCTACATGTTTTAGGGTGTTGGAGGGTTTAAACCATTATATAAGGTAGTTTGAAATATATAACAAGGTTTTAAATAAAATAATATTCTTAATTTGAAGCAAGGTAGACCCTAAATTGATCCCTTAGGGGTACATAAGCCTAATTCCTCTTAAACCTTGAGTAAGAAAATATAGGAAGTAAAAGTGAGAAGTTCAATCTAAAGGATAACACTAGCATGATAATATATTACATGATTTCAAATCCATAATCACTATTTAAGGGGATAAAATGACATTGAGGTTACTAACACAATTGGTTCAAACACTTAGCATGAACAATGATGAATGGTCAAGGCAAACCTATAAGGCCAGGTTGTAGAGATAGTGGTCTAGGTAGTTAGGGTCAAGTATAGAAGATGTAAGCAATAATGGTAAGGTTACATGATGATTTTTAAGTCACCAAACTACCTAAAGGAGGATCAAACTTAGTTTAATCCTGTAAGGTCTAAAGTAACCTTAAGGCCTCAAGAGCCCAACCTTCTTCTTGTGGCATATTAAACCCCCCAAAGAAGACATAAGGTATTTAATAGATATATAATTATTTGATATTTCATAAGGAGAGTATTATAGATAGAGGAAAGTAATAAAATGTCAAATTTGGTCTTAAGACCCCTCTAAAACCCAATTGTAAATCTTCCACCTCGAGCTACCAACTCAAATATGCATATATTTCATGGAAAGAGGACTTAGATATATTGATATTAAGAGTATTTTGGGACCTATAGTCACTTAAAATACATGGTCGAAGGATTTTCATTAAAGATCCCAACTCTATGAATGATCACTAAGACTACAACCTATACAAAATGCTTGGAAATGAGTTTGAGGTCTTCTAACTGGCACTCATATTTCACCATACAAGTTTCATGGGACCAAGATATATTCAAGATATTTTATGGGGTTTATGGGATAGATATCCATAGCACAATGTTTTGGATTGGACGTCTATACTTTATGAACCATTATTGAGATGGTACACCTTAAAAACCCTGAATAAACCCTAACATAGACCTGATAGGAGATAACCTAAGGAATTTTCAATAAAAAACCCTATATTATCTTGGAAAATACTTTAATTACATAGTAAACTCTCAGGAGGTCATATCCATGGTCTTGTTCTCTATGGACTACTATATGAACTCATCAAGAACTACACTTTTACAAGGTTTTGAGCAAAACACAAGGTACATAGTTTTTTGAAAGGTTTAAAGTCATGTAATAGTGTATTCTAAGGCATATTTCACCCTATTCTATCATAAATTTATTATAAACTTCCTTGTAAAGGCTTTTCTAAGTCTGAACAAAAGATCTAGTCTATAAAGTGCTAGTGAGAGTTGACCTAGTCACCTAATTGAACAAAAGTTTTAGTTGTGAAATGATTAGGAGGCATAAATCATGGAATAATTTGTTTCTCTATATATCAATCATACTAAATTACCTATACTTATGATTCTATTTAGGCCCCATGGCCATTCAAATAGACTGCAGTCATGTGGTTAAGCCTAGTGGCCTAGTAGACTTGGTCAAACAAGAGGAGTAATGGCATAGAGGGGATGCTAAGGATGTCGATGCAGGGTCATAAATCCCATATAACTAATTCATTTAATTAATAAATCACACATTAAATGGTCATCATGGAGAATGGGCAGTTTCTTAGCCTAGTTGACATGCACAAAGGGAAGGTAGGATGTTATATGATCTATAGAGGCCTAATTACAGCACTTCAATGCTTTATAAATTAAAAATAAGATATTTATTAACCATATTTTGGCATTTAAAACTTTTAAATAGGTCAACCAAGTTTTGACAATCCTTTATTCTTCCATCTCAATGCCCAAGATGCTCAGTAATGACCTCTCAACACCAAGGCAATGCATGAGGGATTTGTTACTAATATTTATGGATATTGGAACTATAGTTGACTAAATGAGGGTCATTAATGACCTCTTAATGCTATTTTTATTCCAATTTATCTTATCCCTCTTGTTATTTCTTTTATATATTAAATTATTTAGGCCATTGTAGACATCCCTCAGCTATGTATGAGGAAACTTTACCTAGATTTATATCTTGTAAACCTCTTGAACTAATGAATGACTATTCTAGCTTCTCTAGTACTAGTTTGGTGTGTTATTTTCTTTTCTTATATTAGTAATTGGTAGAATTATCTCCCTTTTTAGGAAATTACCTCACTTATATGCTAGTAAATTTTCTATACAGGTCACATACCATGTAAAAGTGTTGGTGATTGAGATTGGAGCAGAACCTGATTGGTAATTGTCTTGAATTAGATCTCCCTTTCAGGGCCCTCATGTTCAATCTACTTATCATATCCTCTCTATGAAAGATTAATTCCTAGACACTCTTAGAGATAGTGGTTCAGTTTCTTATCTAGTTCTTTAGTGTTGTTAATCAAAAAGAGAGTGGATAATCATATTAGTGAATCAAATACCTTTTAGAATAGGTTTACATTCATGCATTTATCTATCCCTTTTCACCCTAATAACTTAGTATGTTTTAGTGATTTGAGCCATAATGAATGCATTAGGGGAGTTATCCCCATAAACTAGAGGTTTATCATAGCCATAGATCACCCATAGCCTTGGGCTAATTCCATGTTAACCTAAACTTGGAGGTAGGCTTGAACAACCTCCTCCTTAGGGTGAAGTTTGGAGTGTTAGCAATAACTATGTCAGTTAATACTTCAAAAGGGTTTATGGTTAGATCCAACTATATAAACACATTCTTTGCACCATTTTCATTAGAGAGAGATAGAGATAACCACTCATTTGTGCTTAATTACAATCTACTCTTCCACCATTCTACTTGAGGAGTCATTACTTAGGCTTTACACTTGGAGAGAAGAATCTTGTCTTTTGTAAATGTTTTGGATGCATAGGAAAAGTATTATATCCTATATTTGACCTATCTTTGTGATCATTGTGAACCACAACAACCTCTTTAAAATCACCATTGGCTAAGGGAGAGATTGAGCCTCAATAGGTTCATCTTCATGGTAAGTATTCCTAATTCTTGTTCTTCTTTTTTGGTAGATATAATTAGTATAAGTAATGGATTTTTAATGTATTTATCTCTACATGTACTAGGGTTACCTATAAAATGAATAGAGTAGATTTCTTCTTTGCGTGTTTACTTTTATGTTTATTATACCCTATTTATGACACAAGGTTTAGTGATCACTAGATTAGTTTTACTTTACTTTATTATTACTCTATTAGAAACCATAGGATCGAGATAGGGTTATTGTGTGTTATTTCTCTACTAAAGGCTATATAACCATCTCTAGTGATATTTCATGGTAATAGACCCCTTAGTTAAGTCTAGCATATCCGCATTAGTCATGACCCCAATTGTCTAAATATAACAATAAGTAAAAAGGATAGTTGGATTTATATTCTCTGAGATAGGATTGATTTGTAGATCAATTTCACTATCCCTTGTCATACACATTCCATTATTTAATATCATAGAGATTTTAATTTATTTAATACATCATTTCATGAGAGAGAGAGAGAGAGAGAGAGAGAGAGAGAGAGAGAGAGAGAGAGAGAGAGTATAACTCATTCTAATTCACCTAGTTTATTTTTTAATTTATTGATCACATGTGTGTGTGTGTGTAAATTAATCACCCATTTTATAGTTTGTACACTGATTTATTAAAGCCAATATAACTTATAGTTAGGTCTACACATATAAATATTTAGTTTTATCAACTTAAGATACCAAGTGACTATAATTCCATTTATACATGTACAAATTTTATCCTCTTATAAGTTCAAAAATAGATTTAGATCCTCTATATAACTATAATTATATTCATATTAAATTTTATTCATAACATCATTCACATAAGTCAAAACAATGACATCTTCCATGTTATATAAGTTCCTACAAGTAACATTAAACAATGCCAGTCAAGTCACTAGAACATAAAATCTGTATAAGTTATAACATAATCATATGCTTATATATATACATATGTCTTTCAACTTATACATACATATATTTATATATACATTTGATATCCCAAACTAAGTTCCATAATAACCATATAATAAAATATAGTTATTCAGAAACCCCCAAAACTACATAGTGAAATGATAATAATTTATCACAAAATAAACAATGATTATCATGGATCAAATAAATCCCTCCAGTCATACTACATAAAACTATATAAATTGTATAAAATTATAGGTAAATGCATCCTAAAGGTATTCAATAAAGACTACCATTTTATTCAAACTAAAAGATACAAAATTTGCCCAACATAAACCCTCAAAAGTGGACAAATGACTCTACAAATGTCATATCCAAAATATTCTATATTTAATAAAGGATAAGGGATCGATATCACTTTTATAGGTCTAGAGATGTAGTAAAATTATATCCCAAGATATATAACTATGATACTCTCTAATTTCACATAAATAAATCTACCCATATATGCAATAGATCATAATAAAACCTATATCAAGCATTTTATGCACTTTTTCCCATAATAATTTTAAGACTATAATATTTTTATTTAATTTCGTATACATAAATTAAAAGGATACTTTCATGGTTAATATTTCCCAATGTTTGATTATATAAATGGGTAACTTTTCTTTCTCATTGCTAAGAGCTTATCTTCTCTTTACTATTGTCTAATGGCCCCTTTTTTCCACATTCTCCTCTTTATTATTTTTCTATAGCCCAAGAACATTATTCATGACCAAGTTCCTCTCCAAAATCTCTATGATCTCTCCATCATGTAACTCATGTTCATAAATACACCATTACCTTCCTCTTGCTATTAACTAACAGTTGTAATCCCTGTATTGAAAATGGTAGTCATTTGAAACCCCCATGATTCTCAAAAATGAAAAAGTCAACTATTTTGTCATAAAAATAACTAACAAATAACCCTAATTATTTTATCTTTCAAATTTATAGCTTTTTCGATGTTACGTCCAAAAATATAGCCTCAAAACTTCTTTGGAATTAGTGACATTTGGGGTGGTATTTTTACTCTTTTACACCATTCCACCCAAGAGGGGTAATAAACCTATTGTCAATAATATATTATAACAATTCAACACTTTTCTAGTGTTATAATTATTATCATAGGAATCTAAGAGGGGAGTTAATCAAGTGTTAGTATGATAAAACTAATAAAAACACAATTACAAACCTAACACTCAACCCTAGACACTCAAGGAGCAAGATAAAAATGAAAGTAACTAATAATGGAAGATAAAAAAGGTATTTTTACCTTCCTTGTGAGCAAGAGTTACATGTTGGCCATGGAGGAACATGCTCGATCATATGCTAAAAGAGTCTTTTATAATAGTGTCCTTGCATCATTTCACCTTGTCACCTTGGAAATGTTTTTGCATTATAACACTATAGGAATTCTTTGTATCTCAACAATTGAACATTATAACTTTGACTTGAGAGCTTATTTTATAATGGTCTTGGCACTTCTATTTATAGCCTTTCAAAATAACTTTAACCCAAGTGTATTTAGGTTATATTGAACTATAGTTAGGTTTAGTTTAATCCTAGTTAAGTTAAGGAAGGGAAAATTAATTAATATTTGGGATAGATATCTCATTTATTAAGCATGGATATCCATTTTTGAATTTAAGGCTTTAAAGGAGATATTTTCAATTCCTAGACTTTGAAAATGATGACATCATCATGACCTTAATTTTATAGGTATTTATTTTTTTTAAAATTTATATTCATTAATATTGGATATTTTTTAATGATTCTATGGTGATGTCATAAAGATGTCATAGTGAGTGGATGAAGTGCCTTGATAGTCTAAGTGATAATGACAAAGTGTGCAATGTGATTTTCCTAGTATGCTTGAAGTAGGCTTGGTTGATCTTCAAATTTTAACTATTTAGAAATATTTAGGGATGAGTATGGAGTATTCAACATATGAAAGGGGTCATATAAGAGGTCTTATATTCTTTGAGTTATTTTGTGTATGAGTGTTTTTCATCTAGTTGATCATTGTTTTCATCTAGACATTTTGGGTCTAGTGGCAAAAAAATTGAGTAGGTTGTTTACTGACATCACCATTTCCACATGTGGATGAGTCAAGGGGAGTTTGTAATATGGTTTTAATCACATTTTTCCTAGAAATTATGTGATAAATATCAAGTCATGCAATTAAGCGTGACAAAAGATATGCAAGTGTTAAGTTAGGCTCCTAGGTAGTTTGACATTGTTTTCCCATACATAGCCAAAATTTGCATGAAGCAAGAAAGAGATAAGTAATTATATTGGTGATGACACATCTCACACATGTGGATGTTTAAATATAATTTGATCATATTGGTTTTTAAATTTTTTTTCCTAGTTTATATGAGTTAAATTTAAACTCATGCGATGATGTATGCCAAAAGTTATGCATGTGCAAAGTTGGCCTTCCAAATAGTTTGACATAGTTGGTTCTATGGTAGAAAAAAATCTAAGTGACCATATTAATGGAGATATATTTTTCACATGTGAAGGTTTTAGGATTAGGTTGACACATTGTTGGATTATCCTATGTGAGGAGATCATATGGTACAAATTTTATATCATGAATCTAAATAAAACAAAAGTTATTAAGGTCTAAAGTTAGCCTTCTAGACAGATAAGTAATGGTCCCCATAGTCATTTTTGCATGATCTTAAAGTACTGGACTTGATGGAGATATAATGGTTCACAAGGGTTCATACATATACATACACACACACACACACACACACACACACACACACACACACACACACACACACACACACACACACACACAATTTTTAGTAAGTAAAATGGGTCAAAGTGTTTGATGTTTAAACTAATTAAGGATTGATATAATTACAAAAGGATCAATAGAGCGTATTCATTCAAAGATGTCTAGAAGAAGTGAGATGAGGACAAGTGTTCAAAATTTAATGTCAAGTAAAGATAAAGATAAATCCTCTTCCAAAATATAATGATGAATGGGTGTTTGCATAGATATAAATCAGTGGTATTTATTGAGTGGGATGATTTCAAGGTGTCATTTTTTTAACATAGATTAAATATTGAGCTAGGTAGAGGAGATCAATGGAGTGCATTAAGTCAAATAGTCAAGATGAAGATCTAATGATGATAAATGAAAGGTAAAGGTTGATTTAATTACAATTTGATCTATGGTACATGATTTATCTAAGCAGTGAGGACATGAGATGTGAATAAAGTGATCAAGGTTTAACTATGATCGTTTGCATTTGAATATTTGAATTTAACAAAGGAAAATTTAGTGCTCTATATTTTATCCATAGATTTTGATCCAAAATGAATTCAAAGGTGATATAAAAATAAAAGTTGTATATAACTCCATGGAACATACAAATAACTTTGTTTGAAGATTTGAATTTGTGTAAAGTCAAAATTATGAAGGTTCAAAGTTGATTATCTTTTCATTTGTGTTCTGCAAGTGACCCAAGAAGGATAATTGAGCTTGTGTTGATGACTATTTTGATGTTACATGATGTCATAGATATTAGAAAGTTTTTTATACTCTATAATAATGATATGATTCATATTTTAAGGTATAAACAATTGATATTATATATGAACAAATATGTAAAAGTTGACTCTGTTTGTTAAATGCAGTAGTAGTTTGGGTGACCATCTTGTAGAGATAAGTTGAAGTTGTTCTGAGCATAGTCGAAGAATTAGATGAGAATGTATATGTTATATAATTATCTATGGATTATTATAATTCATTTTTTTTCATAATATACATATAATCAAATATGGAGACTCAAAATAACTTGACTATATTTTGACTATATATGACCAATTTGAATGGTCATCTTATCTATATTGTTTTGAGTGTTTAGAACATGTGTTGATGAGTATAAATCACATGAAGGTATATATGAGGTCCTAAATGGTTCACCTATGTGATCTAATCATATGGATATGATAAATATTTGAGTATTTGGACTATAAGTTTGAGACTATGTTTTCTGTGTATGAAGACCTAAAGAGTGAGGATACCTAATTAGTAAGTTCAAGTGTAGATTTGGTATTACAAGTGTCATGGACCCATGTGAGATTGATAAAAGGTATATTTAAGATATTTTAAAATTATTAAAATCATTGGTAAAGGATTAAGTTGGTCTAAGTAGTCTCACATGTAATGTATGAATATGAAGGCTTGATTGTTTTAAGTCTCACCAAGACCTAGTGGTGGTTTGGGGCGAATGAGACATTCATCGAAATATGGAGTATGTGGTTATTACATGTCTCATGTTTGAGGACCTATTAAAATTTTTGAATAATTATGGTAAGATTCTTGGTTGACCAACATGGGTTATAACAAGAGCATGGTATAAATACAAGTCTTGTTTGGCTTGTTTGTTATAATTATTTATGCATGAAGGCAAGTGAGGGAGATAAAATTTAAAAGGGAAGGAATATGTCATCGAGGAACATCAAATATTGAATAATATTATTCATTATTGTATGATAAATTTGGTGTAGGAGGAAACATAGGTCATTAGACCTAATGAGCCTAGTGGAGCTAGAATGGATAAGTAAGCCCTAGAGGCTGGTGTGAGAGGAGTATGCATTGAAGTGAAGGATAGATGATGTTTGTATGGGCTTAGATTTTTATCTAAGAATTAGATAAAAAAAAAATTATGTGGATGAACCCATGTTCATGTTGATGTTACTATGATAGAGCTATTACAGGTTTGGTGGTTGTATATGAGCTGAGGAGGAGATGAGGAGTGAAATGATCCAAAAGGTGGTTTTGGATGACTTATAAGTGTGTGAAGAAGGATGTGTTATCATAGGTCCATCATAAATTTTTGAACACATTAGTTCAAAGGTGGAGGTGTTCATTTTAAAAGAGGGTCTAAAGGACTTGATCTTTGTTAGAGGTAGTTATTCTTTGTGAAATAGGTGTTTCACTAAAGGCCTTTGGTTAGGAGGACTTGATCAAGGTTTTTGGTGGTTAAGAAGAATTGATCATATTAGGGGCTTGTGATCCTTGTGGAACTTTTTTTAATTAAACTATGGTCTAAAAGACTTAACCAATCTCTACTTTGTAATACCTTATAGGACAAGTAGTCCATGTGTTTGGAGGCTTGAGAGTGGGTTTTATTACCCAAGAGAGTTTACCATGTAGATGATGTGTTGTATGCTCTTGTTCATGATTTTGATGAATGTGATTTCATTTCTATGTTTCTAGATCAAGTTGATGTATGATGGAATGGTTTTGAAATTGAATGTGCATCATTGTTGTATATTGATTTACCCCCCTCTCAATAGCTACTTCTAATAATTGGTATAAGAGAGGGTCCTTTAGATGAAGCTTAATAGCTTGAAGGAGATCTTAAGTAGGTAAAAATATGTCCAATTAGTTGAAGAAAGGGAATCAATAGTGGAAGATTGTGATCAAGGAACTTGAGGAACATATATGTACTTTGAAGAAAGATGTTAAAGAAGATGAGAAGGTACAAAGATGTCCAAGTACTTAAAAAAAGAGAATCAATAGTGGAATATTGTGATCAAGGAACTTGAGGAACATATATGTACTTTGAAGAAAGATGCTAAAGAGGATGAGAATGTTATCAATGACCTCAAGTTTTAATTAGAAGATTCCAAGGAAAGTTGTTCAAAATAAAAGGACATCATGCATGATGAAGAAGTGTTCTATTACAATGAGGAAGAATGAGTAGATCTAGGACCTAAGATCATAAGGAGGAATCACAAGATGAGGTATGTGATCAAAGGTATTGAAGCACACATCAGTTCTCTTGAGGGAAATTTGTTAGGCAAGTCTAAGAAAGATGAGAAGAAGTATCAAGAATAGATAAATTCTATTAAATTTAAATCATATAGATTGAAATACATGGGAAACAAGGATAAAGAGGATGAAGAGAAGATCAATATTCTTGAGGATCAGTAAAGTACTGCAAGTGCAAATATAAAAAAAGAGAAGATGAGTACTTTTTGTTAAAAATTGAGATTAAGTCATTGAAGAGTGAGCATGATCCTATTATAGTAAATTTGGATAAGCTAGAAAATAAGCATGAGAATATTGAGTATGTCAAAGTTATTTCAATCTTTTAAATCAATGAAAAAAGGTCTATTAGACAACCAAATGATTCAAGGTATTCTAGTTTATTCCATGGTCATTGTTATATATGTAATAAGTTTGGTCATAGAGATAAGGACTATAGAAGGAAGTTAGTCAAGTATGGACATTCATGGAGCCTTATAATAAGGAGAAATTTGTCATGGACAAGTCATAACTCAGATTAGTTTATATAAAAAAAGGAATCATATATGAAGAAGATACAAGACTATCAAAATAATTTGCTTTTTGTCCAGATAGAAAAAGAATATCACAATCATCATCAAGAAAAAGATATGAATGATCTTGTTTGTTTTACTTGTCATATAGATGGTCACATTATTAGGTATTACAATAATAGGTTGAATGAGTTCCCAAAACAAAATAAGGTGTATGGATCAAATAGTGTGCAAGGAAGAGGTCACACATGGGTATGAAAACCTAAGCTTGCTAGAAGAGATTAGACTAAGACCAAAGATGGTTTGTTTGCCATGATATACATGAAGAAAAGTCAAGATTTTATATTGACAACATTTATTAACAAATCTAAAGAAAATAAAAAGTCAAGGATTCATTCAAATTTAAGAAAAACTACAAGTAAGATGAGATTATGGAGATATGGGACTCTCTAGAGTTTTGGGACTTTGAGTCTTTCTAGGTTAAAGGGGTGTCTCTTTCTAAGATTTAAGGAGATAATTTACATAAAGAGGAATTATGGTGGATGTTGGTTGGGTTTTGATTTATGTTATAAGACAAAGAAGGTTATGAGAACATGTGTTAGCTTATGCTAAAGGACTTTATTGATTAGAAGACCTATGTGTCAAGATGCTCTTTGGTTAATTATTTTATCTCAATTTTTGAAGAACTAGACCAAACGTTGAAAGGTAGTGACTTGAGTGTTTGATGTATATAAACCCTAAGATGTGTTCATGATGTGAATGACTCAGTTTTGGTATATGGAGCTAATGAACATCAGGTAGAGGATATGCAATATTTTCATCAGTTGGTGGCATGCTTGTAATACATGGTTGAGCCAAATTTAGTGTTATTTGTCATGGAAGAATGTTGGTAATGTTTACAAGGTCTAAAAGTAGGGAATGGTAGTTTCTAAGTGGCTTAAAGAGTTTGATGGAGTATCAAAAAGATTTTGATGCTTAGAAAGGTCCAAATCCATGGTATAGGAAGCCAAGGTTCCCAAACGTGTTAGAGCTCAAAACTTGGTAGATAAGTGTGTAATGGTTATATCTAGGTGTCCAATAAGTTTCAAAGAGAAGTTTTGACTAGAATGAAGTTTTTTGACTCTATTTATTTTGAAAATCTAGGGTTTTTATCTCTATTATAAAAGTGTTTTACCTTGTGAGTTGAGGTTTGAGGATTATTAATATATTTAATGGGAAAAATGGGTTATCAAATAAATCTTCACATAGATATGAAGGTTTGTGGTTGTCAAATTATTCATGTTTTTGTCAAGATGGAGGCTTAATTGGTAAGCTAGTTTGTGAAGGAAGTATACTACATATGTTGAGCTAGGTGTTGAAAATTGGTGTGATTGAGGGGGAATATGAGATTACTCTATATGTGAATATTAAAGTCTTGAAGATGTGTCTAATGAAAGTTGTGGGATCTATAATTTCCAGGTAGGGTTATAAGGAGTCTAGACAGGCCTAGTAATGAAGATGTGATGTTTTTAATCAATTTATCTACAATATAAATGCATGAGTCTTTCAAGGATATTTATTAGGTTGGTTGATAACATGTGTACTATATGGTGAGTGGCATGAAGTTTTTTGGTGGTCCTTGAGGTGGCTTGAGAGAAGAGGCTAGTAAACATATGTGGTGATTCTTCATGGTGTATGAACATTTGAAGATTCTCAAGATATGAAATGGATCATAAATCTTAGGGGGAGTCCATATCATATTTTTATTTGTGATTTCCATCATATTTTAGTTTTTTTATGTTATTTCTTTATTAGTTACAGTGCTTGGTTGAAGAGAGTGTTGGCATGGAGTAAGAGGAAGTTATCAAATCGAGAAGAGATAAGATGAAGGTAAGGGGGAGTTTGTATCATATTTATAATGTGTTAATATACTTTTGATGGTATTTTTATGTCCTTAGGATAAATTTTTACCACTTTTTCAATGTGTCAAAAGGGGAAAAACTTCCTATTATGGGAGAGCTTTAAGAGAGAGAAAGACGGTGAGTTGTATATTACTATATGATGGTTGTTGGCATCAATGAAAAAGGGGGAGATCATTGTATAATTTTAAATGATGTCATGGATATTTAATTTAGGATCCTTTGTGAGTGGATGAAGTGCCTTAAAAATTCTAAGTGATCATGACAAAGTGTGCAATGTGCTTGTCCCAGTATGCTTGAAGTATGCTTGTTTGATCTTTCTAGTTTGACTATTTATAAATGTTTAGGGATGAGTATAGAGTATTAATCATATGAAATATGTAATATAATAGGTTTTATATGATGTTAATTCTTTTTTTCATCAGTGGTTTCAATCTGGTTGATCATTGTTTTCATCTAGACATTTTGGGTCTAGTGGCAAAAAATCTGAGTAGGTAGTTTATTGATGTCACCATTATCATGTGTGGATGAGTTAAGGGGAGTTAGATATATGGTTATAATCAAAAAATTTAATTTATCATATGCACTAAATATTATTTCAATTGAATAAGCATCATAAAATATATGCAAGTGTAAATTTGGGCTCCCATGCAGTTTGACAGTGTTTTCCCATACTTAACCAAACTTATATGAAGCAAAAAAGAGCCAAGTAAGACATTTGGTGATGGAATATATCACAAATTTGGATGTTTTAGGATATTTTTGTTAAGTGTGTCAAAATTTATGTATGTGCAAAGTTGGCCTTCTAGATAAATCTTGACATAGTTAGCTCTATGGCAGAAAGAAATATGAGTGAATAGATTAATGTAGTTATATATCACACATGTAAATTTTTCAAGATAAGTTTGAAAAAAATTTGGATTCTCTTATGTGAGGATATCATATTATCCAAATCTTAGATCGTGCATCTAAGTGAAATAAAAGTTATTGAGGTCTAAAGTTGGCCTTCTAAGCAGATAAGCAATGGTCCCCATAGTCATTTTTTCACAATGTTAAAGATTTAGACTAGATGTAAATCCAATAGTTCATGAGAGTTTGTGTACACACACACACACACGCACACGCACACGCACACGCACACACGCACACACACACACACACACACACACACACACACACACACACACACACACACACACACACACACACACACACACACACACACACACACACACACACACGATGTAAATTAAGTCAAATGGGTCAAAATTTTGGTTGCTTAAACTGAGTAAAGATCAAGCTCCTTATAAAAGGATCAATAGAGTGTGCTCATTCCAAGATGTGTAGAAGAAGTGAGATGAGGACAAGTGTTCAAAGTTTAAAGTCAAGAAGAGATAAATATCAAGCCTATTTCAAGATATAATGGTGATTTTGTGTTTATATATATATATATATATATATATATATCAATGGTTTGTATTGAATGAGATGATTTCAAAGTGTCTAATGTTTAACATAAATTAAAGACTAAGCTACATATACAAGATTGACAAAACATGTTAATTCAAATAGTCAAGATGAAGATCTAATTATGATAAATGAAAGGTAAAGGTTGAGTTCTTGAAAATTAGATTGCTGGTTCATGATTTATATAAGTATTGAGGACATGAGATGCAAGCAAATTTACTAAGGTTTAATTGTGACCATTTTCATTTGAATATTTGAATTTAATAAAGGAAAATTTAGTGCTCTATATTTTTTCCATAACTTTTTATCCAAGATGAATTAAAGTGTGATATAGAAATAAAAGTTATATAGGACTAAATTGTACATCCAAATAACATATTTTTAATATTTTAAAGTGTGCATAGTCAAATTTATGAAGGTTCAAAGTTGACTATGGTTTCATTTCTATTCTATAAGTGACTCGAGAAGGATAATTGAGCTTGTGTTGATGACTATTTTGATGTTTCATGATGACTTATATATTGGATATTATTTTATACTCCATAATTATTCTCTATGTGGTATTTTTAGGTGTGAAAAATTTATATTATATATTAACAAAGACATATAAGTTGACTATGTTTGTCGAGTGCACTAGTAACTTGAGCGACCATCTTGCAGAGATAAGTTTAAGGTGTTCTGAGTAGAGTTGAAGAGGAAAATGAGCATGGATATGTTCTATAAGTATCTAAGGATTATGATAAGTCATTATTTGTCATAATATGACTTTGATAAGATATGGAGAGTCAAAATAGCTTGACTATATTTTGATTGTATATGATCAATCTGAATGGTCATCTTGTGTATATTGTTTTGAGTGCTTAGAACATATATCTATGAGTCTAAATCACATGGAGTCATATATAATGTAATAAATGGTTAACCCATGTGATATAATAATATTACTATGTGAAATATTTGAGTATTGGGTCTTGAAGTTTGAGACTATGTTTTCTATGTATGAAGACCTAAAGAGCAAGGAGACCTAATTGGTAGGTTTAAGTGTAGATTTGGTGTGTTCTAAGTGGCATGGATCCATGTGAGAGTGATAAATTGGATATTATATATATTTTTTATTTATTTGAATCATTGGTAAAGGATGAAGGTGGTCCAATTAATCTCACATGTAACATGTGAGTATGAAGCCTAATTGTTTTAGGTCTCACCAAGACCTAATGGTAGCTTGGGGCTAATGAGACATTAGATATCCTATGGAGTATGTATTTATTACATGTATCATGTATGAGTACATATTTCAAAGGTTGAATAAGTTTGGTAAGAATATTCGTTGACCAATATGGGTTATACCAAGAGTATGTTATAAATGCAAGGTCTATTTGGCCTATTTATTCTAGTTTTGTATGCATGAAGCCAAGATAATGAGAGAAAATTTGAAAGGGAAGGTACAAGTCATTGAGGACCATTAGAGAGTCAAGAATATCAGTCATGATTTTTTTATCAATTTTGTATATGAGGACATAGGTCATTGGACCTAATGAGCCTAGTGGAGGTAGAATGAGCAAGTAATCCCTAGAGGTTGGTGTGAGATGAGTATGCATTGAAGTGAAAGATATATGATGTTTATATAATATTAGTGGTTGATATTAGATCCAAATAAAACATGTTTTGTGTGGATGACCCCATGTTCATGTTGTTGTTGTTTTCATAGACTCATTATAGGTTTGGTGGCTGTATATGAGTTGAGGAGTGAAATGATCCAAAATGTGGTTTTGGATGATATATAAGTGTGTGAAGAAGGATTTGTTATCATAGGTCCATAATCATGTGTTGAATACATAAGTTTAAATGTGGAGGTTTTCATTTAAAAGGAGGGTCTAAAGGACTTTATCTTACTTAGGGGCAGTTGCTCCTTGTGAAATAGGTGTTTCACTAAAAGCCTTTGGTCATGAGGACTTGATAATCTCAAGGGCTTGCGATCCTTATGGAAATTTTATTTCACTAAATTTTAGTCTAAAGGACTTGACCAATCTCTAGTTTGTAATACCTTATAGGACAAGTATTCTAAGTGTTTGCAAGCTTGAGAGTGGGTTTTATTACCCAAGAGGGTTTCCCACATAGGTGATGTGTTGTATGCTCTTGTTATGATTTGGATGAATGTTCTTTAATTTATATGTTTATAGATCAAATTTATGTATCATGGAATGTTTTTTAAATTAAATGTGTATTATTGTTGTATACTGATTCACACCTATCTCAATGGCTACTTTTAACAAATAATTAAACATGGAAATTTCATTTAAGAGTTTAATTTGATTTGCTTAGTTAATTCATTATCTTAACATTTTTTCACTTTAATAATTGTTTAAGTTCCTTAGTTAATGGGTCCAAAGGCCAAACTATCAATTTCCTAGGTTGCACATTGATTAGAGATGAATCTATGAGAGGTTACTATTGCATACAGGATGATATCCCAAATAGTGATGCCTCAACATGATTTTAAGCACTAATATATAATTTGTGGATCAAATTGGGACATTCAATGATTTTTAGGCTTAATTTACACTACTTGGTAGTAGTTAATTTGATGTCTAGTTGGAACATAGTTGTAGCCAAAATTGGTTGTCTACATTTTACCCTTGTTTGGGAAGGCATTACAAGATACAGGCATAATATTGTCTTCTCAAATAATGAAAAAGTTGTTAATTCCTTCAATAATTACTTATAAGGAGATGGATGAGCCTTAGATTCCCCATCTAGGGATTAGGTGGTAAAATAAAGTCATTGAACATTCCCTCAAAAAGAAATAAATAATTTGACCTATAAGTAATAGTGGTGGAATTACTAATTTTCCAAAAGGCAATTATAATTAGTGGTAGAATGAGGTACCCCAGTAGGGTATATGGGGGTAAATAATGTTTTTCCCAAAGGTAATTATAATCATTAGTGTAATGAAAAATGACTTAGTAGGGTAGATGGGTGAAAAAAATGAATTGCCCAAAGGAAGTTATAATCATTGGAATAGTGAAAAACGCCCCAATAGAGTGGATGGAAGGGTGATAAAATTCATATTTTCCATAGTAGGTTGGATATGATTAGTGAAGGTTCACATTATTAACCTTGATATGGAAAATTGGGAAAGGTGGCTTATGTACTAAATCTATACTCATGGATTAATG
This sequence comes from Torreya grandis, assembly GCA_037957365.1. Taxonomy (NCBI): domain Eukaryota; kingdom Viridiplantae; phylum Streptophyta; class Pinopsida; order Cupressales; family Taxaceae; genus Torreya; species Torreya grandis. The sequence continues at coordinate 113,850 of JARHVA010000951.1, forward strand.
TTATACCATCATAGAGGATAAGCATGAATTTGGGATACTTGCTAGTATGGAGATGGATGTATAAATTGTAAAGGATTAAAATTCATTTGTGATTTAATTAATCTTCATTTGGGTAGTTTTGGGTAGGTCAAATATTTTCTAGGTGTGAATAAAGAGAAGTACTTCCCACTACATTGTATGATAGATCTTTTGCCTTGATTTTGTTGTAGATTGTGATATTATATATCATAGTTATTTAAAACTTTAATAACAATGTGTATCCAAAGCATGGAAATTTTTATTTTAAATTCAAGTACAATTAATGTAGGCATAAGATATGAACAATCAAATCTCAAGTGAATACAATGCAATAAACTAAGTGAAGGAACATACACTAATTCACAACTCAAGTACATGATATAGGTAATCAAGACTAAAGTATAAATAAAGTGTGAAAATTATATGAAAACTTAGAAATAAAAAGATAAAAAGGAAAATAAAAAAACAATACAAAACACTAATAAACAAAAATACAAACAACAAAACACTAACAAACAAAAATAAACAAACAAGGTCATAAACAAATAAAATAAAATATTCAAAATAAAAAACAATCCAAAGTAAATAAAAGTGTAATAAACAAAATATTCTAAAAAAACAAAGATAATATAAAAATAATGTTCAATCATGATTTTAGTAAAAATATAATATAATTTTTTTCATGCACGTGTAATAGAGGTGTTAATCTTGGCAATAGGGTGACCCCTAGGCTAGGTAGCAATGATGTAGGTAAAACAACATAGTAACAAAAGGCAAATGGTTATCCCTAGGCTATAGTGAATAATGACATAAACAAGATTAAAAATATTTTCCCTAGGATATAAGAGATAATGAAATTTAAAAAAACAAAAAGGGGGCATAATAGAATAAAAGGAAGGGATAGAAAAGTTGACTCCAAATTCAATAGATAAGTGTATGTTACCTACATAGTTCTATAGACACAAAATCCAATGTAAAATTTAGGTCAAATGTAATTCTCCCAAGATATGGGATAGAATAAAATGATGATATATAAAACATGATGGACTTGTATAAGAAAATAGGAATGATCTCAAAAAATAGTTAGTGTATTTAAAGAGAGATGGATGATATTCACAATCATGAAAGCCTCAACACAAACAAATTGTGTGATGGTGATAGTATAGTTTAGGCTAAAGCCAAACTAAAAGAAAAGAGATGTGTATCAAAAAATGAAACAAATTGGTAATTCATAGTGTCTACTACATTTATGGCTTGGAATGAAAATTAACTCACAAAAATGACAAGAGCATTAGTAATAGTTACTTAAAAAATAATGAGAGAATTTAAATAGAAATTTCTCACAAAATGGTCAGAGTGTAATAAAATTCAAGTGGTCATTAGTACATCAAATTAAAATACACAATTATCACAACATCAGATCTCAAAATGAAGAGAGCATACAGCTAAGGCCAATAAGTATGGGGAAACTAAAGTACAAGTGATTACTTGTGAAATAACTAGGACTCCTAGAATCCTTAAGGTAGAGAAGTAGTCTGAAAAGAAAGGAAGGTGAAGTCATGGTCAAGCTAACCCAAGATACCCAATGTATCTGAGTGTTACCTACATAGTTCATGTGGCCCTCAGGTGGATGTAGTTCTCCTAAAAATGGAATTAAAAATGCCAAGGTGGCCTATAAATGAAGTTTAATAGATAATATGGCCCATCCCATAAAATTTTGATAGATTTATATCTTGCATAAAAATTCTAAGATAATGTAATATCCCCTCCAAAATAGGAAATATAGCAACACAAAAAACTCTGAACAAGATATAACTTCTGTTGAATAAATTCAGAATGATCACAATAATATAGTCTCTTAATAACAAATTACAGATTGTATCACTTGTCCTTCTAAATTATTACAATTGTAGTCCTTTCTTATGCATATAAATATGAAATACAGTCTTAAAAACCCTGACTTAGCAAAACCGGAAGCAAAAATTGGATTCTGGAAGGTCTCGGCCTGCTGTGTCAAACACACAGTCACCGGCGTTAGTCGATAAACTGCCAACGTCGGTCACTGCAAGTCGACTTTCTGCCGACATCGGTCTTCAGTCGACCGATGTCGGTCACTGGAATCCCTCTGTCTATCGAGGTCGGTTCCTGAGCTGATCTGTACGGACCTGTACGGACTTTGTATGGCCGCCAATTAAGCACAACTTCCCTGTTTCAACCCCTGATCTAGAAATATACTTTTCTAGCACAGAAGGTCTCTAGCTGTATAATTTATTTAATCAAAACAAGAATAAAGAAATACCTGGAATATCTGTAATAACTTCTGTGTGAAGTTATCTCTCAAACCTGAAATTCTATGATAACTTCTGGATGAAGCTATCTCACACTTTGGCAATAGATCAGCTGATATTCCACAGCCTCTTAATTGCACACACTGAAGAGGGAATGTTCTCCAATGCAAATGGAATCCTTGAACCCTAGGCTCAGTCTTCACAGAAGAAATTCTCAAAATCAATATCAATAATCAATAGCTTCATGAACAATGGCCTCCATGAGAAACCCTTATACCCTCAAAAAGATATGCTTGCCCTAATTAGGGTTTCTTAAATTAGAATTAGGGTTTCTAATTAAAAATAGGCTAAATAATTAATATTTGATTAAATCAATCAAATATTAATATCTCCCTCAATACATGTCGGATCGACGAACCGATCGAAGCTAGTGAATCAGGGAGTGATTCCGCACATAACCATACCATAATAAAGGCGCTCTGCTGCATATCAAATATCCCTAAAAAGTAGGAGCCCTGGCCAAATATGTCTGAAATAACCTGAATGAAAATCAAATGTAGAAATCCTATGAATCAAAGTCAAGCCAAGCTCCATTATGACCCTCTATCCATCCTATTAGCCTACGAAGGTTGCATAATAGGCTAACCATGAACTCAGAACATGTCAATTAAAAAGGGGACATGACAGATAATTTTCAAGAATTTGTGTTTTTTAAGATTTTATAGGTCCTTTAAGATGTTTATGTTTTTTCTAACTATTTTAAATACTTTTGGAATTTTCTAAGCATATCAACTCAATCAATAATTAAGAGATACAATATGTTCCAGCTCATAAAATGGTGAAAGCATGGATTTGGTTGATCATAAAATGATGAGAACATGGTAAAGGGGTGATTGAGCTAACATTAACATGAATTGAGTGTTATCTACATAGTCTTGAATAAGACCTCAAGTCACTATAGTTCCACCTTATAGAATAAAAATCTAGATAGGTAACAATAAGCTAGTGAATAGGTAAATGGCAAAGTATATAATAGTGATGTGACAATGTGGATAAAACAATGTTGTTCCTAATTTTCCCAAAGGCAATTATAATAAGGAAATATTAACATGGGTTTGTGATACCAATTTTACCAAAGGTGGCTATAATAAATAGCATTGTAATGAGATATTATGTGACAACAATGAAGAATGCAATTTCCAAACCACTATCATATTACCCCAAGACAGTACCTCATTATAAAAAATATTGAATCAACTACTAAAAGTTCATTTGAATCCCCTCTCTAAGGGTGTATAAATAACTAAGGGATCAAAACCAAGGTCAAAAGGGTCCATAATGGAGGGTAAACAACTTCAGTCATGTAGGGAAGGTATGTAAGGAATGATATACACTATAGTACAAAGAAGGTGATATTACGATATGATGTTAATGATCCTCATAGAAAATACCTTGGGTATCTTAAGTGAAATAATGTTTGATATGTATTATGCTCTTGGGTTCATAAATTTCATCTCCTTATGATGTTGATAACCTATAAGCTCTAGAGCCATAATTAGCAATAATGACATAAGGGCCTATCTAATTAGGCTTGAACTTACCTTTCATCTTTTTATCTATTGTGGTGTTCTTCTAGTTTTCTTTGAAGAAAATATCACCAAGTTCAAACTCTCTATGATTTACATGTTGTTATACATGTAACTAATTTTGATATTCTTGAAGGTTGTTTACAATAGCCTTGCATTTTTTCATCCAGTAACTCTAGCTATTGCATATGAGTGATTATGTAATCTACATCATCAAGGATATAATTAAATGAGATACACAAATAAGGAAACTTGACATTGATGGGAAGAATGGAATCAGTTATATAGACAAGGGAATATGGTGTGGCTCTTTTTGGAGTATGGTAATTAGTAAAGTAACCCTAGAGGGTGTGAAATATCTAAAAGTGCTAATTACATCCATAATGATAGATAATATTCTTAAGAATATTGGTAATATTCTTGTTATATTTATCTACTTGGCTATTAAAGTGTGGGTAATATGTAGTGGAAAAATGCTATGTTATGTTAAAATTATTACATAACACCTTGTCATCCTTGTTCTTAAATTATCATTTATTATTAGATATAACATCAGATGAAATACCATAGTTTAAAATGACATGGTTGGAGATGAATTTTGAAATTTGTTTTCCTATCAGATAAGTGAGGGGTATAGCTTTAACTCAGTTAAATACTCAGTGGTGGTAAGGATATGTTTATGTCTATCTTTGGAGGTAAGGTTAATCTTCCTAATGAGATCAAGTCTATCATGTCCCCTTTTTTAGTGGACATTGTTAGAGTTGATGGTTAGCCTATTATGTGACCCTCGTAGGCTAATAGGATGGATAGAGGGTCATAATGGAGCTTGCCTTGGTTTCGATTAGCAGAATTTCTACAGTTGGTTTTCATTTAGGCTCTTTTAGACATGCTTGCTTGAGCTCTTATTATTTAGGGACTTTTGACATGCAATGGAGCACCCTTATTTTGGTATGGTCATATGTAGAATCACTCCCTGATTCACCAACTTCAGACGGTTCGAGGATCCGACATGTATTGAGGGAGATATTAATATTTGATTGATGTAATCAAATATTAATTATTTGGTCTAATTTTAATTTAGAAACCCTAATTGTAATTTAAGAAAACCCTAATTAGGGCAAGCATACCTTTTTGAGGGTATAAGGGTTTCTCATGGGAGAGAGTTGAAAAATTATTCATTGATTATTGATATTGATTATTGCTAAGAATTCTTCTGTAAAGACTGAGCCAAGGGTTCTAGGATTCCATTTGCATTGGAGAATGTCTACTCTTCAGTGTGTGTGATTCAGAGGCTATGAAATATCAGCTGATCTATTGCCAATTTGAGAGATAGCTTCATACAAAAGTTATCACAGAGGTTTACAGGTTTGGGAGATAACTTCACACAAAAGTTATCACAGGGATTTCAGGTATTTATTTCCTTATGTTTTGATTTAATAAATTGTCTAGATAGAGATCTTGAGATCAAGGACCAGACTATAGGTCATAGCATATTATCTTGCTTCTATACAGAATTTGTACCGATCCATACAATTTTTGTACCATTCTGCCATAGGCCAGACAATGCTGCAGGGGACATAGGAACTGACATTAGCATCTCAGTGACCGACATCAGCCACCTGAACACCAACATCGACAAAGTAGCCAACTGACAGAGACTGACGTTGGCAGTATATTGACTGACGATGGTGACTGTGTTGTTGACACAGTGACCCGAGAGCCATTCCAAATTTGCAAAAAGATTAGGTTTTGAGATGATATTTGTATTACTTTACATGCATGCTAGAGATACATTATTGTAATCATTCTAAAGAATAATAAGAGCATTGATTTGTGAGTTAAGAGATTTACTATGGTTTATTTGTTTATTTGAATTTATCTTGCAAAATCGTATCTTTATTCATGTAAAATATCAAAAAGCAAAATACAGAGGAATAGTCAAAAAAATATCTAGCTTCAAAATTGAAGGGAAAAAGGGGATATTACAGTGGTATCAGAGCTTTTGTCTTTCTAGAGTCCCTATTGGTTGGGGATATTACAAATTCCCCATGCTAAAAATGATCATGGTGTAGTCATTGGTTTGAGTGTTTTAGTTGGAGGATGGAATAAATTTAAATGCCTCTGACATTGTTTACATATTTTCACATAAGCAACTACATCTTCTTCCATGGTTGGTCAATAATAACCAATATGTAGGAACTTTTTTTCAAGGATGGTCCCATTGGTTTGGGATCCAAAAAATCTTTTGTGAACTTCTCTCAATGCTAATGTAGCTTATGTTGAATTTAAACAACAAAGTAAAGGTCTATCGAAGCTTCTTTGGTAAAGGGTTGGGCCAAGTAAGGTGTATCAAGAGGCTTGGTATGTGAATTTTTTTTCTCACATGAAAGGTTTGGTAGGACTTGATCATGAAGGTAATTATATAGTTTATAATACCAAATAAAACTAGGACCAACAATATCATAGATCATTTCAATGGTCAAAGGTTCATGATCAGGTGATAAAATATGTTCCATGAGGAACTGATAGTATTTTATCTTATATGTGTTGTGGATAAAATAGCCAATGGTAGTAATGGCATCTATTGTCCTATTATTGGCTAAAGGTATGTGTTGAAACTAAATATGAGCAATTTATTACTTGAGAGTGTCCACCATGGATTTGCATGGTATCATCTTTGGTTTCGAACTAGTCTAGAACATGATTGATGATTAGTTGGGAATCTCCATGAACCAATAAATATTGAGTGTTCCATTATATATATTGATGAATCCCTAAAATAAGTACTTCATATTAGCCACATTGTTGGTACAAGGGAAGCTGATATGAAATGATTTGGGAATGAGATCCCCATGTGGTGTAATAAATTATAGGCATCTTCTTGATCCATGAAATGTGAATGACCCGTCAATATAAAACTTCTAGTACTACTCCTCATAAGGTGTTTCTATGACAATCATGATAGAATCATCTAGGAATGCAAAAGTAAGTGGTTGAGTATCTATAATGGGAGCTTCATCAAGTTCATATATAATTACTTTTCCCTTAATAGATTTTTGATTAAAAAATTCAATAATTCACTTAGAAGCATGATCAACTTAGCCATGTGACCTTGTAAAGTTATTTTTGATAGTAGATATTTGAGTGGATCTTCATTAGCAATGATATGGTCTTGTTGTTAATCATGTAATGATGAACTTTCTAGGATGCAAATACTATAGGTAAACAAGATTTTTATATTGGATTATAGGTATGTTCATATGTTAATAGTGCATATATTATATATTACATGGCGTGTTATTTCCCATATTCATCATGCTAGGCTAAAAGTACCCCTGGGGCATTGCTAGTAGTAGATAGGTATAGTATAAATAGCCTCCCTAACATTGGTGGTAACAAAATAGGTGGATTGGCTAAGTATTCCTTCAAGTGCTCCAAGTATTTATGACATTATGCATCCCAAATAAATTTAATACCTTTTTTTAATAAATGAGTGAAAGGATGGAATTTATCAACTAACTATGAAATGAAGCATCTAATAGACTGGATGTTTCCCTAAAAATTATGGAAATGCTTTAAAGTGGAAGGTAGCATCATCTCAAGAATGACTTGTACCTTGGTAGGATCAAATTTAATGCCTTAGTGAGAGATAATAAATCCTAATAGTTTACCTAAAGTTACATCAAAGACACACTTCTTGGGATTAAGTTAAACCTTATACTCATAAATCCTTTCAAATATTCTTTGTAGTATGCTAGATGATCTATATAGGTTTTAGATTTACCCAATATGTCATCAACATAGTCTTTGACAATGTCATGCATCATGTCATGGAATATAACTATCATAGCTCTTTAGTATGTTGCCTCAACATTATTGAGACTGAATGACATAACTTGATAGAAAATGTTCCCCAAGGAGTGGTGAATGTAATTTTGTGTTGGTCCTCTAGCATGATCCTAATCTAACTATATCCCTTAAATCCATCTATGAGGGAAAACATTTCATACCCAGCTATAGAGTTTACTATCATATTGATATTAAATAGAAGAAGTCATCCTTTGAGCATGCCTTGTTGATGTATCTAAAATAAATGTAGCTTTTGATCCCTTCTAGATTTTTGATGACCAACACAATATTGGATACCCACTTTGAATAGTTAATCAATCTAATACATCTCAATTTTAAGAGTTTTTCCAACTCTTTCTTACCTAACATATCAATATGAGGATGCATCTTACACAAGTTTTGATTCATGGTTTTTACATCAATACGTACAACTAGATGGTTTAAAACCAAGGTGGGGTCCAAATCTAGCATGTTTGAATAGGCCCATGTAAATATGTTAACAAATTCCCTCAAAAGGGCTTTAAAAACTTCATGTTCCTCCTTAGTGAGAGACATACCTATTTTGATTCACTTTGGGTCTTCTAGAGTCTTAATGTTGACTTATATAGTATATTATATAATAAGAGTCAAAAAATCAATCAAAATAGTTGGCAAAGATGTAAATTGGTCAATAATTACAAAGCCCTCTACTCAGACTGGTTCTTAAAGTTATCCTAAGCAGGATGAATCTGAATCTCCCAATGGTTTTAAGGTTCATGTAATAAACACTATAATATATTATTAGATAATTTGATCAAAGTCATGTTGTTCCTTTGTATTGAGATTGAACCCAAAATCAAGTTCAATGTTTGTGGTCTCCCGAGCTTCATTTAAAGAAGGGTGAGCATCCCTATCTTGTAGCACATGAAATAATTTTTAACCAAGAGATTTTCCTTTTTATTTACTATTACCTTAGTCCAAAAATTCCTCAAATAAATTTTTAATTTGGGACCTCAATGTTTTATTATTCTATTTTTGGCTAAGGGTGTTCACCTACTCTTTAAAATAGGTTACATGATCTAGTTTGAGAGAGAATCCTTGTTTGTGGTTTCCTAATAGAACATTATCTCTTAGGCCTAGAAACTCAAAAAAGGCCTCATCATTATAAAACTCATTTAATGTTACTATGGGTTCTTGTTACTCCTAATCTATAAGTTGAGGATGATAAAGGGTAAGCAAGGAATGTCAGATTACTAACATGATGGTGAAAATGGTACTATTAGCCAAATTTTGGTCACATAAGGATATTTTGTCAGTATGTGGTTTGAATATATGAGTTAGGTTCCTATTGAAATAATGATTCAATGTGATCAGAGTTTTGGATGGAATGAGTGGACCAAAGAGATCATGCAGCGTGTAAGGCTTTTGAAACACTTTATCTTAAAGTGTAAATTATCAATTTCTAAAGGATAGGTTTAGACTTTTAGAGACCATATGGGGTGTCAAAATTTATTGGAATAAGTATGGAAGTTCATGGTATTCATCTAGTTCTTCATTATGTTCATGTAAACATTTTGGATCTAATGGTAAATTTTTTGAGTAAGAAGTATGTTGATGTTACTATTGCTATGTGTGGATGAGTCAAGGGGAATTGGTCATATGGTTGTGATCACTATAGTCCCAAGTTAGTACACACTAACTTTTACGACATGCATATAAGTGAAACAAAATTTATTGAGGTCCAAAGTTGGCCTCTTAGACAAAATTCACTAGGTTTCCCTACTTAGCTAATTTGTAAAGGAGTTCAAATAGAGCTGAGTGAGAATATTAATAACATCATTTATTACATGTGTGGTAGTCTCAAGAGAAAATGGTCACATGGGTTTGCTCATTTTATCCTTAGTAACATATGTGCTAAATTTTAGGTCATACGATGAAATGCGACAAAAGATATACATGTGCAAAGTTGGGTTCTTAGAAAGTTTGATAGTGTTTTCCCATACTTAGAAAAATTAACTAGACTATCATTAGGATGCCATGTGGTAATGAGTAGACCAATCATCTTTTAAATTTTATAAGTATGCTTGAGAGGTCTCTTAAGCTAGTGGGTCATGTATGCATAATGCTTTTGGTCCTAAGAACATCTCTTCCAAGTTTGGTTCCTTCATGCTCTTGCTATCTCAAGATCTAAGTATTCAAAGTGGAACTTGTAGAACAAGACATTCATGTGAGAGTCAATTTTAAGCCTCAGCAAATAGACATTTAGGTTTAAATGATCAATGATAGGCCCAAAAATTTTATGCAATACACACATGTCAACTCACTTCAAAATTTTATAAATACACTTAGAAAGCTCCCAAAGCCAAAAAATCAAGTGGACACAATGTTTTTGGTCTTAGGAACATCTCTAGCAAATTTGGTCCCTCCATTATTTTTGAGATTAAAGATATAAATATTCAAAGTTGGTCAAATAATGAGATACATTTGCACAAATATCAACTATAAGCCATTACAAAATCCATCAGTGCTTAAATTTGATAGTCTATATGACATCAAATACGTCTATAGGGATGTCAAATTAAGCACCATAAATTAGTCATTTGGGTTTCAAATAGGTCCAAGATCAATGTTTTGCATTCAATCATACACCTTGATCTAATGGAGTGAGGTAGCTTGACAGTGTCAGTGGGTCCCCAAAAGATCAATGGAACACATTTAATCATACATCAAGATCAACAAAGTGAGATGAGTCAAAAGGGTTAGAGGATATTGATTATGAATTTAAAAAGGACAAGTGTAAGAATTTAGTGGGTCCTAGTAAAAGATCAAGGACTCATGTGCATTTTTACATCTAGATGTAATGATGCAAGTAGAGTTAATAAGTCAATGTTATGTAAGACCAATAAGAATATATATAATTGGGCTTAATGTAAATGATCTAAGTTGGTAATCAAAAACCAATGAATAAAGGGAAAATCCAAAGAGCTTCCATTAAAGGTCGATAAACCAATTTTTTTGACCCAGGTGAACAAAATATTAAGGATCCATATCACCATTAGAGATCGATAAACAATAGAAATTATCATATAGGCAAGATGGTTAAGGATAAGACTTTGTCACCATTTAAGTTTAAACATGACCTTTGGTCAATAACTTAGAACCTATCAACCCTATTTTAGAGTCACTCCATTGACATGATCATTGATTTTAGATAGAGGATCCTCATGTATAGTATCTCCTTGGATCTCATAAGGTTCCAAAGGTAAATAAGTTCTTTCAAAAAAAATATAGGGATTGAAGATAGACTAGCGGTGTTGAAATCAAGATTAAGTAGTCTACATGTTTCCATGGGTATTATGACTGTGTGAAAACCAATAATTGGATTAGTCTTCATCTATAATAGACCCATGTTTATGTTGGACCAAATATAGATGTAAACATGATCATAGAGGGTTGTCTCTTTTATCAACATGGTCACATTTTTGATAAGTAGGTACTTACAACCACTTGAAACAATCAAGCAAGACTCTGTCAGTTACAAGATAGGAAGAGTTGGTCCTCATTAGTAGATTAGGTGAAAATGGCATGGAATCCCTAGATGAAGACCTAGAATTTGAATAAGGATCATGGAGCATTAAATTCTTTTGAAAATCATTTAAAATTATGCCTTCTTGATAAGATCATGACTTAGCATCCTCGAGAATGCTAATCCATCAAGAGCAGTTGAACCTCATTTAATAATTTTATCTTCTCTATTCCTTCTCTCTCTCATCCATTTTTATATAAATATAGGCTTATAAGCCTTGAAAATAACTCATTAATCCCTCTCGTGGGCATAACTAGACTCTACTCAGATTTGATCTTTGTAACCTCTTGAGATAAATAAAGGAATCTTTTCATATTTTTTTATTTTGGTATAGTGTGTCAATGTCAGATTGATTTGCATATGTGGTAGAAACTTCTCCCTTGTCAAATACTAAATCTCACCTAGTTACTATTTTATCTTGTTTTATAGGTCATGTTTAGTGTTTAATGTCATTTGATTAAATTTAGCAAGTGGATACATTAAACGATTAGTGCATTGAATTAGGCCACTCCATCACTTCCCTCAAGGTTTCTATCATTTGGTGAACCTTTGCATGAAATACTAATTCATAAACAACCATTTTGATTTTTTGATATGATCTCATTAATTTTTTTAGAAGTTTAGATAGAGTGGATGAATAATCACATTACTGGTGCATCACCTCCTTTACATTTTTTATGTATTGTTACCCATTTCTCTCTCCCTTTTCCCATTCAAAATTTAGTTTAGGTGATAGATCGAAAAGGAAGTCAACCTTTTATATAGGTCTAACCCTCTAATAGGTGACACATAGGTTAGGGTCAGTCCCATGTTGGACAAGATTTGATCAAAGGACCTAAAAAATCCCCTTCTCATTTAGGGTACAAAGCTAGAACACCAGCAATTTTGGCATACCCATTGGGACTCATTAGATCTAGTCTTCATGGAATTATAGTTGTATCAGTGTCCTTAATGAAGAATTTGGTGATTTCAAGCTCAAGCAATTACTTCTAATAGTCCAAGTTGTTTCCAAGTAAGTTTAATTTTATTTTCACTATCTTGATGTTATTTTCATGGCTATGTAGGAGGAAAATACCTATGTTATACCTCATTATCAGTCTTATGATGAATCATATCATCCCTATCATGATCCACATGATCCTTGTTATGAACCTAATCAACTTTGCCAAGAGTTTTATTCAAGCCATGATGAGCCTTATCAAGTTTCACATGATATTTATTATCAAGAGCATGACTCTTACCTTCCTTATGAACCATATCAATCTCAAGACCAGATTTCAACTTTCTAATATGAATATAATGTTGTGTATGAGCATCCTTATCTCCAAGAAAGGATGGATGAAATAGAACTTAAAATACTAGCATATGCAATATATTTTTTTTCAAACTCTCTGTATGAGGAAGTGAATGGGTTTTTTTAGAATGTGTCCAATAATCTAGAAGAGAAAAATGAGTTGTAAAATCTTCTATTAGACAAGATAGAGGCTTTGGAGAGGTAGAAAATTGAGTTGAACTAGTTTTATAAAGAATGCTCTTGTATTCCTTACCAGTCTTCTTATGTTCTTTATTCTCATGAAATTATTAACCATACTCAATGTGTGCGAATGAAGATTCCTAGTTAGAGTCAAGAGCCTATTCAAGAAGTTACTCGAGTTCCGTTTCAAGAGAATAAGACTTATTATATTTTTATTTCTTCCTTTCCTATATCTCAAGTTCAAGTTTTCCATGAAGATAAAAAAATTAGACCTTAATGAAGTAATGGCCAAGTGGAAGGAGCATAATATAGAAGTTCTCAAAATTTTCTCTTTGTCTCCTCTTCAAGATTCAATAAATTATTCCATTTCCCTCAATATCCCAAAATTTGATCTTCATCAACTTCCCATGCTTCATTCTCCCTCTCAATAAAATGAATTTCATCACCCTCCTACTATCTCCCTTCTTCAAGAGGAACGTATTATATGAAATATTGAGAAAGAGGTTGTAGCTACAATCCAAATTCTTGGAGAGTATGAAGAAGATGATTTAAGTGTGTATGAGGGAGAGTTTCTCATCGATACTTCACTTGAGGTATAAGTTGAAAATAAGGTTGTAATTGCTCTTGAAAAAGTGATCTTAGTTGAAAATGAGAAGGCTGGTCTTAAAATTGAAGAACTCCATGATAAATTGGTACAAGTTGAAGTCATCAAGAAAATTGAGATATCTCCACTTGAGAAAGATGAAGGTGATATTAAATATGATCTTATTCAAGTTGACCAAAGTGAAGAAAAAAATAATGATTGGCAGTTTTATCTTGAATCTCTATAAGAGATTGAAGATCTTTGTAAGGATGTGTTGCCCATTAGAGAGCATGTTATTGAGAAGTTTTATCAAGAATCACCTATTCAAAATCATGATAAAACTTAGGTTGACTATTAAAATCTCCTTGAAGATCTTGATGAACTTGAAATAGTTCATAAGAATGATGAGGTCACTCAATGACAATGTATAGATGAAATGTCACTTGACAAGCTTATAGTTGACAAGCAATATGAAAAGGATCCTAATGTGTAAGATGAGTTTCTCTTTGTTGGTGACTATTTTTCTATTGATGTCTCATTTTAGGAGATTTTAAGATAAATAATTGGTAAGAATACTTCCTCTTCAAATGTAATCTTTAATAAACACCCTACTTTATAACTTGTACCTTCTTCTAGAATGAGTAAATTCATGTGTTTCCCTTTTGATCTAGGTAGACCATGATTTTTCATGGTAAATTATATTAGTTTTTTCATATTTTATCCTAAATAAGTGATTTATTTGCACATTTTATTTGTTGGGATAGTTTCCCTACTTTATTTTATTTCCTTCTCTATTTTGGTCGTGTCTATTGTCATTACAAATTAAAATGTCTCTTGCAGTCATGAGTCATGTAGAGAGTCCGGTGTTCAAGCATAGCAGGCATGCTACCTATAAAAGTCACCAAAGATATTAGCCAAATTTTGGATAACATAAGGAACTTTTGTCTAGATATGGTTTTGATGGCTAAGTTAGGTTTGTGTTGAAAGAATGATTCAATGTGAGTAGAGTTTTGGATGGAACAAGTGGACCAAAGAAATCATGCATCTTGAAAAGCTTTTGAAAAAGTTTAAGTTAACTTAAAATTTGAATTGTCAATTTCTAAAGGATAGGTCTAGAGTTTTAGAGACCATATGTGGTGTCAAAATTTCTTAGAATAGGAATGAAATTACATGGTATTCATTTGTTTCTTCATTGTGTTCATCTAGACATTTTGGATCTAGTGGCAAAAATTATGAGTAAGTAGTATGCTAACATTATCATTACCATGTTTGGGTGAGTCAGGGGGAATTGGTCATATGGTTGTGATAAAATTAGTCCCATGTTGCTACACTTAATTTTAGGACATGCATCTAAGCACAATAAAAGTTATTGAGGTCTAAAGCTACCCTCTTAGACAAAATTTTGTTAAGTTTCCATACTTAGCCAATTTGTAAAGGAGTTCAAATAGATCTGAGTGAGCATATTGATGGAATCATATCTCACATATATGGTAGTATCAGGAGAAAATCATCACATGTGTTTGTTAAATTTATCCCCAAGAACATATGTGCTAAATTTTAGGTCATGCGATAAAGCATGACAAAAGATATGCATGTGCAATGTTAGGATCCTAGGCAATCTGACAGTGTTTTCCCATACTTAGTCAAATGAACTAGACCATCATTAGGTTGTCATGTAAAAATAAGTAGACCAGTCAACTTGTATATTTTATAATTATTCTCAAGAGGTTTCTTAAGACAAGGGGTCACATATGTACAATACATTTTCTCCCAAGAACATCTCCTACATGTTTGGTGCCTTCATGCTTTTGCTATCTTAATATATAAGTCCTCAAAGTGGAGCTTGTAAAATGAGATGTTTACATGAGATTTAATTTTAAGCCTTAAAAAATAACTATTTATGTTCAAATGATCAATGATAGGTCTATGGACATCATTCAAAACACATAGGTCAGCTCAATTCAACATTTTATATGTACACTTAGAAAGCTCCTAGAGCTAGTGAATCAAGTGGGTACAATGGTTTTGGTCTTAAGAACATCTCCAAAAAATTTGGTCCCTCCATGATTTTTGAGCTTTAAGATATAAATCTTCAAATTTAGTTAAATAATGGGATACATTCGTGTAGATGTCAACTATAATCCACTACAAAAATCCATCGGTGCTTAAAGTTGATAGTTTTTGGGATATCAAATATGTTCGTGGGGATGTCAAATTATTTTTTCACGAACATCAAATTTAATCACCATAAAGTAGATTTTGGGGTTTTAAATAGGTCCAAGATCAATAGCTCGTGTTTAATGGTACACCTTGATCCAACAGAGTGAGACAACCTGACATTATCATTGGGTCCTCAGAAGATCAATGGAGTGCATTTAATCTTAAATTAAGATCAATAGAGTGAGATGAGTCAAAAATGTTAGAGGATCTTGATGATGAATACAAAGAGGACAAGTGTCAAAAACTGGTGGGTCCTAGTAGAAGATCGAGGACTCATGTGCATTTATACATCCATAGCTAATGGTGTGATTAGAGTCAATAAGTTAGTGTATTTGTAGGACAAATAATCATAAATACAATTGGGCATAATACACATGGTCCAATTTGGAAATCAAAAACCAATGAATAATGGGAAAATCCAAAGAGCTTCCATTAAAGTTTAATGAACTAGTTTTTTTGACCCAAGTGAATAAAATATTAAGGACCCATATCACCATTATATCATGGTAAATAATAGACATTGTCATATAGGAAATATGGTTAAGGACAAGACTCTATCACCATTGAAGCTTAAACAGGACCTCTATTTGATAGCTTAGAACCTATTAAACCTATTATAGAGTCATTCCATTGACATGTTCATTGGTTTTACATAGAGGATCTTTATGTATAGTATCTCCTCATCTCTCACAAGTTTCTAGAGGTAAAATAGGTCTTTAAAACTAAATACAGTGATTGAAGATGGACTAGCAGTGTTGAAAGCAAGATCAAGTAGTCTATAGGTTTCTATGGATATTGTGACTATGTGACAACCAATAATTAGATTGGTCTTCATCTATAATGGACCCATGTTTAATTTGGACCAAATAAAATTGTAAATATGATCATATAGGGTTGTCTCTTATATCAACATGGTCACATTTTTGATAAGCAAGTACCTATGACCACTTGAAATAAACCAAGCAATACTTTGTCAGTTAAAAGGCATGAAGAATTGGTCCTCCTCAGTAGATTAGGTGAAAATGGCATGGAATCCCCAGATGAAGACTTAGTAGTTGAATAAGGATCATGGAGCATTAAATTATTTTGCAAAGCCTTTAAAATTATGCCTTCTTGATAAGATCATGACATAGCATCCTTGAGAATGCTAATCCATCCATAGCAGTTAGACCTAGTTTAATGTTTTCTATCTGTTCATTTCCTTTTCTCTCTCATCCCTTTTTTTATAAATATAAGATTTTAAGCCATGAAAATAACTTGGTAATCCTTCCCTTGGGCATAACTGGACTATACCCAAATTTGATCTTTATAACCTCTTAAGATAAATAAAGAACTTTTTTTAGATTTTTTTATTTTGATATAATGTGACAATGTCAGATTGATTTGCATATGTGGTAGAAACCTCTCCCTTATCAAATCCTAAATCTCACCTAGCTACTATTTTATATTTTTGTGTAGGCCATGTTTACTATTTAATATAATTTGATTGAATTTATCAAGTGGATAAATTGAATGTTTAGTGCCTTGAATCAGGCCTATCCATCACTTCCCTTAGGTTTTTGATCATTTGGTGAACCTCTGCATGAAATACTAATTCATAAATAGTGATTTAGAGTTACAAATCTGATCTCATTAGTGTTTTTTATAAGTTTAGATAAAGTAGATGAATAATCAAATTACTAGTGCATCACCTCCTTTACATGTTTTTATGCATTATTACCCATTTCTCTCTCCATTTTCCCAATCATAATTTAGTTTAGGTGATAGATATAGAAGGAAGCCAACCTTCTCTATAGGTTTAACCCTATGATAGGTGACCCAAAACCTAGATTTAGTCCCATGTTAGACTATATTTGAGCAAAGGACCTAAATAATCTACTTCTTAGCTAGGGTGCAAATCTAAAACACCATTAGGTATATGGGCCAAATAAGTTAGTACTAACAAGGTCTTAGTATATGATATGATTTGACTCTACTTTATTACTAGTATTATTGTCACTAGTCATTGGTATTAGAACATGAATAAGATACATGGGGTCACCCCCAAGTAGTTTAAATCCAAGACAATGAGTTCCTTTGTATTTGGTCATAAAAAAGGCTCAATATTACCTTATAAATTTCCCCTAGGTTTTTACCTTAATAATATTGGTTATCCATGATACTATTAGGGATGGGATACTTTTTACTTTGATATAAATTTTCCAATTTACCATTATATAACTAGGAATAATCATTGACAAGTGGGTTTTATTCTTGACTAGTGGCTAGTGCGAAAATAATAGGTGTTGGGATATGAATATTTCCTTTTTCCTTTCATCACCATTCCATAAAAATTGGCTTACATTTGGGCCTTCCATAAGAATTTGGGTTTTTTGGAAGATTGGCTATATGGAATGTATCATCGGTAAAATAATCTCCTATACCATTGTCTAAAATGATAAAATTACTAGATATTTCAAGAAGCGGCATACGTGAAGTTGACGTAAGACTATCAAGGTCTATGAAATTGGTCTCTATAAATTCAACAGGTATATCTTTATATTTTTTCTTATTTTACACTAGGTCTAGACCAAAATTCTAATTGTAGATATCATATTTTTCAAGAGATTGTTGTGGCTTGTAAGGACAACCAAGATAAATTAGTTCTAGGCTACATGACCTACCTAAGCATCCAAAATAATTATCCATAAGACATGATCAGAGCTCCAAAAGAAAGTATTGAACTCTAAATATTTATTCCTCAATTATAATGGTCAATAAGTAGATGTTCATTCACACATCTTCGCTTAATTCACCTCTTTTATGAAATGGTAAGGAATGACCTTGTATATATAGTAGTATCTCACCCTAAAGACTTTAGGACATGTTATCTACGTTAGGTTGACTGGGTCAACCTAGCACATTATCAAGCTAGTGCTTAGAGTTTATGTTAGGTCATTTGGGATGTAAGGCAACAAGGAAAGGTAAAGTATCCCTAGAATAAGCGAGGTCAACTAGGTTGACCTAGCTTACTGAACAATTCCAAAGGATAGCAAGGTAAGAAATGAGGGATAAGACATGAAAAATGGTGGGAATAGATAGGAAAGAGATAAATAAGCTTATGTTTCAAGGTTTTAAGAGACAAGAGTGTAGATATCAAGTGTCAAAATAAACAACAATCTTATAAAGCACCAAAGGTCTACCCACCCCTTTCCTGGTGCACCCCTTAAGGTATGCACTCAAAGAGATTGAGAATCGATAGGTTCCTACAAGATACAAAGTTTCAGTAATCAATAAAAGTGTGAATATATGTGTGTGTGTGTGTGTGTGTGTGTGTGTGTGTGTGTGTGTGTGTGTGTGTGTGTGTGTGTGTGTGTGTGTGTGTATACATATATATATATATATAGATATACATATACATATACATATATATATATATGTATATATATGTATATCCATATATATATATATATGTATATATGTATATATATATACATATATATATATATGTGTATATATATATATACATATATATATATATATATACATATACATATATATATATATATATATATATATATATATATATATATGTATATATGCCCCAGCTAAAGCTCATCACATGTCACATAAGTGCAACACAGGATGGTGATTCGAGATAGAACATGATGACACATAGAGCTAATGGAAAGTGCAGTAAAAATAAAATAAGATAAATGAAAGGAAATAATTTAAAAACACATACCTTTAACTTACCTTAGTGCCGAAGAAGATTGGAAGAAAGTGAAAGTGTCTAATGTAAAACACACTAGGCAAACATGTAGAAGTTAATGCAAAAATAACCAAAAATTGAAATTTTTTGAAGCTAGGCATATGATAGTGGAAAAGACTCTCTATGTCATCACAAATTTGACACATTTTATGGTTTACAAAATGGATGAATAGAAACAATGATACGAGAAAAAAAGGAATCTAAAGGAAAATAAATGAAGGATTTGAGTTGCTAAAAAGTAGTTTTAAGTATGAAAAAGAGAATTCATTTTGTTATTTTACATTATAAGAGAAGAGTAAAAGAGATCTAGAGAGAAAAAAAGATATAATGTAAGAGAATTAAATGCTAGATGAGAGCAAGCTCCAAAAGTGAGAGCAGATGTATTATAGGTATACATGTAATAATCTTAAACCAAATTTTGAAATTTGAAATGAATTAAGTGAATTTTGATAAAATTTTAATTTTAAGCATTAAATATGATAAAAATTAACAAAATTAGATTATAAGGGTGGGAAATGGGAAGATGGGAAATGGGTTGGAAGGAATTAGGGAAAAAGCTAGAAAAAGGTAAGTTTTTGGCAAAATGTGGTAGGTCAGCACAATCAAACCTACTAGGTCGACCTAGTAGAGTAAATTGGGCTAAAATCCATGTGGTTGACATAGAGTGTATAGGTTGACCTATCATATTGTAGAATGAAAAATGTAGTGTAGGGTATCCAATTGGTCCATAAGGGACAGAATGGAAACTTAGTACTAGAGAAAAGAGAATAAGAAGTAAAATAAGAAATGTTGAGAAAATAGGAAATTTTTTGGTCAAATGAGGTTGACTAAGGAACCAAATAAAGCATGAAAAAGTGTGAAAAATATGAAAGAGAGATATAATGGTCTAAAATGACCAAAGAAGGGCAAGGAGACTAAAATAGGCTAAAATAGATAATAAATGAATAAATTATACTTGTTTATGATTAGAAATAGAATGTATAAAGAATGTTTGGTGATTATACATGACATGGAAGAACTAATGCATCCTTTGTTGTTTCTTGATTACAGAGATGATGATGGTTTTGGAGATTGTTAGATGTTTCTTGGCTACCAAACTTGTTAGAGAGATTGACAAATAGAGACATGGTTAGACTGATATCCATAGGTCTAAAAGGTATAGTAGATATGTGTAGGATACCCTTGAGTGCAGAATTGTTAGTAATGTTCCTTGGTTGTTGGGAATGATTGAATAACACCTTTAGATGGGAGGTGTATGGGGATGTGATAGAGGTGGCTATCACACTAGAAGATGTCCATGACATCCTTGGGCTACCTATGATAGGAGCACCAGTGACCACAAGAATACTAGATAGTAGAGAAGAGAGGAGAGCCTTATCCATGTGGGCTATAGTATCAAAGATGATATTACTAGGGTGGAGAGTGAGCATGGATGATGTATATATATCACAAATTCTAGATCTCTAGAAGGTAGTGATAAACTTTGTGACATAATGGGTGCTCTATCATAAGTCAGATGGCAAGGTACCACTATACATGGTAGCCTTGAGTAGGATTATGTTATAGGAGGGAGTACTATATGATATAGGCTCTACTATGTAGGTCCAACTCATGCATAATTTACATGAGATGTTGGTTAGAGGGTAGAAAACTACATGACTTATCATACTTTTTCACTAAATTGTGTCTATTTTATGTCTAAAAGAAAATAAAAATAAGGATGGGGATAAGTGATTAGAATGAACATGGATTTGGTTTGCACACCATATCCAGATGTTGTGATCACTCCTCTTTGGTTAGGGAGGACTAATTGTAAGTAAGAAAGCACTATCACAAGATGTTTATTAGTAGTTAAATGAGTGGGATACCAAGCTATGTGCTTGTTCTAGGAAGTGTGAAACTTCCTTAGAGATGACAGTCCATTTTTGAGAGACAAAAGAATAATAACTAACTAAAAGAGAGGTAAAGAGAGAGTGAAAGAGAGATAAGATTACAATTATTAACAACCTATATGTAGCAGAGAGTGAAAAGATGTAGGTGATGTACTTTTTTTGTATTTTAGGATCTATTTGGGTAGGTTTTCAAGAGGCTATGGAAACTAAAGTCACCAACATCAGTAGGGGAGTGACTGATATTAGTTATACTATTGATATTAGTAGTGAGGTGATCAATGTCGATTAGGCTGCCAAGGTCAGTAGGGGAAATAATTGTCTAGGAGCTTGTAAAATGCTTTTTTGGGTCTAGGAAATGGTCTAGATCAGGTCTGGGAGGTTGGGAGAGTTATGATAGAGAGATTATGACTTGGGTAGATCTAGTCAGAGGTTTGGTGTGTCAAGTTAAGGGGAAATAAGTGAGGAATATTTGTAACTCCCTCATATGGGTTTAGTTAAAAGTGCGTAAAGTAATGCACAATAGATAAAAAGTGATTGTAGAATAAATATTTAAAAGACCTATAGTATAAGTGATGTACTTAGCTATGGTTACTAAATGATATGTGCCAGAATAATGGTCCCTATCAGGGAGTCCAAACCTAAATGCTTGAATAGAGAGAACAAGTGGGTGTTGTTGGTTCTCAAGAGCTCAATTTTTTATCATGATTAACTTATGCAAGATGACTGTAAGCTAGGATGTCAAAATAGAATGCCCAGAGATTGAATGTGAGTAAGAATAAATTTTCTTAATTTTTGCTGACCTGAACCAATGTGTATCTTGATGGATCATGATTCTTACTAAATTTGACTTAGATTTCATTCAAAAAAAGTCTATTAAAGGGAAAACAATCACTTACCAGTTAGTTGTTGCCCCTTTACTTGAAAATCAACCTTCAAACCTCGAATTCCTTGATGAATCCATTAGAATGCTCTTCACCAATAACATCTCCTATCAAATGATGATGTTATTTGATGGATCTAAATGCCAACATGGTGGGGGTATGGGGGTCATTCTTATTCCTCTAGATGGTGAGCCTATGCCTTTGTCATTTAAACTAGATTTTGAATACACTAACAATATGGCTGAATATGAGACTTTGATTCTAAGACTTCAAACAACTCTCTTCTTGGGTATCAAATCCATCACCATTTTTGGTTATTCTTATCTAGTGGTTAACCAAGTTAATATTTCCTACCTATGCAAAAACAAAATTCTACAGTGATATAAACATTGTGTAGATATGTTATTGGGATCATTTGACTCTTATCTCTTACAAACTATTTCTTGATCTACAAATAAGTTTGCTAACACAATGGCTTCACTTGCCTCACACATACCCTCTTCATCCTCATCTTCAAGAATTTATTTCACCATGCATTGCTTAACATTACCCTCCTATGTCTCAGCTAACATCCTCTTTTTCAGAAATGTAATAGCTAACCCACATAAATTATGGTACAAACAACTCATAAATTATCTTTCCTTCTCTATTACCCCTTCTGATCTCTTCAATAATGGGAATGAGCCTTCATAAAATTTGTCACTCATTATACTATACTAGGGGGACTTATCTACAAGTGAGGTTTTGATGGTCTTCTCCTTAGATGCCTTATTGGTACTGAGACTCCCTTCACTATTAAGGAAGTCCATGATGGGATTTGTGATGGGCATTTCAATGGTCATGTAGTTTCCAAACGTATCCTTCGACTTGGCTATTATTGTCCCATACTTCATCAAGACTATGTTGATTATGTCCAGCATTGTGTCAAGTGTCAACAACATGCTAACCTCCTTTACATTCCTAGTTATGCATTACAAGTTACCAAAGACATCTATCACCTCTCCTAATGGGGCTTAGATCTAATCAAAGAGATTAACCCTCATTTATCCTTCCATCATCATTCTATTATTACTACCACTAAATACTCTACCAAGTGGGTTGAGGCCATCCCTCTCATCTCCACTAAAGATGACAAAATTGTTGACTTCATTAACCATCACATCATCTATCATTTTGGTGTCCCTTATAATATTATAATAGATAATGACAAGTCTTTCAAAAACAAGATTGTTTAAAGTCTTTGCAATACATTTGGAATCAAATTAAGCATCTCATCACCATACTATCCATAAGCTAATGGATGGGAAGAAGCTTTTAAAAAAACATTGAAAAAAATTCTCATGAAATTAATCAATGATATGGGCAAGGATTGACACACACACATTCCTTTTACTTTATGGGCTTATTGCACTAGCATTCGAACTCCTATGGGTGCTACACCTTTTTCATTGGTATATGGGATGGATGTTATTTTGCCTCTTAAAGTCTAGATTCCTTCATCACATTTCTATATAAGACATACTTCATAATGATTATTTTTGCCAAGAATGTTTGGATCAACTTGAATTGCTTTATGAGCACTGTCTCATAGCCCTCAACCACCTCCAAATATATCAAGAGTGTATCAAACATCAAAGAGCAAGATTTAAATATAAGAGATATCATCTTAAAATAAAATCAACATGTGATGAACATGGAGAAAAATAAATGGGGTAAGTTTTCTCCTAATTATCTTGGACCTTATATCATAACTCACAAGTATGGCTTAGGAACTTATTGCTTGTCTTCTCTTGAAGGAAGACCAGAACTTGAGACTTTAAATGCCTTACACCTATGACCATTCTTTTGTTAAACAAGCATCACTTTACCTCATGTTTAGCTTGATCTCATCCCTTGAGCATCCCTATTACATTCATTTCCCTTCTTCTTCACCCTTACTACTATACACTTAATTAGCTTACACAATGGTATTGTTTTGTCCTCAAAGTGGAAAAATCCTAAGCCTCTATAGTTTTGTATATGACTAAAAGAAAAAAAATAAAAAAGGGGATATTTGAAAAAGTTATATAGCCTCACGTCATACTTCTCAATTTAGACTACTCCCTTGAAGGATAGCTACGTAACTTCCCTTTGCTACTATCAATAGACTATTCCCTTGAAGGATAGATATTTAAAATTTAAAAATAAATGATTAGACCACTCCCTTAAAGGATGGTTAAGCCAAGATTTATTATCAAAGAGAAAAATAAATGAAAAAGGCTTCTCACATCTTTATATGACCTTAACCCATACAACATCCCATTGTAGGCTTCTCACTTGATCAACTTATAAAAGAGAAAAAAAATCTTTAAGTCATGGACTTGCCTATAGTAGCTCTTGAGTCACCCACAACAGGGGCATATCTTCCCTACTTTTTAGGTTATCCTACATAAACATTTTTACATAGTTTACCCTTTTTCCCCTCATACTCTTTCAAGGGACTATGAAGCTCACATAATATAAGGTAAACATGATGCTTCTCTAACAAACACAATGATTCAAAGATATAAGGCATGAAAGAGGCTCATTTTATTGAGCCTATTTATGTTTTTATTGTGGTCTTTGCCAATGCACAAGCATTTTGACTCTTTATTTTCCCATCCACATCACATATCTATATCTCTATTTGAGATGAAGAAACAATGTCATACCAACACTAACAAAGCCTACTCAATTTATTTTATGCATACACCATCACAAATATGGAAAAATACTAAAATAAAATAACATAAATAATATATTCATTTTAAGCACACACCATCACAAAATATGGAAAAATGCTAAGATGAAACTAACCAACCAACTATGCATATACCATCACATATATGGGAAAGGCTAGTCTAACTCAACTAACATGATCATCATTAACATCAAATTAACATAGCATAAAACAATCATCACCCACATCATCATCATAATCACAATAAACACATCTCAACATATCATAAAATGAACATCTCATGTCTATATAATATGTGATGAAAGTATATGTTCATCATCTACATCATAATAACATCATATCTCTCTCTCAAAATATACATCTCACATCTTTAGCTCATAGGCTAGTATACATATAACATATATAATCAAAACTAGCAAAACTCTAACACTTAGGGTGCTCAAGGCTCTCTACATGGTTGTGAGGAGTCAATGTCATCACCACTCTTTACCCATCTGTGTCTACGTGAGCTAGAATCCATCACACATGACATCAACCTCTCTTGCTCTCTAAACTCTAAATTTCTCTAAATCTATGAGAACTCTCTAATCACCCTCTCATAGTAAGTAATCTCATCTAGGGAATTTGAATATCTCACCATAGATTCAATCTATGAAGGTCCCATAGCACCTAATGATGGCCTAGCCTGTATTGGTCCCTGTGGAGGTGGAGGAGGAGTAACCTGGCCTGCTACTCTTAGACTATCTCTCTCTATTGTCACTATAGTCACTTGACCCTATAAAATAATAACCTATCCCTATAGTGCTATGACCTAGCCCTATAGATCCCCAATCTGACCCTATAATGTCATCACCTACCCTTATAAGGATAAAACCTATACCTATGCTATCTCTTGAGCCTGCACTATTGCATTTCAAGCATACACTACTACATCTTAGGCCTATACCACTACATCCCTCTCTTTCTCACCAACCCTTATAAATATAGTGGTGGCCTCTTAACCTCCACCCCCAGATGTAACCCTATCTATCAAGCTATATAGGCCATTATGCACCCTAGGTCTCTAACTCCTAGCCCTGTTGGTAGATCCTCAAAATCTAGCTAATCTATCTCTTGGGGAAATGGTAGGGGTGATTCTATGTCATCCCTCCTATATCAAGGGAAGGTAGGTATAATATCATGTAGTAGACTAAATTTCCTCCTAACCTATACTATGATAACCATCTCTAACTCATTAACCCATCTCCTCCTGACCCATAGTGAGCTCTACAACCCAACAAGTTTTTATGCCTATCCTCTGAAAACTAGGTATGTCAGATATGGTATCTACAAAATATCTACAGGGATCAAGCCCTCAATCATGCACCTATAATAGGTAATGTCTCACACTACACCATCTACTTAGGTCTATGCCATGCCCTCTCTCCATTGTCTAAACCCAACCCTGAAACTAGCTAGGATTATGGTGGTAACCCTAGTGGTTATGTTACCATTATATGCTCATATACCCAATAGTATAGTACATGGTTGAAACATAAACTATGTCACCATCATAGCCTCAACCCCCATAACTCTTTGTATAATTACACCAAAAATATTGGACACCAGGTAAAAATGGTCCACTGATCAACCATCTATGCAAGCACACCTATCAATGCAATCAAAAATCTCCCACCATCTGCATTTGGTAATGCATACACCATGATCTTGATCATCATCAAGATGCTCAAATGATGATACTCCTCATTATCCATATAAAGTGTCTCATATGAAAAACTCATAGAATTTTAAGTCACCTCATTCATGCTCTTCATATAATGTGACCATGTGTATATCATGCTTCTCTCTCAATCATGCAAAGAGATACTCACCCTAGAGTGGTAGCCACAAAATCCTATAAACATCCTCTTGAGTCACTATCAACTCTCTAATCAGTATATGGAAGGTGTTGGTGGTGTGATCCCACCTCTCAATCAATGATATCATTAGGGACACATCTTGAGAAACTCAAAAGTACCATTACACTCCTTCTAACCTTATGATTTCCATGTACTCCCACTCATCTAGAGTGACATCCCTCATTATGCATGTCAACAACCTCAGTAGATGATCTCATAATGTCAGCTCCATCTTCACCTACATCCATACACATAAACCACTCAAGTCACACACCTTTTAATATACTATATCACTACCTTTTTTCCTTCTCTCTAAGAGAACTACACTGGTTTGAGGCCCTAAAAGTGGGCTATTTAGGTAGAATTTAGTCAACATAGGGTCTTCTTAGGTTAGCTCAGCCATATACCCACCTTACTAACTACCCTAGGCTTCACTACCTCTTTTTCTCTACCCTAGGCTTCACTGCCTCTCTCTCTTTACCCTAGATCTACCTACCTATTACAACTCTAAGCCTCCCAACCTATATTCCTAACTCTTGACACTATGACCTATATTTTAAGCCCTATCTCAACTTACCATTTTACCCATTTCCCCTATCACACCTTTTTAGATATTTTTCCTATGCTCTGGGAGAACTACATTGGCTTGAGTCCTAACACTAGGCTATGTAGGTAGAATTTAGTTGACATGAGGTCTTCTGAGGCTAGCTTAGCCATTAGGCTAGTTGACTACTTCCATTGTGGATTCAAATTCACCCTTTCTCCTCTTTTTTTAGTTTTTCAGTCACCAAGGTTGATATTTACCTACCAACATCGACCGATACTTAAGCTGATAAAGTGTTAATGTTAACATTAATTCTAACGTCAATGGACCTCGTCGACATCAGTAACTAGTTCATCCCTAAGGCCAAATGACCCAAACCCAAACATACCCATTTCACATAAAAAACTACCCATAAGGCCCCCTAACTTATCTTATAACTACCCTACCCTATTTTTTACCCATCCACTAATGTTTTCTACACCCCCACCTCTCAATTAGCCTAAAAATTACAAATACCAAAATTAAACTTCAAACTAATTAGTAGAGGCTCTTACCTCATCTCTTTGTCTCCTCCTAGCTGGCACCACTGGCACTTTTGGTGGTACACCTCCCACTGGCTCCCCTCCTTGAGCTACCATCTCAAATCACTCTACAAGCTCTATTTATTCTCTCTAATCACAAAGTTATAAATGAGTTTGGTCAGCCACAAAACCCCCTTTTGTTAGGTTTGGTTAACCATCGACATTGGCATTCTTGACCTAATATGTCGATGTCAGTGCTTATATAGACTAACATCATCAATATTGCCCTAAGTTTGCTTATGTTGACACTTTATATTACTAATATTGACAATGTCATTGATGTCATCACCATTCCAATACTATTTTCCCCAACACAACAACCCCAAATATTCAAACTTTACCCATGTTGTTCCCAAAATTTGTCACTTGTTTTTGGGGACAACATATCAACCATTTTAGTCCTATAGGCCAAAATTCTCTCTTCCCTTCTCAAAAAATGTTTTAAGCACTCTTGGTCTTAAATTATTCAATCATTTTCAGTCAAGGGACTCACAAGTTCAATGGGTTTAACAACTTCAACAAGCGAGCTCTCAGAAAGGAACAAGTTCCAAACACTTAGGCAATTTCAAGGTTGGTTCAATGTCGAGGTTCAACTAAAAGGTCCATCGATAGGCTTCAAACAAAAGATTAAACCATTGAACCATTAAACTAGTGAACCTTGACTTCAAAGTTCAAAGGTTTAATAGGTTCAAAGGTTCAATGACATCAGTATACTTAAAAGAGTTAAGCACTTCAGCAAGTTCAAAGTTCAATGGCTTTCAAGGACTCAAAGAAAATAAGACTTTGAAGAAGAAATATTGAACCGTTGAACCTTGAACCAAAAGAGTTCAAAGTTCAAAGGTTCAACGAGTTCAATAATGTTCAAGAGACTTAGAAGAACAAAGGATTCAAAGAGCTAAGAAAGAGAGGTTGAAATGATTGAACCTTGAACCAAAATGGTTCAAAGTTCAAAGGTTCAATGAGCTCAATAGAAAAGAAAAGGATCCAAAAACTTTGAAGGACCAAAAGATTCTGAAAAAGGTAATGAACCATTGAAATATGAACCAAAATGGTTCAATGTTAAAAGGTTCAAAGGTTCAAGGAATTTTAAAGTTTGAAAGGAAACTTCGAGTGAAGGAAGGAAGCAGAAGATTCTAGAGACAAGTTCGAAGAGATGGTTTAACCAATTGAACCAAGGAGCCAAAATGAACCATCTGAACCATTAAACCATTGAACCGATGCACTTCAAAGGTTCAAGGTTCAAAGTAGTTCAAGCGACTAAGTGACTATGATGCCCCCATGGATGTCAAATTTAGGGTAATGAAATGCCTATTTATTTTCAAATATGGCATGGAACCTAAAGACAAAACTCAACAAATAGCTGAAGAAAGAGCGAAAAGAGCCTAATAAAGGTAAGAAGATAGCCCAAGAGCTCAAAAATCTATAGGAGATACTAAAATATCTATAGGGGAGTTATTCTAATAGGTGGAACAGTCCACCAAGTAGATATTTGAACATGCAAACATTCAAAAGCGTGGCCTATTTTTCTCCCTTTGAATAAAAGTGAGTGGACAACCACATACATATCTAGAAACATACCAGACAACCCATGATTAGGAGAAGACATTTGATATGTTTTTCTACACTAAAGTCAAGGTTAATGACCTATTCCAACATGGCCCTTCCATAGATATTGAAGGCATTCAATGCAGCATGGGCCATTTCATGAAACAAAATTCCAAGTCTTTCTTGGCTACTATATATTGTAATCTCTCATTTTAGAAGAGGAGATCTCACTATTATCAAAAGTGAAACTCTACCCAAATTGAAAGGCATTCTTGAGACTTTGAGCTCAGACTGTTAATCATATTTTGTTATCTGAATAAGAAAACAAGTGACCTTTTAGACTTTGTGATGGAATAGCTTGTGTTGTTTGGGGGATTGTTCTTATGTTCTATTTCATGAATACCATCTTGTCTATTTAATTAAATAAGTAGAACTAGTGGAAGTAATCTAAAAGGTGTCCTGAAGCTAATTATGGGAGACATTGTGCTATTATAATTGTCTTTAGTGTGTGTTTTCTATTTCTATGTAAAGGATCTTGGGAAGACTTTGTGCCCCCATTATCCTTCATAATCTT
Source organism: Torreya grandis (assembly GCA_037957365.1). Lineage (NCBI taxonomy): Eukaryota > Viridiplantae > Streptophyta > Pinopsida > Cupressales > Taxaceae > Torreya > Torreya grandis. The sequence goes on from JARHVA010000951.1 coordinate 143,818, forward strand.
TTACTCTTTGGCAATTGAGGTGGAGACTTTGTGCTACACTTCATTCTGCTATGTTACTATGCCCTATTTTAGTGAGGGAAGTAATGAAAGACTTTGTGCTTTCATGGGTTTTTCATGGTTACAATTACTACCAGGAAGGAATCTAGTTGTTGACTAAATATTACTTTTGAAAGAAGAGTACCTTCAATAATTACCCAAGATTTCTCCTTTGATTTGTGAACATCATCTTTAAAAAAAGAGATATGGATGGCAATTATCCTACCCTCAGTGTTATTTTTAGCTTATATTTATAGTATATTAATATATCATAATTATAGGGAACATCCCCTTGATGAGAGGAGAGATTTGTCCCATTTCGATGTGGTAAACCTGCATGTTTTGGCTGATCAATCTCCCTATGCTATGGTTAAAACACCTATTTTGTCATCAGTCAGCTGGTGATAAAATATTCACCCAATAGTTTTTGGTGACTCTACTGGGGATGTTTTATGCAGTTTGAAGCCTCAAGCTTCAAATTGAAGTAGTCCCTATCCTTATCCATTTTAGTTTTACACTCTGGCAGATCCACACTATATGAAAAGCCAGAGAGCTAAAGGGGTTGTTGACCCTATATTTGAGTTGGCACAGAAAAGTGATTTTGACTTGTTTCCTTCTCCATCTCACCTTCAGCAAACTAGGAGTTTTCCTCCTATGAAAGTTAGGTCTCCATTACCAAGCAAAGTGTCCATTTATACTATTAGTAGAGCTTTGTCAATACATACCCCTTAGACATTTGTTATCCCTCCCTTCATTAGTCAAATCATGGTAGTTCAAGGCCCTTGGGGTAAATCTTTTGGTCCACTCAACCTAACTCCACCTCTACATGAGCTACCTCACAGTTCTAGGAAGAATTTCCCCAAGTTATTTAGTGATGGGAGAGTTCATCCTGATGAATATATTGTAGCCTTCAGCATAGCCTATGGTGTGATAGGTGTGGAGTATAATGACATAGTAGTCAGGATATTTGTAGAAACATTACAAGGTGCTATTGCAGACTAGTTCTATCATCTGTAGGCCTAGACTGTGATTGACTGGAACACCCTCAAAGCCAAATTCAAGCCTATAGAAGATCCACATGACCTGCTAGCCTAACTCACACAAATGAAGAAAGAGCCTCATGAACCTATGAAGGACTTTATTGCCAAATTTGACAAGTTGAGGAATAGAATTCCTATAATTGCTCAATCAACAATAGAGAATCTCAATTGTTTCTTCATCAACTCTCAGCTTCTTAAAGTGAGTTTCTTGTTGAGACGAGCTAGCCACATAGACCTTACTATAGCTCAATATTTGGCTACTGAGGTGGAAGATGATCTTATCTTGGTAGGAAAGATAAGAAGAGATCTTAATAGAGGTAGATCTCCTTCATCTTCTGAATATTCATCTACATGCACCACTGATCCCATGGTGTAAAAGCTAGAAAATGAGTTGCTAGATCTTAGAAAATAAATGGCACAAGAGATGTCTACTCCTCCTTCATATCGAGATATACCAAGAAATACATTTCCCAATCAGTCATATTAAGGCAACGCTGCCAAAAATCAAGGGCAACCAAATCATCTTCCTCCCCCATAAGGGAAGCTTGCCATTGAAGTAGCTCTAGCTAACTCAGTAGTTGGTTATCATGAAGTTTAACATGATTTCTATTTCCAACCTAATTTTGATAGAGAAAATGACACTAATCTCTTTGCAAAAGACCAAAAAGAATCAACTAGTGACTCCAACATCAATTTCCTGAATTACCAGGATGAACCCAAAAGTAAAGGTGAAGTATTTGATGGATCATATGCAGTGTTTACTAGGTCATAGAACTAGTTAGATCAACAAGTTGATAAAGAAAAAATAGAGGAGTGAGCTCAACTAGTAATTTCAATTTCTAAGTAGGGAACCACTTTGCATTTTCAATCAAAGGACCCAGTGATCGCTAAAAAAGTAAGTACTCCAAACATTCTTGCACCTTCAACTTCAAATTCATAGACCAGTACCACCCCTCCTAAAACCTAGAAGGATAAACTGCCTTACCCTATTCCTAATTCATTTCAAAATTTGATATAATCAACCATGTCAAGAAAACAAAAATTCAAATGTCTGAAATTGAATTCCTGCAATCCAACCCTGAGCAGTTGGTTAAGTTGGTTTAATGTGTAAAGAATAAAATTGTCCCTACAGGACCAACTATTCCAAAGGTGACTCCTACATCCACCTAAAATAACTTTGTCATTACTCCTCTTACTGCTCTTAGGAAGATAGAACCATTTTATGTCTCCCTACTAATAAATAGACACCAGCTAAATAATTGCATCATAGACTCAGGTGCATCTGACAATGTCATGCCTACCAAAGTGGTAGAATATCTTGGACTCACACTAACCAAGACATTTGGGAGATGTCTCTCCATAGAGAATAAGTAGGTGCCATTGCTAAGAAAAATCAAGGATGCCCAATTTGCATTTGTAGCATTCCTAAATAAAATGATCAAAATGATAGTCCTGGTGGCTGATGTCCCAGCCTCATACGACATCCTTTTTGGGTAAAATTTTTGCAAGGACATTAGTGGTGAATTAAGCATGGACCTATCTAAGGTGAGGATCCCTATCAAAGGCATCATGTAGAGATTTCTCTTTGAGAAGGAGGCAAAATATGTTGTCACTCAAACATCAGCACCTGAAGCTCAAATTTTGTTTGAGTCTTCAAGTGTGGGTAATTACTTCCTAACTATAGAGGATGTTCCTATCCTAGCTGATGAAAATTTTGAAAATGACAATCTAAAAATTGGTTTAGACAAAATAGCAGAAGACTTAATAGAGAATAGTGCAAGCCCATAGGAATCCTCCCCTTAAAATGAAGATAAAACTAAGGAAAAATCAGTTTTTGATGATGTCTGGATTCTAAAATTTGATGGTAGTTATTCCTCTACTAGTTCTAGAGCTGGGATTATGTTGATATCTCCTCAAGGAGATATTTTTCCTTCTTCTTACAAGTTTTAGTTTAGCAACACCAACAATACTACTAAATATGAATCATTGTTGCTTAGATTGAAGACTGCCCAAGATAGGGGCATCAAACTCCTTCACACCAAAGGAGATGCTGAGCTAGTGGTTTGTTAAGTGAGGAACCTATATCAAATCAATAATAGAAGATTACATCATTACTGCAATATATTTTGGGATCAAATTGAAATCTTTGATGCTTTCAGTATCTCTGTAGTGCTCAGAGAATTTAATGACTGAGATGATGCATTAGCTATTTTGGTGACTCTCTTGGTTCCTCACCAAGATTTTAAAGGAGACAAGTACACCATCAAACTATTCTTTTAACCAAGTGTTCTCGATAATGCCAATAATTGGCAAGGGTTCAATTACAATAACCAAATCATCACCTTCTAGAATAAAAGGATAGATTTGAATAGCTTCATTTTAAAGGCAATGGACCTCTACAATAGAAATTAGTTCAAAAAACAAGCTTAGACGTAGGTGAGGAATTCTTACGACTCAAAGGGAATAAAATCCCAAAAGGACTAGTTTCCCTTGAGAAACTATTTGACAAGCATGATAGGTTCATTAAACAACAACAAATGGATTCAAGCTCCTCTTACGAGTTTGATCAAATAAATTTGGGTACCAAGGAAAATCCCAAGATGGTGAACATTAAGAAGTGTTGTACTTCAGAGGAAAAACTCAAATTTACTGACTTACTTCACCATTACATGGATGTTTTGGCATACTCCTATGATGATCTAAAGTCACTCAGGCCTAAAGAGATTCTCCATGAAATTCCTCTCAAGAGTGATTTGGTGCCTTACAAGTATAAATCTCGATAGTATAATCCAAAGATATCAGGTACTACTCTATTTGAAATATAGAAAATGCTAAATGCTAGAATAATTTTCTCAATCCATCATTCCACATGGATTTCAAACATAGTTCCTGTGAGAAAAAAGAATGGAAAAATTCACCTCTACGTGAATTTTAGGAATTTGAATCAATCCTCCCTAAAATATGATTACCCTCTGCCCATCATGGATCAAGTCCTTCAGACAGTGACTAGTTCAGAGATGTTATCAATGCTAGATGATTTCTCAGGGTACAATCAAGTGGAAGTTGGCAAAGCAGACCAACATAAGACTGCCTTCACCATACCTTGGGGCACCTTTGTGTATCAAAGAATGCCATTTGGCTTGATAAATCCTAGCACCACTTTTTACAGAGCAATGGACCTTACTTTCAAAGATGAAATGGGTAAGTTCATTATGGTGTACCTTGATGATTTAATAGTCTTTTCCAAGCATCATCCTGATCATGTGTGCCATTTACAACAAGTGTTGGAATGATGTCGATAGAATGGCATTTCTCTAAATCCCAAGAAGTTAGTTTTTGGGGTTACAAAAGGGAAACTTCTTGGACATACTATGTCTCGAGAAGGTATAAAGATTAACTCAGAAAGAGTCAAATCCATCCAAGAGTTTACTCTACCCAAAAGTAATATTTTAGTTCACTCTTTCTTTAGAAAGGTGAATTTTATACAAAGGTTCATCCCTAAGTTCGTAGAGAAGAGTCACCACATTGTGGACATGATGAAGGGAAAGGCCACTTTTAGCTAAACTGAAGAAGGAAAATTGGCATTTTGAGACATCAAGATAGCTATTGCCCATGCTCTAATTCTAGTTTGTCTAGATTACACCAAAGGCTTCATAATGTATAGTTATGCTTCCGAACACACACTTTCAATAATTCTAGTTTAGCAGAACAAAGAAGGTGTGTAGTCTCCCATATCCTTCATGAGCTATCCTCTCAAAGCACATGAGCTAAAGTATTCAAACATGGAGAAGCATGATTACATAGTGGTAAAGGTGGTAAAGCACTTCCATTTTTACATCTTGAATTCACACACTATTGCCATGGTTCTTGATACAATAGTCAAGTCCATATTAACTCAGTAGGAGTTTAGAACCAAAAGGGGCAATTGGATTGCTAAAATCTAGGAGTTTAATCTAGTTATCAAACCAATAAAGCTTGTGCGGGGAAGAAGTCTCTGCCAATTGATTTTTGATAATAGACCAGAAAAAATAGGGCATGAAGAATAAAAAATTGAAGACATGCCAATAGTCCTCTTTGTCACCACCATGAATGAGTGGTAATTGAATATTGCTCATTTCCTTACCTATATTGAGTGTTTTGCTCACATGTCTCATAAATAAAAGAGGACTGTTAAGTTAAAAGCTACCAATTTTATCTTGTGAGAAAATGGTCTATATAAGAAGAACCTTGATGGAGTATTCCTTCGCTGCATGGACAAAGTGTAATAGAACAAACTTTTGGAATGCTTCCATAATTTAGCTTGTGGAGGACATGTTTATGCACCTGTGACTACCCATAAGATTATGTGAGCTAGGTATTATTGGCCTACCCTATTTTAAGACACGTACAAATGGGTATATAAATGTGAACTATGTCAATAGTTTATTGGAAGACCTAAATTGGCTGAATTACCTCTCAAGCCAGTGGTAATAGAAGATCCATTTCAACAATGGGGAATTGATTTCATAGGTGTTGTAAACCCATCTTTAAGAACTGGACATGATTATGTCCTCACAACCATAGATTAATTCACCAAATGGGTGGAAGCTATTCCAGTCAAGCATGCTACTTCTAAATTAGTATGCAATTTCCTCAAAGAAAATATCATTTCCAGGTTTGGGGTCCCAACCAAGATTGTGATAGATAATGTAGCCTATTTCTCTTCCCATGAGATTAAGTAGTTCTATTTTTATTATGGGATTACCCTCTCCCACTCCTTGGATTATTTCCCACAAGGAAATGGTTAGGCAGAATCAAGAAATAAGAACCTAGTAACCATCATCAAGAAGCTGGTAGATGACAATCAAATAACCTGGCATAAAGCATTGTTTGATGTTTTATGGGTAGACAAAACTACACCCAAGAGGGCAATAGGTATGTCACCTTTCCAACTTTTGTATGGTCTCAATGCAGAGATACCAATCACCCTAAAATTGCCAACACTAAAATTGGCAAAGGTGGTCAAAGATCAGACATATGAAAGCTCTATTGACAAAAAGATCATGTGCTTGACTAAGCTAGATGAGCAGTGAACTATGGTGGTGGACCAAATCACTATGCATCAAAGTCTAGTGAAGAAGCCCTTTGACCAAAAAGCAAAAACTCATGATTTCTAGATTAGAGATCAAGTCTTGTTATGGGACAAGATAAGAGAACTAAAGGGAATGCATGGGAAATTTGATTCCATATGGAGAGCCCTGTTTGTTATTCATCAGCTCAATGGTGAAAATAGTTTCTTGCTAAAGTATAAAGATGGCACACCCTTTTCTCTGCCTCACAATGGACAACATCTAAAACACTTCAATTCCTGAAGTATTAGATAAAATTAGCTTGTATTTTTGTATAGTCTTTAGTTTTTATTTTACGTTGTTCATTTTGTTTTTTGGGTAGTATGACTCTGTAGCCCAATGGTATACATGAAGGCACTAGAGATTCTAGATTCTACTCCTTTCAATTATTTTTACAATCGATGGAAGTTCCCCAACTAGAGCCAGCTATTGTTCTCAAAATCCGTCACTTGTTTTTGGGGACAACATATCAGCCATTTTAGTCTTGAAGGCCAAAATTCTCTCTTCCCTTCTCAAATAATGTTCTGAGCACTCAAGTTCTTAAATTATTCAAGCATTTTTAGTCAAGGGACTCATAGGTTCAATGGGTTTAACAACTTCAATAGGTGAGCTCTCACAAAGGAACAAGTTCCAAACACTTAGGCAATTTCAAGGTTGGTTCAACCAAAAGGTCCATCAACAGGCTTTAAACAAAATATTAAACAATTGAACCATTGAACCCCACCTTCAAAGTTCAAAGGTTCAATGGGTTCAAAGGCTCAATGACATCGATAGACTTAAAAGAGTTAAGCACTTCAGGAAGTTCAAAGTTTAATGGCTTTAAAAGACTTTAAGAAAAGAAGACTTCGAAGAAGAAATATTGAACCATTGAACCTTGAACCAAAAGAGTTCAAAGTTTAAAGGTTCAATGAGTTTAATAAGGTTTGAGAGACTTAGAAGAACAAAGGATTTAAAGAGCTAAGAAAGAAAGGTTAAACTGATTAAACCTTGAACCAAAATGGTTCAAAGTTCAAAGGTTCAACAAGTTCAATAGAAAAGAAAAGGATCCAAAAACTTCGAAGGACCAAAAGATTCTGAGAAAGAGAATGAACCATTGAAATTTAAACCAAAATAGTTCAAAGTTCAAAGGTTCAAAGGTTCAAGTAATGATCTATAAAACTCCACTGATAAACTCTAAGTGAAATTTTAAAAGTATGAATTTTAAATTTATCAACTTATAAGATGTTTGAATGATTAAAAATTGATGAAAATCTGATCCAAATTAAATTTCAAAACTGAAATAAAGGTGAATTGATAAATCACATCAGTAATCCATTGAAACTATCATATTTTTCAAATTATTGATTTTATCCAATTTCCCATAAATGATCAATTCATTAAATTTTGCATTTTGATTAAAATTTTGAATTTATAATCTAAATAATAACTGAAACTAAAATGCAAAAATGAATCCAAAGATCAAAACACAGAAATTGTTTATGGGGTTTGGAATTCCTACATCCTCGAGTTCTTATCAAATTAATCCATTAATGTTGCTAAAATTTTCAAGCTATAATAATACTTACAAATAGCAAAATATCATATCTCTCTACAAAAATAGTGTTTTAGACCTTCAAAAGACCTTCGCTGATTCAACATGTCTTTCACCTTCTTGAATCACACGCAGAGGCTTCTCCAAATCAAAATTGGCAACTTATATAGCTCAAAATGGCATCACTAATTCTCTAAAATGGGAAAATTAATATATTGCATAGAGTGTATCTAAATTCTAAACAAATTTTTAGTTTACTCTGAGCTCTGATTCGGCTTCTAAGGGCTCCAAAATGACCAAATACTTTAAGTGAGTCTATAATCTCCAATACACAGTCAGTCAGAAGCTTGCCTTTAAATACAAGTTCATGCCTTAAATAACACTTCAACCCCCATATCTCAAGTGGTCAAAACCTATCCCTTTTAGGTAGTAGGGCAGGGGTTCAAACGGTCATCTCTTTCTTTTAGGTGCTTTTGCATAAGTTTGAAATCTTCTCCCTTCTTTTTTAGCACTTAGACTTATTCATATCCCACATGGGCTACGTGGAAGGTAGTTTACATGGTTTAAATAGCTTGTAATCCTCCTTGAATATGTCAATTACCATTTTCATGGGAGACTTGGGTGCTAAGTTTAGCCTATACATAGGCACCATTGAAGTTTTCCATGTGACTCAGCTAAGAACTCTCTTGATCTCCCTTAGGCTTGCCACCTTGCTCAACGAGCTTATCTCACACTTAACTCCATGAGGCATGTTGATGACATGGCATGTCATCAAACCATTTTTTTTCAAACCTTAGCATTTGCCTAGTGTTGACCTTCAATAGGTCTAAATGTTGAAACAACCTCGAAACACATGCCACATGTCACAAGTGACATTTTTTGACCAATCTTCAAATGGCCATAACAGGAGCTCCTAAACTCAGATTTATGTTCCAAAAAATGCATCAAAAATCTCATAAAGATCTCTACAGTGTGCTACCACTAAAACTCTAAATTAGAACCATTATTAGAACCAAATTTTGAGCTTTGACTTGTCATGTCTATTCTCACATTCCCCCAAACTTATCATACTTTGGGACGTGGCAGATGGATCACGAGCTATGTGGCTCAGTTCAATGGCTAGTTTCTCCCATGTGGCTAGGGCATGATATTACCAAACAATTATCCCTCTTCATGTGGGATTTTTATGGACTTGCAATTTCAAATCTATGGACTTGTAATTCCAAATTTATAGACTCCCAATTTCTGATCAAGTAATTTCAAAGTTTGAAAGGAAGCTTTGAGTGAAGGAAGGCAATGAAAGATTCCAAAGACAAGTTTGAAGAGATGGTTCAACCGATTGAACCATGGAGCTAAAATGAACCATATAAACCATTGAACCACTGAACCATGCACTTCAAAGGCTCAAGGTTCAATGTAGTTTAAGCGACTAAGTGACCATGATGCCCCCATGGACATAAAATTTAGGGTAATGAAATGCCCACTTATTTTTAAATATGACACGAAACTTGAAGTCAAAACTCATTGAAAAGCTAAAGAAAGAGGTGAAAGAGCCTACTGAAGGTAAGAAGATATCCCAAGAGCTCAAAAAGCTATAGGAGATACTGAAATATCTATAAGGGAGTTATTCTAGTAGGTGGAATAGTCCACCAAGTAGACATCTGAGCGTACAAACATTTAAAGGCACAGCCTATTTTTCTCTCTTTCAATAAAACTGAGTGGATAGTCACGTACATATCTTGAAATAGACCAGATGACCCATGCTTATGAGAAGACATTTGAGATGTTTTTGTACACCAAATTCAAGGTTGATGACCTATTCTAGCATGGCCCTTCCACATATATTGAAGGCATTCAATGCAACATGGGCCATTTCATGAAACAAAGCACCAAGTCTTTCTTGGCTACTATATATATATATATATATATATATATATATATATATATATATATATATATTGTAATCTCTCATTTTAGAGGAGGAGATCTCTCTATTATCAAAAGCAAAACTCTACCCAAATTGAAAGGCATTCCTGAGACTTTGAGCTTAGATTGTTAATCATAAATTGTTATTTGAATGAGAAAACAAGTGACCTTTCAAACTTTGTGCTGGAATTGCTTGTGTTGTTTAGGGGATTGTTCTTATGTTCTGTTTCCTGAATAGCATCTTGTCCATTTAATTAAATAAGTAGAACTAGTGGAAGTAATCTAAAAGGTGTCCTAAAGCCAATTATGGGAGACTTTGTGTTTCTACAATTGTCTTTAGTGTGTGTTTTATGTTTCTATGTAAAGGATCTTGGGAAGACTTTATGCCCCCATTATCCTTTGTAATCTCTTACTCTTTGGCAGTTGAGGTGGAGACTTTGTGCTACACTTCATTCTGCTATGTTACTACGCTCTGTTTCAGTGAGGGAAGCAATGAAATAATTTGTGTTTTCATGTGTTTCTTGTGGTTACAATTACTACTAGGAAGGAATCTAGCTGTTGACTAAATATTACTTCTAAAAGAAGAGAAGTACCTTCAGTAATTACCCAAGATTTATCCTTTGATTTGTGAACATCATCTCTAAAAAAATAGATATGGATGGCATTATCCTACTTTGAGTGTTATTTTTAGCTTATATTTATAGTATATTAATATGTCATAGTTATAGGGAACCTCTCCTTGATGAGAGGAGAGATTTGTCCCATTTTTATGTGGTAAACCTACATGTTTTGGCCGATCAGTCTCCCTATGCTATGGTTGAAACACCTATTTTACTGTCACTCAGCTGGTAACAAAATATTCACCCAATAACCCATACACTGGGGAAACTTGAGATCACATATATTTCCCCAATAATGACTAATGCCATTGGAGATCACTTGCATCTTCACCCATAATTATTTTTCTTATAGATCATGAATATCTCCTCACTCATTGACCCTTTTACACCAAACTTGTATTATTTGTCTTGATCACTTATGTTATTCTGCTATGGTTGGCTATTGTGCACACACATATACATTAGTGTTGTAGATGGAAACCAAGCTCATCCTATCATCTTCAACCCTTTTGTGTTTCCCAGGGGAACTACTTACCTTGGATATCTAAGACACATTGACCATTGGAGCTATAGCTTTGATTGTTTTGACTTATCAGTTATCACTTATAAGTTGTACTTTGGTTACTTCTATTTTAATCCTCCTTAACCTTGCATATTATTGAATTTATTTACTATAATTCATTATAGTATATGAATATAGAGTGATACTCAATTCTTCACCATTCACCCAATTACCTTTTTATCAAACTAGTCTTCGATTCTAGTTTTTCCTCCACTAATTCCTATTTTGAGGAGGGATACCTCATCCAATACATAGAGCATATAACTCCTATTTTTTCCTTGTAAACTTGTTAGTACAAATTATAAGACAAAAAGGGACAAATATAAACACCAAAATTATGTCATACACGCATGTGTAACTCCCTGTGTTAAAACCCCCCTTAAGTCTATTTCAATAATAGCAATTCATCTCCCTAACCCATACTTTTCCCCTCACACATTTAATTAATTTAAAATTATTAATTAAGTTAATAAAAAAAACCCGAGCACCTCACCCTATGATTAATTCTTACCTGATGAGTCACCTCAAGACTTGGTCACCTCATCCTAACTACCCAAGACTTATTCCCACTCCCAAACTAAATTCCTAATCAACTACCTCCTTTCTAACCTCTTATTTTTACCATGTTATAATGGGTGTCACACTTGGAATGAATAATAATAGAAAAAATGACAAAAATAGTAAGGTTTACCTATTCTATGGACACTAACATCAGTCAACCCATGGTCAGTGTCGATGGGATTATCGATGTCAACAATATAAGCCAAACTCCAACTTGAGGTTTAGGTCATCATAAATTAATAAAATTCATTCTTACTTGCATTCAAGCTCTAGGCATTCTATTTTTGACATCTTGGCTTGCAATCATCTTGCATAAGTCAATCACAATCATCAATTGAGATTTTGAGAACCAACAACACCCACTTGTTCTCTTTGTTTAGGCATTCAAGTTTGGACTCCCTAATAGGGACCATCAATCTAGGACATATCATTCAGTAACCAAAACTAAGTACATCACTTATACTATAGGTATTTTAAATGTTTATTTTACTATCACTTTGAATAATCTTATTTTTGAAAGACTTATCATTATCTATTATAATATTATAATGGACACATTATATATGATGTGATGGTTAATGAATTCAACAATTTTGTCAACGTTAGTGGAGATGAGAGGGATGACCTTGACCCACTTGGTGAAGTATTTAGTGGCAATAAAATAGAATGATGATAAAGGCATAAATGAGGGTTAATCTCTCTGATTAGGTCTAAGCCCCATTGGGAGAAGGGTCAGAAGTCTTTGGTGATTTATAATGCATGACTAGGACTATGAAGGAGTTTGACATGTTGTTAACACTTGATGCAATGCCAAATATAATCATCATAGTCATGATGAAGTATGGGTCGATAATATCCAAGTCAAAGGATACATTTGGAAACTATGTGACCACTAAAATTCCCACCACAAATCCCATCATGGACTTCCTTAATAATGAAGGGGGTCTTAGTACTAGTGACGAATCTAAGGAGAAGACCATCAAAACCTCACTTGTAGAGAAATCCCCTTAGTATATTATAATGAGTATCATGCTTTATGAAGGCCCATTTCCTATTATTGTAGAGATCAGAAGGGGTAATAGAGAAGGAAAGATAATATGTGAGTTGTTTATACCATAAGTCATGTGAGTTGGTTGTTAGATTTCTAACAAAGAGGATGTTAGTTGAGACATAGGAGGGTAATGTTAAGTGATGCACAATGACATAGATATTTGAAGAGGAGGATGAAGAGGGTATGTGTGAGGCAAGTGAATCCATTGTGTCAACAAACTTGTTTGTAGATCAAGAAATATTTTTTAAAAGATAAGAGTTAAATGATCCCAATAACATATCTACATGATGTTTATATCACTATAGAATTTTAATTTTGCATAGGTAGGAATCATTAACCTGGTTAACAACTAGATGAGAATCACCAAAAATGGTTATGGATTTGATACCTAAGAAGAGATCAATTTGAATTCCTAGAATCAAAGCCTCATATTTGGCCATATTGTTAGTGCATTCTAAATCTAATTTAAATGACATAAGCATAGGCTCACCATCTAGAGGAATAAGAATGACCCCCACACCCCCACCATGTCAGAATTTAGATCCATCAAAGAACATCATCATTTGATAGGGGATGCCATTGGTGGACAACATTGTAATGGATTCATCAGGGAATTCAAGGTTTGAAGGCTAATTGTTAGGTAAAGGGGTTGTAACTAACTGGTTAACAATTTTTTTCCCTTTAATAGACTTTTGTTGAACGAAATCTAAGTCAAATTGAGAAAGAAGCATGAGCCACTAAGCTACACGTTGGTTGTGATATGGTTTGGAATGTATGTATTTGAGGAGATCAGTATGGGTGATTACATAGGTTTTGTCATTTAGGAGATAATGACAAAGCTTAGAGGTAGAAAAGACCAACACAAGGCAAAGTTTTTTAGTATGGGTATATCAAGTCTCATAATCAATAAGTTTGTGGCTTATGTAGTAAACCACCTGCTCTTAATGTTGGTCATCTCGATGTGCAATCATAACACCTAGAGAATGGTCTATTGTGGAGATGTATATGTAGAAACGTTGATTTTCCTTAGGTGGAATAAGAGCTGATGGGGAAAGGAGGTATTATTTAAGTGTGTCAAAATCTTCCTAGTGATCTATATTCTAATTTAAGGAGACATCCTTTCTGAGGAGATGGTGAAAGGGTTGGCAATGATCAAACATCTTAGAAATGAAGTGGTGAATTGAATGAAGTTTGCCTTGTAGGCTATGGAGTTGCTTGATATTAGTAGGTGGAGGCATCTCTAGGATTTCTCTAACCTTAGCAGGATTAACCTTGATACCATGGAGAGAAATGATAAAACCTAAGAGTTTATCAAAAATAACACCAAAGACATATTTTTTTAGGTTTAGTCGAATGTTATATTAGAGAAAATGAATAAATATGGTTTTGATAATTGTCAAGTGATATTGGAAAAGTTTAGACTTGCAAAGTAAGTCATCCATGTAATCTTCCATAGTTTTGTGTAAGAGATCATGAAAAATATAGGTCATGGCATGTTGGTAGATTGCACTAGCATTCTTCAAGCTAAAAGGCATGATCCAATAATAAAAATTCCCCCATGGGGTAATAAAGGTTAACTTGTGTTGATCCTTAGGAGCAACTAGGATTTGATTATATGTAGAGAATCCATCCATAATTGATAGCATCTCATGGTTGACCATTAGATCAACAAGTTGGTCAATATTGGGTAATGGGAAGTCATATTTTATACAAGCAAGGTTTAAATCATGTTAGTCAGTGCAAATACAAATTCCCCCAGTCACTTTTGTGATAGGAATACTATTTGAAATCCATTGTAGGTAGTCGATGGGTTGGATAAAGTTTATAGAAAGGAGGTATTGGATCTCTTCTTTGACAAGGAAAGCAATATGAGGATGCATCTTTTGAAGCTTCTACTTAATAGGTTTAACATCTTGATTGGTGATAATGTTATGGGTGATGATAAAGGGGTCAATACTAGGCATGTCATTATAGGACCAAGCAAAGGATTTGCTATGGTAATTAAGAAATGTGGCATAATCAGCTTGCTCAGAGGAATCTAAGATTGACCAATGTTGAGGACATGAGGGTTATTGCGATAGGACAAGTTGATGTCAATGGTTAATTCATTTAACATAGCTTGTATTTTATATGGGAGTGATCATTAGATATAAGAATTATCCACACCCATATATGTGATAATTTCATCATCTATTTGACATTATATAGTGTTAATAGTGAGAGAGTCTTCATCAATTATTTTATGATAAACCAGAGGAAGGGACCTTATTTCTTTACCCTGATGATAGGTGACAAGCCCCAAATGGATGGCATTTATTGTAAAAAATTAGGAGGTATAGGTACCTTTGATTCGGTACGTGATGGTGGTGAAGAAGGTGGAAAAGGAGAGATTAGTTATTCAACAATTTGTTTATGGGAGGTTTTAGTGACTTTATTTGGTTCGTTATATCCCATTTCATGCCTCTTTTTGGCATTTTCAATGGTGTTTCTAGTAGGATATTCAATAGGCATTTGGATACCTTACTCATAGTGACCCAAACCAAATCCTTTTTAGGCACACCTATAGACATAGATGTGATCAAATCTAGGGTCACTCAAAAAAGAGAAGTCACAGTTAAATGGTTGTGGTGAAGAATATGGATTGCTAATAGCAGGAGCTTGATCAACTCCCCCATATGTGAAATTGGTTTGAAGGTTAGGGGGCCCATAAGGGATGACCATCCCAATACATGGATTATAATTTGGGTGTATGTGAAGCCTTCCATACTATTTTGGAGTATATAACATGTTGAGTGTTAACAAATGATATTCATCAAGTGACAAATATTGAAAGGTCTCCTCCATGGGATCTTTATCAAGAATTTATGTTGCTGAAATTTGAGTAACTATGGGAGTGGAGCTTTTAGAAGCTTCAAAAGTATCATGTGGAGAAGATGAATTTTTCAATGGGATGACAACATCATTAGGACTATAGGTCATGTTGCATGTTTTAAATAGAGGTGGGCCATTAGGTATAACATGTACTTGTCCATCATGTTCAAACTTGACATAGTGGTGCAAATTTGAGGGTACACATGCCATAGCACATATCCAAGGTCATCCAAGAAGTATGTTATATTGGAACTCTCCTTCTAAAACATAAAAGAGCTTGGGAATGGTGTGACGAACCACATAAATATGTAAAATAATAGTGCCCACCGTAGTAGCTATTGTATCATTAAAGGAATAGAGAATCCGATCAATTTGAGACATGCAATTATCAGGAATGACTAGCTATTTGTAGGCATGCATGGAAATAATATTAATACTATCTCCCCAATCGATCATAACTCTCTTGATATGAGTTTGATCAATATATTTAGTAATAATAATGGTAGAATCCTGATTTTCAAGATGTTAAAGTGGAATTTTTGAATCACTGAAAGAAATCAGGGAGATAGAATTAAGGGAGCCAACCAAAGTTTTAAGAGGTTGGGGATCATCTGATTATACCTCAATCACTTGTAAAGAAATAATCAAATCTTGATAGTGTTAGAATGAATTTTGTATTAACTCATACAAAATTATTTTCATAGGAGTTTGGTGAAGTTGTTTCACCATTGAGCTTTAAATAATGTTTGAATATGTTATTTTAGGAACACCCAAGATGTAAATCTTAGGATTAAGAGGAGGATTGTCTTTGGTGAAAGGATGATTCCAATGAGTAGTGATCTTTTCCTTAGCTTTATCCTTTTGGTTTTTTGATTGTGTGTCCACATTAATTATGTTGATTTGAAATGTTGGTAAAGGGGTTATGATGACATCTTTAGGTTTGAGTTTAGGTGGAATAGTAGGAGGAAATGTGGATACAAAAGGTGGAATAATAGGAAGGTTAAGAGTATCATCGAAGAAAGTGTTGACATTGAAGTGTCATTGAATGACTATTGTGAGGGATTTATAACTCTCGGTATCATGTCTAGGTGAATGATGATATAAACACACTTGTGTATCATCAAACTATGATGGATTCATTTTAAGAGGACTATAAGGATCAATGGGAGGAAGAGTTATTATGGAAGATTGCAATAACTGATGTAATAAAAAGCTTTAAAAGCCTACAAGTAGGTTCGCACTTATTATGCTAATAGGAGTGGACACTTTCTTATGTTTCAATGTTGAAAAGGTAGTTTTACATGGTGTTTTGTTTGGTGACAGTGGAGTTACGTGTTTTTCTATCACATTCTTAGTGTCATAAGTGAGAGGCCTACCAGATGGCAAAGGTAGGAGTGGAGGTAACATAACCTTTTATTTTTCTTGGTTAGGTAATATTCCAACTAAAGTAGAGGGGTGTGGCCCTAAAATGGATGGTAAAGTTGAGGGTTGAAGAAGAAATTGATGAAATCTAGGGGGATTAACATTTTTTTGTAATTTAGGTCACAAAACTCCAACTTATGGTTGAGGAGTTAAATCTAATTTCACCTGTGGATGAATTAAATTAGAAATAAGGTGTACACCTAAGGGTTTGATCTATTGTAATGGTGTAGATTCCTTTGAGGGTGCAGGTTATGACATAGATGACTAAACTTTAAGTGCTTTTGGTGAAGAAACTCTAGCTTTATCAAAGACCTTGGGGTAAATGGTAGTAAGAGGGTTGACATTAAAGTTTGACATTCATTGTGTTGGATATGGAGTTTTAAGCTGGTCTTAAAATGTTGCATGGTCTAGCTTCATGGATTCAAGAAATTCTAGACTTTTCACCAACTTTGAGAAAGGTTTAGACAAAGTTGATGTGGCCTTATGGTTATGTCTTTAGAAGGCTACAATGTTTGGGAAAGATGGAAATTGTTGGTTTCTACTACTACAAGCCAAATATAAGAAAGAACCATAATATGTTCCCCTTTGATAAATATGGGAGAAGAGACATGGTCTACTATGGGTAGAGGGGAGGTAAGTGAATAAGGTTCCTCAAGAGGGTAAAACATAGTTATTGTGGCTCCATCAACATGTGGGTGAGGCATGGGTAAAGTATGATCCTCCATAAGTAAAATAAGGGGTAAGAGTGGTACAATTAGAGTAGGAACAATAGGTCTCTCATCTATTATGAGAGTAGATAATACTAACTCTTCTAAGTGCAAAGGTGGAGTGGTTGGGGTACTACTCTCTATAGGTGGAGGAGAGGTAGGTGAAGAAGGGTCCTCAAGAGGGTATAGTGTAGGAATTATTTTCCATTCAACATGTGGTTGAGGAATAGGTAGGGTGTGTTCTTCAAGTGATAAGAGGATAGGTAATATTGGTGTAAAAAAAATTGGCATTATAGGCTCCTCAGGTGCAAAAAGGAGTGGTAAAGGAGGTTCTTCCTCTTGAGGGAGTGGAATGGGTGAAATAGGCTCTTCTACTCGAGGAGGAAGAATGAGAAAAATAGATGCCACTAAATGTGGGGGAAGAGTCGATGAAATAGATTTTTTATATTGAGGGGAAGGTTAAACAAAATTTAAAGGAAAGACCATATTAACCATATGGATATTATGATCACCTAAGTTAGTTGTGGATTGGACAATATTTTGATTCAGTGAATGGCTAGGAAAAGGGTGTTTAAACACATCCCTACTTTGATTAGGAGGTGCATTAGGATTATCCAAGATGAGATTACCTCTATTATGTCTTGAATAATGTTCTTGAGTGTCTTATAGTTATTATAATTGTGGAATTTAACTCGATGGTAACCACAAAACTCATCTTCCTTGTACTAGGTTGGGATAGGATGAGAAGGGTCAAAATATATATGAGGCTTGATTTTAGGAAGGGTTATGACACTTTGTTGAAATAGTTTCTCCAAGATGGATGTATATGGCTCTCTAATGGGAGTATATTGTCTTTATTCATATTGTTATTGGAATTACTTGGTCATATTTTGGGAATTTGATGAATTCTATTAGTTTCTGGTTGTGGAAGAGGCTGACTTAATGACCACCATGTTAGTGGAGCCTTTAGCCTTTTGGTTAGAGGGAGAATTTTTAGAGGTGGATTCATTTGATTTGGAATTGGGATTATTACTACACAACTTGACTTTGCCTTCATCTATAACATGAACCTTGAGTTATTGTGCAATTATACAGGCCTCATCAAATGTGTATAAAGTTTGTACCTAGAGTGTGGATGAGATATTCTTAGCACATGCCCTTGAGAAGAGCTCAATAAGCTCAGTTTGGGGTAAGGAGAAGGAGATTTGATTGATCAATTTTCTCTAATGAGTGATAAAATTTACAATAGACTCGTCATCAAATTATCTAATAGACTAAAGGTCTATTATAGAAACCTTTTTAGAAATGTTAATAGAGAAATGGTCAAGGAATATTTGTGAAAGTTGGGTAAATGAGATAAGGGAGTGTTGAGGTATATAGCTATACCAATCCAAGGTATCACTTGAAAGAGACATAGGGAAAGTGTGAAGTAGTAATGCATCATCATGCCCTATTAAATAACAAGCATGTCTAAATTCTCACAAGTGCTATTATGGGTCCTCTTTACTATAGAAATGAGTAAATTTAGTAATTTCCCATTAGCTTGGATAAGGGTGAAGAGGCATAGAAGGATGGATTGGTTTATTTCATATCATATCATAAGATAACACATTATTTGAACCAAAAATGTATGTCTCTAGATTAGACATCTTGTCCATCAGCGTCTTAATGAGGTCTGGAGGGGGATTAGTTTGAGGGATACCTCCTAACTTATAGGGAAGATGATATGAATCAGAGGGATCATATGAAATAGATTTATAAGGTTTTGTTGGAGTAACATAAGGATAATGAGTCATAGGCTAGGGTGTAGAAAGAAAAGAGGCTTGTCTTATTGGGTTGAAGACTATGCTTTGGTTAGTTGTTGTTATTTTAGGTTGGATTATTGGAATGGTTAGAGTGAATGAAGGGTGTGTAGTAACTTAGGTAATTATAGGAATGAGGTTTGATGGAATAGGTACCACTAAATTTTTGAATGGGGTGTGACTTGACTAGACTATTTGTGGTTGTGAAAGTAGGGAAGTCACATCAGGGTTAAGGTGGGATTGGGTAGTTGGAGATGCTATACTTTGAACATTGTTTATAGTTGGGTTACTTATCAAAGTGGTGGTTTGGGTAACCATGGAAAAATAGTGGAGGTAACTAAAATTGAGGTTATCTTCATTAGATAGGTTGACATATCATAGATTGGGTCACTCAAAGAATCATGGCTTTTGCTCATAGCAAGGTAATGTTGAAGGGTTGCCACATTACAATCAAAAAATTTAGCAAAATCTTGATCTCCCTTAGGCAAAATGGGAATTTGGTTAAGTTTGGGAGTATGCTCTATACTTTAAGTACTCTCCATGATAGAATTGAAATTGAAAGGATAAGGTGGAAGTGGTTACTAGCTTGCATAATTAGTAATAATTTTGGCTTGAGATCATGTCAATACAATGCAAGAGGAAGTATAAATAGTCTTACTACCATGTATTTGAAATAGAATAAATAAAGACAAAGTTTGAGTGTTGGTAATTGGGTTATTTAAGCTTACTATTTTGATCTGATTAAATTACATAGTCATCGATGTTGGTCACTTGATTGATGTTGGTAAGAAAAGTTCACCAACATTGATGGAATAACCAATGTCAGTAGGGTTAACTGATGTTGGTCACTATGATATTCTGGGAGATGGAAAATCTAATATTTTAAGAAATAAGAGGTTGAAACTAGGTAAAATAGTGGATGTAAAAGGTATGTGCAAGAAATAAGAACACTTAGAAAACTTGAGATAACAGGTTATACAAACTGAGTATTAGAAATATTATCAATTTTGTGAATCAATAGGAAAATGTCCTTACTAACTCCAAACTATAGTAGGCAATAAAAAAGTAGAAAAAGAACATACAACCAACAAATATTTAGTCCTATAGATTAATTTTTAGTCTCATGTTGGCTTATGCCTTAATCAAATAGTGAGAAGAGAATTTGGTATCGAAGGTACTAGAAAGCAATCTAGAGCTAGTTTCAAGTTAGTTTTAGTGCTCAAGAAGAAATCTATGTTAGACTAGGTACATGGTTTGTTATAGGAGCTTGCTCTCTACACTTCACAAACTTGGGGCCAAGTTAGGATACTTAGCCAAAATATACCTTCTGTCTAGAGATTATACTCCACCAGAGAATGGAGTGGGTTCTCCCCTTGGTGGTGAATTCCAAGTAGGATAGTCAAGTAGGGTAAGGTGATCCACCAGGTGATGAAATCTTGATGGGCCTTTTATTAGGTGAGTTTAGATGTTTTTTGTGTGAATTTTATATGGTTTTTTAACATAAGTGCACTACAAATTATTCAAAATTCTTTTAATTAACTAGGTGAGTTAATATGCAACAAGCAAATAATGAAATGTAGTATGTTTTAAACTCAAATCTAAAATGTTTAGATTTAAATGAAAATAGAGATGAAATAGGAATAGAGTATGAATATCACTATCCTAATATGCATGAAAGAATAAGTAAAGAATATATTCTCTCTTTTTTTGTAAAATAAAAATGATAAATTGCTTTTAGAGGCAAAGAGAAAAGAAAGAAAATTTTAGTTTAATGCTTTTTAAATAGAAAATAAGATATTGAATTTTTTGTTTTAAGAGAAAAGAGGAGGAAGTGAAATAAATGAATTTTTCACTATAATGCACCTATATGAATGTTTAAAACAAGAAATGAACCCAAGGAAAACTCTAGGTTCCCATCGGGTGTGCCCAAAATTTTTCACTAAATTTTGTCTATTTTAAGTCTAAAGGAAAATAGAAAGAAGGATGGGGATAAGTGATTATAATGAACCCAAATTTGGTTTTCATGTCATATCCAAATGTTGTGATCACTTCTCTTTGTCTTGGGAGGACTACCTATAAGTAAGAAATCACTACCATAGGATGTTGGTTAGTAGTTAAATGGGTGGGCTCCAAGCTACGTGCTTGTTCTAGGAAGTGTGAAACTTCCTTATAGATGATAGTCAACTTTTGAGAGACAAAAGAGTAATAATTAACTGAAAGAGAGGTAACGAGAGAGTGAAAGAGAGATAAGATTATAATTATTAACAACCTATATGCGATAGAGAGTGATAGGGTGTAGGTGTTGTACTCTATTTGTATTTTAGAAGATATTTAGTTAGGTCTTGAAGAGGCTAGGGAATCCATAGTCATCGACATCGGTAGGGAAGTGACTAGTTTTAGTTATTCTATTGAGGTTGGTAGTGAGGTGATCGATGCCAATCATGATGTTGAGGTTTATAGGGGCAATAATTATCTAGGAGCTTGTAGAAGGCATTTCCATGTTTGGGAAATGGTTTTGATCAGGTTTGGGAGGTTGGGAGAGTTATGACAGAGAGATTATGACTTAGATAGATCTGTTTAGAGGTTTAGAGTGTCAAGTTAAGGGGAAATAAGTGAGGAATCTTTGTAACTCCCTCATGGGGGTTCAGTCAAAAGTGTGTAAAGTAATGCACAGTAAATAAAAAGTGATAGAAGAATAAATATTTAAAAGACCTACAATATAAGTGATGTACTTAGCTATGGTTATTAAATTATATCTATTAGATTGATGGTCCCTATCAGGGAGTTCAAACTTGAATTCTTGAATAAAGAGAATAAGTAGATGTTGTTGGTTTGTAGGAGCTCAGTTGCTGATCATGATTGACTTAAGTAAGATGACTATAATCTAGGATGTCAAAAATAGAATGCCTAGATCTTGAATGCAAGTAAGAATGAATTTTCTTAATTTCTTCTAACTTGAACCTTAGGGTAGAGTTTGGCTTATATTACTAATGTCAATGATCCAACAAATGTTGGCCATGGGTTGATCAACATTGATGGCCTTAGAATAGGTAAACCTTATTATTTTTGGCCTCTTTTCTATTATTGTTTGTGTTAAGTATGAAACCTTTTATAAAATGTTAAAAATAAATGGTTAGGAAGGAGGTAGTTAATTAGGAATTTAGTTTAGGAGTGGGAATAAGCCTTGGGTAGCTAGGATGAGGTGACAAGGTCTTGAGGTGACTCATCAGGTAAGAATTAGTCATAGGGTGAGGTGGCTATGGGTTTTTTAATTGAATTAATTAAGTATTTTAAATTAATTAAATATGTGAGGGGTAAAGTATGGGTTAGGGAAATTAATTTTTATTATTAAAATGAGATTTTGACATAGGGAGTTACACACATGTGTGTGACGTAATTCAGGTGTCTACACATACTACTAATAGTATAGATATATGAGAGATTTCTTATGTATTAGCTAGCTAGATTACTCCATGTAGTTGATGATAGGTCACCTCAAGTGAGGAGATGGAGAGAAGACCAGGTAGTGTGGGCCATGCCCCATGTGTTGACACTATAGATGGTGAGACACATTGACATAATATGGTGACCATATGAGTAGCTAGCAACTACTTGGGAGAGCTAGCACATAGTTGGACTAGTGTTAGAGAGGAGAGAGGTGATATGACACTATACATCTTTGGGAGAGCCACATTTAATGGCATGGGTGCTACGATAGATTGGTCTACCTCATCCAACAACACTGATACTCATGCCTGAGTAGTGGACTCAATATTTAAGGGAGATAAAGGGAAGATGGGATTCAAACCATTGATAGTGAGGTTACCACTATGGCCACATTAAGATAAACCATGGATTGGTTAGCCATGATAAGGGTTAGATCAAGAAGAGGAGGTGGAGGTAGTGATACCAGATGACCACCACGAGCTCCATAGAGAGATGAGTTGTAGTCACTGAGGACACATCATTGATGGAGGCAAGAGGAGAGAGTAGAGACCATCATCATCCTTAGTGAGTTAGTATAATAGATAAAGGAGACATATATTGGTGAGAGATCACTCAAGTGTAGGCTAAAATGGACATGAGCCATGATAATCAAGTTCAAGTTGAGGAGGTGACCTATAGAGGAGGTACTAGGAGGTCGCACAGACAATGAGACTGTGTTAGGTGGTCATGAAGATGGAAATACCATAGTAGCTAAGACATATATATGTAATAAAAATATGATTAATTTATTTCTTAATATTTAATTTAAAATATAGATAAATATATATTATGATATATGACAGTGATCTAATATCCATTTGGTGTGATTTTTTAGGTGTCCCTAAGGATGAGGAAGAGAGATGGGATCCCTAGTTAGGGAAGAACTATATGATGTCCTATATGAGACTCTATAACCATATAACCCCATGAAATTTGAGGATCTAAGTGTACCATCTATCGAAACTCAAGTGAGCTAGTTTAGACTAGTGGGAGAGGCCATGAGGTATATATGAATGTAGAGAGAGAGGGCACAACCACCAATAGAGATGGGTGTAGGAGAGAGGTAGGATTAGTAGGCCCTAGCCAATAAGAGAGTCGTGAATTTAGAGACAATGGAATTGATGATGCAAGCATATACAATGATTCAGACCTAACTGACATAGGCACATGCAGTGACCTAGACTAAGTGGGTATAGGTATAAGTGTAGATATCATATTTGTAAGGATAGGTAGGGGGATTGAGATCTTATACTAACTTTTTATAACATACCATTTAGAGGAGTTAGACTAAGGCCTTAGTAAGCATCATGGATAGGCCACGAGATAGATAGGATGGAGCCCAGCCTTAAAGCTAGAGCATTACTTATGGTTTTCTATGATGTATCAAAAATCTTGAGATATAAATATATATATATATATCATTTTATATTACTGATGTGATTATGTATGTGGTCACTATGGATATATTGTTATCATTTTACTGGTTGTGTATGTGGATGCTTTAGATATATTTCTTTTTAACACATGTATGTAGTTTTGTTGTATATTCTATAATAAATATATCTGATGTGGTTTATTTTATACCATTTATGAGAAACACATCCATGGTTAAAAAGAAACATGCAAAAAGACTTGGAAAAATATAATCAATCAAAAATGCACTACAAACTAATTCAAGTTGGGAAATGTGTAATAACATGAAAAATGACTAAGTATAAAGAACAAAAATATGGAAAACAAGATGGTAAAAAGGGGATTTGTTTTCAAATCAAAGATGAAAGATTTTTTCATCAAATTAAAACAAGTAAAATCATACTATATCACATTAGGAAGTATGAGAAATAAAGTAATAAAATGGAAGATATGCAGAAGGTCACACAAGGTAAGAAAAACAAATGAAGAGTTAATGAACATTTGGTCTTAAATTTATCACAATAATTTAAGCTAGAAATTATGACAAAATTCAATAAATGGTTGAAATCTTACATGCACTCAAAACATAATAAAATAAGAGGTGAAAAAAATTAAGCATAAAACATACTAGTTCAAGATAGGAAACATGTCAAATAACGTGTAACTTCATAATCAATCGAATCATATATCAAACTTGACACATGTAACTTGATGGTGATTTGATTATTGGAAAACTTTTTGAGGAGGGTTGAGTCCTATATGTAGTCCTACACTATAACTCAAAAAAGGAAACACCATATTGGGTTGAATAAGCATGAACAACCAAGTACATGGGGAATGAGGGTAATTGGATAAAACACTCATAAATGAAAAACCCAAAAGGATGCCAAAACAACATTAGCAAGTAGAATAGTAATAATGGATTGAAATATATAAGGGATGGTAATTTTTATTTGTGGTCTTATGCTACAAATCACAAAAAAAAACCTAAGGGATGTGATCAAAAAATAAGACAATATTTCTCAAGAAGAAATATGAGTAAAGGGAATGAAAAAGGGAGTTTAAAAAGCAAATAATTAGGCATATTAAGAGAAGACCTTAGGAGATAGGAGGCATACTAAGAACATGAGAAGACACTAAGTGACTAGTGGTCATCTATGTACAAAAGAAACCTATTCCCTATAGACACAAAGCTTTATAGGTCGATAAGTGTGATACTAAGATCAGCTCATAAATTTAGATTGGTACAATGAAATATTAAAATGGACCTACCTCTCCAAGATGTATTCCTTGCTCTTTAGGACCCCTTATAGAGCCATCATTCTACTATGAAGATTGGGTAATTTCATGAGAAAGTAGATAGCACTAGAAGATTTTTTTTGAATTCACCTATTCCAATATACAGGCCTACCATACCCCAAAGGACTCCAACTTGGTGCAAAGCTAATTGTGGAGTTTGAGATTTGATTGGAGATAAGAGATGTGATTGAAATCATGTCTTTTAGTGGGATTTGACTTTTAAAAATATTGCATATTTTTGCCTTTTGATATCATTGCTTTTTGTTTAACTTATTTGGATTTTAACTTTATTTTGAAGGATTTTTTTTATATTCCCCTTCTATACGGATTTGGAATAACCAAGCATGTGAGAGATAGTGATAGACATGAATGATCTTTAGGCTAAGGCTAAAGCAAGCTAAGTAACCAGAGATAGAAGACTGACTAGGACATTTAGGCTTGATAATGAACAAATATGTGATCTCAAATCTCAACCATGCATATGCTTAGTTTTTAGAAAAGAGAAGAAAGGCAAAGGAAGATCCATGGGTGGATCAATAAGAGGAAATAGTAATGAGAAAGATTGTTTGGTAACTGATCACATGGTAAAAGGAGACAATAACCAAAGGGAATAGGGTAAATACAACCAAGTCATCATTAGAATGATCTACAAAAATAAAGGATAAGAAAAAAAATAATCATGAAGATACAAGGTAATAACAAGCTAAATATGGTGATTTTTTGATGATTTGTCAGGTCATATCCATCATCTTACAAAGCAACTCACAAAAGAAATATCCAAAGGATGTAACAAGAAGAAAAGAGAAATATAAAACAATGATAATGAAGAATAAACATATGCAAAAAAAAAGATGGAATATAAAATTAACAAAAAATATAATACAATAAAGGAGATAATGATATAAGATTAGCATGAATTTGACATAGTGTCAAATGATATAATCAAATATATAAAAAGGAATAAAGATGGAGCACATGTCCAATTCAAATATAAATATAAAATTACCATGCATGTGCTCATAAGTACTGGTAAATCTATCCACACACATTATCCAAGATATTGGATAAAAATATATGAAGCTAGATATGAATTTATACTAATGTGTCATCGATATTTACTAAATATTGGGCAAATACTTCTTTCTAATCTCCTTAACTAAAAAAGTAGGAATACTCATTAAATCATGATGAGGAGGGAAATAAGGTAAATTATGATCAAAAGAATGTGTGGGAATGGGATCTATGGAAAAAGGAGGAATCACTGATGGAGAAATATCCATAGGTGGAGGGTCCATAGCTGGAGAAGGAACCATAGGTGGAGGCACATAAGGAAACACAAGAGGTGTAACTATGGGAGAAGAAGGGGGATCCTTCTTGTTATAATGACCTATGGGAGGAATAGTAGCTAGTATAGGGATAGATATAATATTATCCTTAAGATGTTGTTGAAGGATATGATAATGATCAGTATGATGTGTGCCATATTGGTGTCATATATAATAACTCTCACCATACTTAGGTATATAGTCAGGAAGAATCTTGGGATGAGGTATGGTAGTGTCCATGGATGGGGAAGAAGGATGAAAGGTATCAATATATTGTTGTAATTTATGACAATGAGTAGAATAATGAGTATCTATCCCATGAAATCAATAGATACACTTATGAGTGTGTTTAGGAGGAACACTCACAAGATAAGGTGTAACAAGTGTGGAAGAATATGGAGATGACTCATTGCCCCATTTTGTGGAAAAAGGATCCATCTTAAGCAAAGGAATCAAACCATCACCAAGAGGAGGTACTGATGGATAAGGAATAGAGCTTGTCTTAACAAGAAGAGAACTAGTGAAAGAAGCAAGAGCAGGCTCACCAATAGTGGAAGAAGCAATAATAACTAGTTCTAACATAGGTTACACTGTGTGAGACTTAGGATCAATAGAAGGTCTAATAAGGGTAGCAATAAACTTAGGAGTAAACAAATGATAGGATTCAAGGAACCTATAAAAATGATAAGGGTTGGTCATAGCATAATCTATGAGCTAGTCCTATGAGGATCCTTATAAATTGGAGGTGTTGGTGCCATCTCTACTCTATGATAAAGAGGAAAAATATAAGAATTAGGAACTACAAAAGTTGGAACATAAGAGGATGCATGAAAATACTTAAGTAAATAAGAAAAATAATGCATAAAGGATATTCCTTAGATTATCCTTTATTAAGTAAATAAGAATAATGGATCATCTAAGGAATAACCATCATCATAATTAGGTGAATGAGGATAGATGACACAAGTGAGAATAACTTTGTCGTTAGAAGAATCATGGTGAATAGAATGATGAGTCTTGGATAAGAATACATGAATGTCATTATAAGTAGGTTTTGAGAATAAGGTTGCAAGGAAGTAGGAATTTATGAGATGAGATGAGGTGTGAGATCAAAATTTTTGATCTTGAGATTAATCTCATCAAGCTCATTGTCATTGGAGTCTAAAAGGTTGGGAGTAATTTTACCAATATGCTTAGGATGCCCATTAGATCCTTTGGGTGAGTTGATATGAAAATTTATATGCTACGAATCATTAAATGAAACATTAGGTAAAGGCTCAAGATTAGGAATCTTAAAAACACCATGATCTTGGAATTGTTCAAAATTAGGATGCCCATTTTCCTTATATCATATCCTTGGTAGGTGTTACTTTTGGACATAAGATTGCATTCATAATATTCAAAGGTTTTAATGAAATCAAGAGAAAAAACACAAGTGTCATAACCCTCATCAATCAAAGCATGCTTAACTTGAATATCACTAATTTAGATGTTAATAAATAGGGGAGGATTATTTGTATGAAGTAAAATCTCATCAAGAATCATAGATATGATGGGAAATTTTAATGAAATATATGTGTCGATAGTTTCATCAGCATTTATGGACATATATTCACATTATTTCAAGATACTATCCTCAAAACCAAATAAGGCTACCTCTCATCCTACTAAGGGAGGATGAGGGACATTCATCTCAAATAATAGTTGTATAAGAAAGTTTTGATGATGGGGATATGTCCTCATGAGTTCAAGAAAATGAATTTGAGAAGGTATATTAGTGAGTTCTGCACTGGGATCCCACTCATCATAACCCATGAGAAGTTTTTTAGATATAGGAAAGTAATGGTTAAGGAAGTCCATAGAGTGAAGAGCTAAAGAGAATTAAAACTTGTGTTGATAAGAATGAGAAGGTTTAGAAGAAGGTTGTAAATCATGTTGATATGATGAAATAATAGGTTCAAATTAATGTTGAGGAGTAGAAGAGGTTTTAACAAAAGGTTTATTAAAACTGAAAGGAGAAGATGATGGAAGAGTGGTAGAAATAGCATGGGATGTGTTATCCAATGGAGAGTCATAAGTTAGATCTTCATCAATGGTTATAAGATATTCTTTCCCCAACTCATTTAAATGAGTTTGAGAAGAATCTTGGATAACAAGGTATGATTGAGAAGTAGATGGGGTGTAAATAGGCTGAGAATGGATGAAATATGCTAATCTTTGCATATTAGTCATGCTAAGCACATTTTCCTCAAAAATTGGTTCTGCAAGAATTTCTACATTATTGGTGGAAGAGATGGGCTTGCCTTGGTTTTATTGAATTGGTTGATGATTAGGTAAAGGATCTTTATAAATATCTAAATGAGCATTTTCTTGATTCAAGGCTTGAGCTTTATCATGAGTTTTGTATTCTTTTAACGCATTCTCACAAGCTTGTTGACATTGGCATGTGATAAAATCATAGTCAAAATTAGGTCCAAGAATAAATTCATAGCCAAATTATGAAGCTATCTATAGGTCTCATGAGAATGACCCCAACTAGCATGAAAGCAATAAAACTTGCCATGATCATACTAGGTTTTTACAGGATGGTTAGGGTCAATTTCATGAGGAAGAGGTCTAGGTAGAAACTTAAGCAATTCAAATAAGGAAAGAGGTTTATGAACATTAAATTAGTTTGTTGAGAAATGAGGATTAGTAAATTTTTGAGAAGAGGAAGCTAGTTCTAAAGAATGGGTAGCAATAATAACTTGAAAATGGTGAATGGTATCATATGAATCAAAAACACCATCATTAGAAACATTGTGGTTTTTATTTCTGAGTAATATAGGGTAACCCATAGAATTTTGGGGTGGCTTGAATTGATGCATAAGGAAATATTTTTGTTTAGCTTGATCAATAGCTTCTTTCAAAGTGTGTGAAGAAAGGGTACGGACTTGATATTGTAATTTGGGATAAAGAACATTTGTAAAGAGATGACAAATAATATCATTGGCCATGTTGTGTTAAAATTTATTTGATAAAGTCTTCCATCATTTAACAAATGCTTTGGTGGTTTCATTTTAGCTTTGTTTTCAATTGATGAAATGGGCCAAAATGTTTTCAGGAAGATCACTAGTTTGGAATTCTTGAACTAAAACATTCACTAAATCTTCCAAACTAGTAATGGAATGAGGTCTAAGTTAGTTGTACCAATCCAAGGCATTTCCTATGAGGGTCTAAGAAAGGATCTTGGTAGTATCAAAGGTGTTTAATTTAACCTAATATTTATAAATATTCCAAATTTTTTTGAGATGAAGATAAGGATCAATTGATCCATTATAAGAGATTGTAGGTGTTATACCTCCTATATCAATGTTAGCAGTTTGAGTAGTGAGAGGTTCATTTTATAGATTCTTTATAGTTTTATTTATTAAAAGAGGTTGAGTAATAAGATTTCCTTTAAAATATTAAAGAAGAGGGGGAGGCAAATTTTGGTTATGTGTTCCCCAAGCCATTAGTTGTGGTTACATTTGAAGATGAAAAAGGTGATTTTTCATTCTCATCATTTGATTTGTGTTATGGGATTGGAAAGCATTCATTTTATTGAGAGTTTACAATAGAAGCTAGTGATTTTGACTAACATTATTAAAAGAGGTTGTGTTGTTATTAGTGGCTTGGGTACCACTATTGGTGTTGTTGAGGGCTTGAGATGAATAATGAGAATGAGAGGCACTAGTGGAAAAGTTGTCTTGTGTATCAAAAGATGGATCTAGTAAATGGAAGAGAGGAAGAAACACTATAATCATGAATTCCTTGGGTAGAAAAAAATTAACTAATGGAAGGACTAAGGATATTGGATCTTAAGGGAGGTCCATTAGATGTAGAACCAGCCACAGTAGTTTAGATACTAGGCATGGAGGGAGAATAAAGGAAAGAAGAAGAAGAAGCATGTGAAGATATCATGATATTAGGGAGAGGTTGTGAAGCAAAGAAATCAATACTACCAAATCCATTTGAGAATGTAGAATGTGGTGAATGAGGTTCATTATCTTGACCACTATTCATGAGATTATAAATGGTAGATGGATCTTTCCCTTTATGTTTGGGAAAATTTTAAATAAAGAAAAATATTTTAGGAGTATACTCTAACTCAAGTTGGTTTTCTAGGAGAAAAGAATTATTATGTTACAAAGAGGTATCATGAGGGAACCCATAGTCCATTGTGTGAGTTTTAATATGGACATTACTAGCATTTGCAAAATGAAATCTACTATCTATGGGAAACCCTATAAGGATTGGTGAATTCCATCATGCCTTCTATTTAAGATTTAGTGTTGTCACCCAATAGGAAATCCATAATGAAAGAGGGAGGAAAGAAAGATGAGAAAATAAAGGATTCAAAAAGTGACAAAAATAAAAGCTAAGTAGACTTGATCAACCTAGTGTAAAATAGGGATAATAAAGCTAGATAGGGTCCACAGAACTGACCTAGTTCAGAGAGCAAAAGTTGATAAAAAGGGGAATGGGCCTAAAAATTATGCTAGGTCAACCTAGTCAACCTAGTGTAGTGCACAAGAGCTATAGAAAATGCTAGGTTGACCAGGTTGACTTAGTGCAGTTGATAGAGGTAGAAAGTAGGGTCTGTTGGGGATCAACCAACAATAGATTACACTTATGAAAGCAATAAACCACGAAATTAAATCAGATAGATAAGTAAATAGAATCAGATAATAGAAAATAACAAGAGATACAAGAAACCACCCTAAAAACTTGTATTAAACTCTTTAAAAAAGGAATACAATTGAAGAAACTTCTTTCTTCCACACTTCTCTTAGATGCACAAGATCTCTCTCTAGATCTCTATCCCTTAAGATCTCTCTCTCTCAAGTATAATCAACTCCAACAACCTGGGTTGATATAACTCTGTACTATTCTTCAACATTCACATACAATGAACTACTACAATAATCACAGTAAGCTAAGAAGATCTAATTCTACATATAGAATTAGGAAACTTGAGCATGCACTTACAACCAACAGTTAAGCCTCTTGAACAAGGGATCTAAAAACAGTCTTACTAATAATAGAAATGCAAACTTAAGACTAAGACCCAAACTCATCATGTAAACACTCGCTTCTATCCTCAGAAATAGCATTCTAGATGCACAGGTAACCGACGTCGGTTCCTGCCTGCTTGCCTGTGACCGACGTCGACCGATCCTCTGCTGACACCGGCGTCTCTTCAACTACACCAGACCAAAGTCAGTCACTCCTGACCAACGCTGGTGACTGTGTAAACCTGAAAATTTGGTAATGTGCTCATATGTGAAGCTTTTAGGCTCCACACCTTAACAATCTCCCACTTGGAGATAAGCAACTGCACCAGTACCTGTACAGAAACATCTTCTAGCTCCTCCATCTTCAACTCAATCATGAAGACCAATAGAAGTTGAATGAAGATTCAACTCCTCCTTTGTAACTGGCTTGGTTAACATATCAGCCAGATTCCTATCTGTATGGATCTTCTCTAGCTTCAAATCACC
Source organism: Torreya grandis (assembly GCA_037957365.1). NCBI lineage: Eukaryota > Viridiplantae > Streptophyta > Pinopsida > Cupressales > Taxaceae > Torreya > Torreya grandis. The sequence continues at coordinate 176,100 of JARHVA010000951.1, forward strand.
ATCTTCCAATACCTATCGTATGAAGTGGTACCTTAGTTGTATGTGCTTTGTTCTTAAATGAAAAGCTGAGTTCTTAGCCAAATGGATTACACTCTGACTGTCACTATACAATCTGCAACTCCCATGCTCCCTTCTAAGCTCTTTTATGAACCGTGTCATCCATATCATCTCCTTGCTAGCTTTTGTGGCTGCAATATACTCTGCTTCTATAGTTGACAAGGCAACAACCTTCTGCAACTTAGATATCTAGCTAACCGTCATTCCTCCTACAGTGAAAACATATCTTGTAGTGCTCCTCCTGCCATCCAAATCACCTGCCATATTTGAATCTACATAACCATGTAGAGAATTATCTGAACCTCCATAGCACAAGTGCCTACTGCTGGTTCCTCTCAGATATCTAAGGATCCACTGAACTACTTTCCAGTGTTCCTTACCTAGATTGGCCATATACTTACTTACAACTCCCACTGCTTGGGCAATATCCGATCTAGTACACACCATTGCATACATCAAAATCCCTACTACAGAAGAATATGGAACCTTACTCATGTACTCTACCTCATCATGTGAATTAGGACATTATTCTTTACTCAATTTAAAATGTCCAGCCAAAGGTGTGCTTACCAGTTTAGCATCCTACATATTGAATCGTTTCAACACCTTGTCCACATAATCCTCTTAAGACAATATCAACTTGTGATTTTTCTAGTCTCTCTTAATGCTCATGCCAAGGATTTTCTTTGTTGTTCCCAAATCCTTCATAGCAAACATTTGAGCTAATTTCACCTTAAGCTCAGAGATATCCTGCATGTGTGATCCTGCAACCAGCATATCATCTACATACAACAATAGAATAATATATCTACCATTATCCAATCTATTAAAATACACACAATGGTCAGATTGACACCTACTATAGCCATGCTTAGTCATAAACCTATCAAATTTCAAATACCACTGTCTAGGAGCTTGCTTAAGGCCATACAAGCTTTTCTTCAATCTGCACACTAACTTCTCCTTACCTTTGACCTCAAATCCTTCTGGTTGTTCCATATAAATTTCCTCATCCAAATCTCCATGAAGAAACATTGTCTTAACATCTAGCTGCTCAAGATGCAAATCCTCAACATCAACCAAAGACAATACAATCCGTATAGAAGTCATTTTAACAATAGGAGAAAAAATCTCACCAAAATCAATACCTGGCTTTTGTGCAAATCCTTTCACCACCAATCTAGCCTTATATCTCATCTGTCTATTCTCACCTTCTTTCAACCTGTAGGTCCATCTGTTCTTCAGTTTTCTCTTACCAGCTGGCAATTCAACCAAATCCCATGTTTGGTTCTCTCTTAAGGACTCCATCTCCTCAACCATGCCATGCTCCCACTGACTGTTGGACTCCACCTGTATTGCTTCTTCAAAACTCTGTGGTTATCCACCATTAGTTAGCAATAAATAGAATAATGAAGGACAATATCTAATTAGAGACTTACTTACCCTTTCAGACCTCTTGATGGGTGTCTGAGGCTCGTTCACAACACACTATCCACCCAAATTCTCTGATAGTGACCAACCTCGATCACCTCTAGACCTATTACTGGCCGACGCTAGTTCTTCTTGATCGACACCGGTGCCTGTCCTGCTGACATCGATCTCTGTATGACTGACATCAGTTTCTGTTCTACCGATGCCAGTTCTTATCCTGTCGATGTCGGTCTCTGTGTTTTCTTGCAAGTGATTATTTCTTTTTCCTGTGAGCTCATTTTGGACTATCACCTCATCCAATTCACTATTACTCTACCTAGATTGATTCAGCTTCTTTAGCTGATCACTATACATCACTTTTTCATTGAAAACAACGTCACAACTCCTAATTATCTTGTTAGTTCCTAGATTCCAAAATCTAAAACCAAAATCATCTAAGCCATAGCTAATAAATGTGCACCTCATAGACTTAGCATCAAGCTTCTTTCTATTTTCCTTATCTACGTGCACAAAGGCTTCACAACTAAAAACTTTGAGAAAAGAGAGATCCACCTTTTTACCTATCCAAGCCTCTTCTGGAATTCCACCATCCAGAGCTGTAGAGGGTCCTCTGTTAATCAGGTACACTGCAGTGTCAACAACTTCTGCCCAAAACTCTAAAGGCAAACCAGCATGCAATCTCATACATCTTGCACGCTCCATGATTGTTCTGTTCATCCTTTCAGCAATACCATTCTACTAAGCTGTCCTTGGAACTGTCCTTTGCCTATAGATCCCATGCATGTAACAATACTAGTTGAACTCATAACTACAAAACTCTCCACCATTGTCAGATCTCAGGCACTTTAATCTTTTGCCTATTTCATTCTCAACCATAGCTTTCCAAATCTTAAAAGTCTCAAATACATCAGATTTCTTCTTAATACAGTAGATCCATACCTTTCTTGTAGCATCATCTATGAAAAAACATAGTACTGTGATCCTCCAATAGAAGCTACCTGAGCCGGTCCCCACACATCTGTGTGAACAAGCTGCAACTTATGCTTCTTCTTTGTAGACCCAGTCTTGAGAAAACTAACCCTTTTCTATTTTCCAAATACACAGTGCTCACAAAATTCTAGATCCATGCTTTTCAAATCTGAAAGCTTACCTTTAGACTTAAGAATTGACATCCCCTTCTCACTCATGTGGCCAAGCCTTGAGTGCCACAATTTTGCATCCACATCTGAAGTAGATAATACAAAAGGAGAATTGTAAGTAACACAATTACACAAATAGAGAGTACCTACTCTCTTACCTCTGGCCATAAAAAGTGCACCCTTGGTCACCTTCCAAGATTCTGCTGTGAGAGTTACTATACAACCCTCATCCCCTAACTTCCTGCAGAAATCAAATTTCTCTTCAAACTAGGAACATGTATAACTTCTCTCAACACCCATGTGTTGCCATTCTACATTTTCAGCTGCACTTTACCTTTGCCAATAATTTTATAGGGTTCATCATCCCCTAGATATACTATTCCAAAATCTCCATGGATATAGTCACAGAAATATTCCCTATTAGGGGTAGCATGAAAAGATGCACCAGAATCTAACACCCAAGATTCTATATTATTATGCAAAGAGAATATTAAAGCATCTTGTGCAATACTTGCAACCTTTGCTTCTTCTTTTCCTTCGTGCTGATTGTCCTCCTTAGGCTTTGACCAGTAATCTCTACTTATGTGCCCCATCTTTCCACAATTCCAGCATTGTGGCCTTCTGCCATTTTTGGATTTGGATCTGCCTTTCCCCTTAGACTTATATCTTGATCTCCCTTTCTTTCTCTTCTCTTTTTGCCTTCCCCTGCTATCAAAACTTAAAGTGTTCTTAGATGTCTCTTATGTGCTTTTCCTGTGAATTTCCTCATTCAAGATAACACTAACAACATCCTCTACTTTTAAAATATTTGATGCAGATGCAGTATTGCTAACTACCATTACTAAGCTATGCCAGCTTTCAGGCAAAGAACATAATATTAAAAGATCTTTTATTTCATCATCAAATATAATTTTGACTAAACTTATTTGATTTACAATACCATGGAAATCATTTAGGTGATTAGATATAGATCCGCCTTCCTGCATATGCAAATTGAATAGCTGCTTCATAAGATATACCTTATTGGAAGCTGAGGGTTTTTCATATAAATTTGCTAGAGTAGTCATCAACTCTACCATTGTTTTTGCCTGTGATAAATTAGATATCATAGTAGATGTTAGACTCAGTCTTATAGACCCCAGAGCCTTTCTATCAAGAACTTCCCATTCTTCATCCTCCATGTCTGTGGGCTTCTTTGCAATCCCACCTAACGGTAAGTATAGATCCTTCTGATACAGATAGTCCTCTATCTGCATTCTCCAATGTTGATAGTTTTTGCCATTGAACTTCTCCATTCTCAGTTTACTTTCATCTGCCATTGCTTCTCCCACTCAAATAGAAATCCCTACAGAAACTCCTATGAGCAACCTGTAATCAATACACACTACATAGATCTGAACCGCCTGTTAGTGACCCTAAGCTTTGATACCAATTATTGGATATCAAACTCTAAACCTACAACCAAGGCTCTGATACCAACTTGTTGGGGATCAACCAACAATAGATTACACTTATGAAAGCAATAAACTACGGAATTAAATCAGATAGATAAGTAACTAGAATCAAATAATAGCCAAGAACAAGAGATACAAGAAACCAACCTAAAAACTTGTATTAAACTCTTTACAAAAGGAATACAATTGAAGAAACTTCTTTCTTCCACACCTCTCTCAAATGCACAAGATCTCTCTCTAGATCTCTATCCCTTAAGAGCTTTCTCTCTCAAGTACAATCAACTCCAACAACCTGGGTTGATACAACTCTGTACTATTCTTCAACATTCACATACAATGAACTACTACAATAATCACACTAAGCTAAGAAGATCTAATTCTACATATAGAATTAGGAAACTTGAGCATGCACTTACAACCAATAGTTAAGCCTCTTGGACAAGGGCCCTAAAAACAATCTTACTAATAATAGAAACGTGAACTTAAGACTAAGACTTAAACTCATCATGCAAACACTCGCTTCTATCCTCAGAAATAGCATTCTGGATGCACAAGTAATTGAAGCCAATTCCTGCCTGCTTGCCTGTGACCGACGTCGACTGATCCTCTATCGATGCCAGCGTCTCTTCAACTGCACCAGACCGACGTCGGTCGCTCTTGACTGATGTCGGTGATTGTGTAAACCTACAACTTTGGTAATGCACTCATATGTGAAGCTTTTAGGATCCACACCTTAACAAGGTCTAGGATAGTGTAGAGTTGAGTTGGTTAATGTAGCACAAAATATAATAAAAGAGAAAATATTTATAAGAAGATGAAAAAATGAAATGAGGTATGCTTGTAGCTAGTCTAGAAAATTAGATTCTAAAATGAAATACATAGTCAATTGAACTGACATTGGTCAATCCAATTGGTATAAATAAATAGATTATAATTTTGAAAGGAAAGTACATAAAATAGTATAAATAGATAAAAATAAATTGACCTTGATGTTTTAGAGATGAAAATAGAATAGGTAACTGACCTAGAACCTTGGATATAACTAGCCCAATCTGTAGAACTAGGTCAAGTTGGTCGACCAAGTGAGATAAGAACCTACTGTAGAAACTACAAAAGTGTGATAAGTCAACTTGGTTGACCTAGTAGATTGAACTAGATGTCTAAAAATGTGCTAAGTCAAGTTGGTTGACCTAGTTGACTAGATTGAAAATCTAGAAGTCAAGAATTTAGAACCTGCACTATGAATCCTGAATAGGAACCTACTACAAAGTAGTTGGAATTATGCTATGTCAACCCAATTAACCTAGTAAGTTGAATATAAATTCTACAAAGTGCTAGAAACCTATGATGGGTTGAGCTAGTTGATTTAGTTGCCTATTCCTAGACATAGAGAAAAATATCTAGGTCAATAAAATTGAGCTAGCAAGTCAAAACATATGATAGAAAAGATGAAAAAATTAATAAAATAAGTGAAATAAAGCCTATAAGGGTTTGATTCACATTAAGTTCAATAGAATGTATGCAATAAAAATTTCATGGCATGCATTAATTAATCTTGGACTGGATAAGATAGGTCACACCTACACTTATGATTGGGGCACATACTTGTTAAATAGGAGCATGCCCAATATGAGGATTTGCTAGACCCAATTAGGGGATCACTTATATCATATATCATAACACATCATGCTAGGTAGGGTTAAAAATCATAAAGTATAACATAATCACAAAATAACCCTAAAAGAGTCTTATGGTTTCTATATTCACTTATGATAATAAACAAGAAATTAAACTAATCTAATAACAAGAAAAGTAAACTAATATAGTGATCACCAAAGGTTGTGGCACAAACTGGGTGTTAGAATAAAATAAGTAAATAAAAACTAAAATAAACATGTATAGGAAACATATACTCGTGTCAATGTATATATAATCCTAATATATGGAAGAGAAGAATACATACTACATTATCTATCTACTCTTACAAAGTAGAAATAAAGTTAGGAATACCTACCTTTGAATATGAACCTGTTGATTCTCAACCTCTCCCCTAGCTAATGCTTTTTCATAAGAGATTATTGTGGCTTGTAAGGACAACCAAGATAAATCATCTCTAGGCTACATGACCTACCTAAGAATTCAAAGGAATTATCCATAATATAATATCAAAGCTCCAAAAGAAATTATTGAAACTTAAAGCTTTATTCCTCAAGTAGAATGGTCAATAAGTAGATGTTCATTTAAACTTCTTTACTTAGTTCAAATATCTTATGAAATGGTAAAGAATGACCTTGTATATATATTAGTATCTCACCCTAAAGACTTTTGGACATGTCAACTTTGCTAGGTTGACCAAGTCATCTTATCACATTATTGGGCTAATACCTAAAGTTTATGCTAGGTCATCTGGGATTCAAGACAATAACCAAATGCAAAGTATCCCCATAATAAGCTAGGTCAACTAGGTTAACCTAGCTTACTAAATAGGTCAAAAGGGGATTATGGTAAGAAATGAGAGATAAGACATGACAAATGATAGGAATAGATAGGAAAGAGATAAATAATCTTAGGGTTCAAGGTTTTAAGAGACAAGAGTGTAGATATCAAGTGGCAAAAGGAGCAACAATCTTATGAAGCACAAAAGGTCTACCCACCCCTTTCTTGATGCACCCCTTAAGGCATGCACTTAGAGAGATTGAGACTTGGTAGGTTCTTGCAAGATACAAAGTGTTAGTAATCAATAAAAGTGTGAAAATATTATGTGTATACATAATCGCCTCCATCCTAGAGTGAGTAAAGTTGATACAGTAGTACAAGGTGGATGGTATGACATAAATTTCATGTATCTATGGTCTATCAAAAATAAAATTGTATGATAAATCTAGGTCTAGTATATGCCAAAGTGTATCATGGGTCAAAGGTCCAATGATCAATGGAAAAATAATAGTTCCTTTTGATTCCTATTGTCATTTTTTGTTTCAACCTTTGAGGAAGTGTTTCAATCCTCTTTACCCAATTGACACAATATGAACACTTCAAGGCTATGGGTGACCTATGGTTGAATTAAACCTTTGAAAGGGTTTTCACCCTTAATATTACACCTAAACTAACACTAATTCTATTGTTATAAGTAAAAAGTATAAAATAGGAAAGGGGATAAAAGGAAACTAAACTAAAAAGAGGTGATGAGCCAAAAATGTGATTCGTGACTTGCTTAAGAATACATAATGAAGTTTAAAAGATTTAATGGCACACATAACTAAAAATCTTAAAAAAATTCATAAGTATTTTATAAGAAGGCATGGAGTTTGTGACAACACTTAGAAGGATTGAAAATGGAAAATCCACAACTAAATATTGCATAACCTAGATCTCACACAACCTACAACCTAAAAATGAGTATTTTTCTACATATAGGTGAGAGAAATGGACATCAAATCAAGGATAAAAACACTTAACCACAATAATACCATCAAAAAATCACAAAACACACATAAAATTAAATTCATGAGAAGGCAAAATCAGCTTTCTATTATTCTTTAAAGGCATTTACAAACATGCCAAAAATGAATTACAAATGAGAAAGACATGTCTTTATAGAATTACCAAGGGAGAGAGGATATGAGACAAAAGCCTTATGGGGAGGATAAAAATGTTGCACCTTCCATGTCATTCATAGTAATCAATAGTGTATTACTTTTCTTCATGTGCAAAGGAGTCAATAAAGTAGATCATCAAAGTAGACAAGATCGGCCACCTGATTTAACTCCAAATTTTAGCACCCCACTCTCACACATGTGAGCTCAAATCAATAATATTAACATCTTCTCTATTCCTCCATATGCACACAATATTACAAGACAAATTTAAATCATCTTCTAACTCATACAAGACATGAAAATCATGAAGATACCCAAAAATTTCACTCCACTCTCACACATGTGAGAGAAAACACGTGTGGATAAATAAAGAGAAGAGGATATGTCCTTTAGTGGAATAATATTCCCCACCTCTTCAAATTAGTTTTTTCCCAATGAAATACTCTCTATGATCTATGCCAAAGCACTCAAATTCTACCTCACCACTATGCCATATCACCATGCATAGTCACTATGAATAGTAATAAAGAATAACATCTATGTAAATATGTTTTCATGAGTAGTAATATTAATCCCAATATAAAACATGGTGTGAACTCATGAAGACTAGGTAAACCTTGAAATCCATGTTGCAACTAAATGGTGACTCGAACACTTAACATTTATAGAAATATTTACATATTACTTACTAAGAAAATACTAGTAGCCTAATGTAGTCCATTGGGCATGGATTAATCTAAGTCCTATCACAAATTTGAGTATTATCATGGTTTTAATTCCTTAAAAAAATCTTTAAAAACTAAAATTTCCTTCCCCATAATCAAGGAACAAAGAAAAACTACATATGACAAAACACTTGGAGGACAAAAAAACACAGTTAAAATTATATGATGTGCACATAAGCACTTAGAGGAAATAAAACAAAATTAACCTACTTATAAAGTTTGTAATCAATAATTGGAAGAAATAAAATGCAACTAACCTACTTCATAATAACTAGTCAAAATGCCATCTAATTAAAGCCATTAACTGGTTCTACAAAATAACTACCCTTCCTAATCATCTTAAAATGCTTTACATGTTTGAGGGTAGACAAATAAATATGGATAATGAGTTAATATTCAACAAATTTATGACATACTTCTCTAAGAACATAAAAATAATCACTTACACACTTGAGTTTATTAAGAAATAGATTCCTTAGAGTGGATGGGTAAATTCATAATGTTCTTTTTTTATGCTCAATTTTGTGCTCTAGATTAAGCATAACATGTGATGGCTCCTCCTTATTTTCCTCCAACCAATCCATGTATTTAGTAGGGCACCCTCTTGTCAAGACAAATTTTGAGAAATTAGAGTCCCCCTCCCTTTTGCAATTTATTGCCCCAACATTTTGCTAATTGGGATGCTGTTATTCTAGTGGCTCATTTCTACCTGAAATTATTTCTAATCATGTATTTACTCTTTAGGAGGTGGTGGTTTGGTGTCAAGGATTAAAAAAAAAATTTGTAGCTCATACCAAAATAAATATTCTTCTAGTTTCTCTTCACTTTTGTGCATAAGAGACCTCATCACAACTACATGCTTGATTTCTTCCTCTTCTATGATGAATGGAAAATCATTTATCCAAGAAAGGACCTCATCATCTCCCCCTAAATATAATATTAACTAGATAAAAATGTCTTCTCCTCATCAAGACTATTTTCTTCTTCTCCATCCTTGTCCACTTGCTCACTATTCTACTACTCTAGTTAATTGGGTTCATCTTACTCTTATAGTAGATCTAAATTTTTTGATTTAGTGGCACAAAGAAGGATCTCAAAGATGATTTCCTCATCATACTCACTTTAAATATCCTCCTCCTCTTCTATATGATCCTCATCTACTCTCCATACAATAGGTTTTCTAATGCAAAGGGAGATGGTGGGAGGGCAAAAAGGTCCACTTGGTGGCATAGAAAAATAAGGCATTAGGGGTTGCTCTTGGGGAAGAATGGGATGAAAATGCTCATGATTTGGTGAATGGTTTGAAGGAATAATATTCCAACTTGGAAACCTCTTTAGTTCAGATGTTATAACATTTTTCTATTCATGATTTTGGATTGACACATGAGGGGTGGATGGAAAACTTAGAAACTTTATTGGATATTTATAACTTCATCCTTATATTGGGATTGAATTGGCATATAAGGAGTGGATGGAAAACTTGAAAATTTATTTGGTTGAGGAGTTTGAGGAACTTGATGAAGATTTGACTCTTGATAACTTATAAAACTTGTAATTTCATAAGGAGACTTACTTGAATATTTAGACATTATATTGTGGATCCTATTTTCAAATTACAGTGTATTATGGATGAACATCTAGATTATCTACACATGTGGTATGGGGTGTAACTTTGAGTCAGCATCGGTGATGTAGGTGAACACTGACATAGAGCTCTAAGAGAACATCAGCATATATCTATGAGTGAATACTAGCATATAACTTTGGTAAAATACTAGAATAGAGATGTGGTTGAATTAGTGTAATGTGGGTGAGAGTCAATGTGATGTAGGCATCAGTATGTTGTAGATAGGCATCGGTGTGTTATAGGTGTATGCTTTTATTTTATAGGCTAGCATCAAAACAATGATGTATTACCATGATTTATTATTGATTGGTCTATGTATAGATGGATAAACATTAGAATATTATATATTTTTTCATAATATCATATTTGAGTTGTGAAAAGAGAGAATAGAGCATGTGAATTTAGGTATAAATTCAAGAGGGTTTGTAGAGTGCAGATCCAAACTATATTTGTGAAATGTAATTGTGAGAATATAGATCTAAGAGTGGATTATACTCTTGTGGCTTGTAATAAAATATAAACAAGTGTTTCTTGGTGGATGTAACCCACATTGGGTGAACCAAATTAGATCTTGTCTTCTTGTTGTACATGTTTATTTTTGTTCTTTATGCATCTTTGTTTATAGATATTATTATTATGATTTTATGGAATAGTTATGCATTCATTATTATTTTATTCTTAACAACTAGTATCATAGCTTTAGGTTATATTTGGTGAAGTGTTGAATCACATGAAGGGTTATTAGTTCAAGTGGGAGCTATGGTTGATGATCATAGATCAAAGTTTGAAATGTTTAATGGATAAAACTTAGGTCTATGGAAGATGTAGATGGATGATTACCTCTATCAAAAAGACCTCCATGCTTTAATGGGAGGAAAAGTAAAGAAACAAATGGGTATGTCAAATGAGGCTTGGGAATTACTTAATAAGAAATTACTTGGTGCAATTAGGTTATGCCTTGCATATTTAGTCTTATTTAATATATCATAGGAGAATACCAAGAAAGTCTTCATGAATGATATAGGGAATTTATATGAGAAACCCTCTACTTATAATAAAATATTTTTAATGAAAAACTTATTCAATATGAGTATGTCTAAAAAAATTTCATTTGTTTATCATCTGAATGAATTCAATACAATTGTGATTATGTTGAACTTTGTAAAAATTGAATTTGATGATGAAGTTAGAGTTATACTTGTTTTGTGTTCCTTACCAGAGAGTTGGAATGGCTTGGCAATGGTTGTGAGTAATTTAGTATCTAATAATGCCAAGTTAAAGTTTGAGGATGTCATAGGAGTAATCCTTAGTGAGTAAATACAATGGAAAAGATATAGGGAAACATCTAATTTAGGTGATCCTTTGGTGGTGGAGAGTAGAGGAGACAAAAGTATAAAGGAAAAGAAAAGTGTGGAAATTCAAATGCTCAAGGAAGGTCAAAATCAAGGAGCAAGATAGTATGTTGAAACTGTGGAAAGATTTAGTATGCAAATAAGGATTATTGGTCTCTTCAGAATAATAAAAAAATTAGGATGACACCAAGGAGTTGAATGTGGCAATAGGTAATGTTTGTCAACATGCATTAATTCTCTCTATTGACAATATTGTTGAGTTTTGGGTCTTAGATTGAGGGACTTATTTTCATGTTACACCACATAGGCATTATTTTATTGATTATGTTCAAGGGGATTTTAGACATGTTTACCTTGGTGATGATTAGCCTTGAAACATAGTAAGAAAATTAAGTGTTCAGATCAAGATGCAGAATGGGAAAACTTGGCTACTAAAGGAAGCCAGGTATGTGCCCAAGTTGAGATAGAATTTAGTATCTATAGGGTAGTTAGGTAGTGAAGGTTACATGGTGACTTTTAAAATATATTATTGGAAGGTGACCAAGGTTTATCTTGTGATATAAATAATTAGGAAGGCTGATACCTTGTATTTATCACGTAGTGTTGATTGTTGTAATTTAGTTGCTATAGATGCATATTTAACTTTGTGGAAAAATAGGCTTGGTCACATGAGCCAAAAGGGATTTTTATTTTGAAAGATTAGTTTCCCAAATTATAAGGGTCTGATTTATATTTCTATGAATACTATGTGTATTGAAAATAGAAAAGGGTAAGGTTTCTCAAGGTAAGACCTACAAGGATGGAGAATAAGTTAGAGTTGGTTCATTTAGATGTATGGGAACTAGTTCAAGTATTTTTTATTGGTGGTTCATCTTATTATATCACTTATATTGATGATATAACTATGAAAAATTGGGTGTATTCCATTAGGATAAAATTTTATGTGTTTGAAACATTTAAAATATGGAAAGCCTTGGTTAAGAATGAAACAAGTCTCAAGTTGAAATGTCTTAGGTTAGATAATGGTGGGGAATATTACAATAATGAATTTTTTTATTACTTTTCAAAGAATGGAATTCATAGATAGAGGATAGTTCTAATAACTTAGTAGTATAATGGAGTGTTAGAAAGGATGAATAGGACTATCGTGGAGAGTGTTAGGATTATGAGGTTGCATGCAAGACTACCCATTTAGTTTTGGGTAGAAGTAATAAACATGGTTATATATATGATCAATAGAGAACCTTCATATTTTTTTGATAGAGGCATACCTAAAGAAGCTTGATCTAGTAATAAGGTTGATTATTCCTTCATTTTAATATTTGGTTCTGAATCTTTCATTCATATTGATAAGGATGATAGGACAAAGTTAGAGGCTAAGTCTAAAAAGTGCACCTTTGTTGGTTATGGTGAGGATGACTTTGGTTTCTAGATTTGGATTCTTAAGGACAAGAAAATATTTTAGTCTAGGGATGTTTTCTTTAATGAAAAATTCATGTATAAAAAATAGTTGTAGGATCAAAAATAGGATTATAGAAAAGAGTACATAGTGTTAGAGTACATTGAAGATGATAAAGTGTCCAAGCAACTAGTTCAGGCACCTACTCCACAAGAACCCCAAACTCCTATGGTGAGAAGGGAACTTAAACATTTTTCTCCATTACTTAATTATTTATTACTCAATAACAATGGAGATCTAGAGTGATGTGAAGAAGTAATTTAGGTAAATGTCAAGAAGAAGTGGGATTAAGCAATGGATGATGAACATTAGTCACTCATAGAAAATTATACTTGGGATTTGGTAAACCCACCTGTAGGTAAGAGAGAATTATATAAAAAGTGGATGTATATAATTAAATAGGTTGATGAAGGAAAGAAAAGGTTCAAGGCTTGATTGGTAGTAAAGGGGTTTACATAGAAGAAGGGAATTGATTTCGATGATATTTTTTCCCCAGTGATAAACATGACTTATATTAGGACTATTCTTTGGATAGTGGTAGTGAAATACTTACACTTAGAGAATATAGATGTGAAGACTATGTTCCTTCATGGTGATTTGAAGGAATTATATATAGAACATCCACAAGGATATGAGGTCATAGGGAAGAATAACATGGTATGAAAACTTAAGAAGAGATTGTATGGCATGAAACAAGCTCCACAATAGTGGTACAAGAAATTTGATAGTTTTATGTTGGAGTAGGGATACTCCAAGTGTCATTTAGACCATTGAATTTATATCAATAAGTTTGGTGATGGTAATTACATTATTCTATGTTTGTATGTGGATGACATGTTAGTTGTAAGTAAGAATATGTAGGAAATAAAGGTACTCAAGGAAAAACATAGTAATTCCTTTGCTATGAATGATTTAGGAGTAGAAAAACAAATCATTTGTATGAGAATATATTTATATAATAAGGAATAAAAGATTAATTTATCCCATGAAGAGTACATCAAAAAAATTCTTGGAGAGGTTTAGTATGCAAAATGCTTAACTAGTTAGAATTCCTTTGGTATGTCATTTTAATTTATCAAAGGAGCTTGACCCAAGATAGAGGAGAGAATATAAATGCCACATATACCTTACTCATCAGTAATTGGAATCTTGATGTATGTCATGGTGTGCATTAGGCTAGATATTGCCCATGTAGTGGGAGCAGTAAGTAGGTACATGTGTGATCTAGGTAGAGAACATTAGAAGGTAGTGAAATGGGTCCTTCAATATTTAAGAGGGACCATGGAGAAAATTTTAAGATATGGTGGATTGGATGAAACTTTGCATGGTTATGTACATTTATACATCACTAGAGATTTAGATAGTAGGAGTATATGAAGATACATATTTACTGTAGGTGACACAATAGTGAGCTAGATATCATAACTATAAAAACTTGTGTCTTTGTCAACCATAAAGGCTTAGTATGTTACTACCATAGAGGAAAGAAAATAAATGATTTGACTACAATATTTTCTTGAAAATTTGGGGCATAAGTAGGAGGAAGGGAAGATATATAGTGATAGTCAGAGTGTTATACATCTAACAAAGAACTCCACTTTCCACTCTAGGATGAAGCATACACAATTGAGGTATCATTTCATCAGGATAAACTTGGAAGAAGAGAATGTGAAGCTATAAATTATTCATAAAATTTAAAATCATACATACATGATGACCAAGGTGGTCACAAGGAAGAAACTAAAGTTATGTTTAGTTTCATTTGGCCTTCATAGTTGATAGTAAAGGGTTGAGAAACTTGTTTAGAGGAAATCAGTCTCTAAGTGGGAGATTATTATATTATTGAGCCTATTTAAAAATTATAATGTATTGTGTATGAATGTCTAGATTCTCTAGATGTGAGCTATGGGGTAGAGCTCTAGGTGAGCATCAGTGATGTAGGCAAATTCCAGCATGGAGCTTTGGGTGAACACCTACATGGATCTCTAGGTGAATGCCAGTATGGATTTATAGTCAAACATTATCATGGAGGTTTAAGTGATTACCAACATGTAACCTTGGGTTAATTTCAACATGGATATTTGGGTGAATGCCAACATGGAGATGCAATCAAGTGTTGGTGTGATGCATGTGTTATCATGTTGTAGATAGACATCAGCATGTTATAGGCATATGTCTATATTTTGCGGCCTAACATCAGAACCATGATGTATTACCATGATGTATTATTGATTGGTTTATATATAGTTATATATACATTAAAATACTATATAGTTTTTGATAATATCATATCTGAGTTGTGAAAAAAGAGAATAGGGTATGTGAATTTAGGTGGGAATTTAAGAGGATTTATAGAGTGCAGCTCCAAACTATATTTGTGCATTTTAATTATGAGAATACTAATTTGAGATTGGATTGTACTCTTATGGCTTGTAATAAAATATGATCAAGTGTTTCTTAATGGATATGACCCACATTTGGTGAACTGCATTAAATATGGTCTTCTTATTATGCATGTTTATTTTTTATTCTTTATGCATCTCTATTTACATTTCTTGTTATTATGATTCTGTGGAATAGTTCTACATTCATTACTATTTTATTCCTAACATTAAAAAACTTATCTTGCATGAAACTTGGGATATTGAATGTGGAAGCCTCATTTTGAGTGGGTTGAAACTCCATAAGTAGTTGATGCATATGATCCTCCTACTACCTATTATATTCCTATTATATTTGAATCTCCCTCATCTATTTCTCATAATCAAGCTATATATCTCTAGCACTTTTTTGAGGCTAATTAGGAGCAACGTAGCTTTCAAAGGGCTTATTAAGGTCATGATAGCTTACAAATGGTTGATTATAAGCATGATCAAGTTGATTTATAACATAAATGGATATATAAGGTTGATTACATGCTTGAAAAGGTTAGTAAGATGCATAATGAGAGCCATATATGGAAAAAATAGGGTCATTATAAGACTGATAGGGCTCAATATAAGTATTGTATGAATCATTATACTATTGATAAGGAGGTGTAAAATATAAATAATCTCTATATCCATCCATCAAACTTCATTATGAAAACAAAAAAAATTGGAAATAATATATGGGCTACTAAAACTAGCTGGATGAACTCAGAGTCACCATTGATGCTTATAGAAATGTCTCTAAAGGCTAATGTACTGAAGAACAACATCAACAATTATTCAATAGATTATGTAAGGATAATGAAACCAAGTCTCATTGGGCATGACAAAAACTATTGTCTCTTTGAGTTTCACCATTTGAGGAGATGTTTCAAGTCTCCTCACCCAATTGACACAATGGTAACACTTCAAGGTTGTTGGTGACATTTGGTTGAATTGAACCTCCAAAGAGGGTTAGTTACTTTTATGATACACCTAATCTATAACTAAATATATTTTTGAAAGGAAAAGTGATAGAATATGAAAAATAATAGAATGAAACTAAACTAAAATGAGTTGATGCACTAAAAATGTGAACCTTGACTTGATTAAGCATGAATAATGAATTTTAAAAGAGATAATGGCATACACAATTCACAATATTAAAAATTTACATAACTATTTTTTATGAAGGTGTGGATCTTATGACAACACTTATAAGGGATGGAAAATAGAAAATCCACAACTAAATATTGCATAAATTGGATCTCACATAACATACAACCTGAAAATGAGTATTATTATGCTATAGGTGAAAGAAATGGATAGAAAATCAAGGTAAAAAATACTTCACCATAAGAAGATCATCAAGAAGTCATAAATCACACACAAAATTCAATCTATGAGAATGCAAAATTAACTTAATATTATCCTTCAAAGGCATTTTCAAACTTGCCAAGAATGAAATGTAAATGAGAGAGCCATGTATTTATAGAATTACAAAGGGAGAGAGAAAATCCATGGGGAGGATAAATTATAGCATCAAAGTAGACAAGATTAGCCACCACATGTGACTCCAAATTTGGCACCCCACTCTCACACATTTGAGCCCAAATAAATCAAATAACCTCTTATATCTTCTTCCATGTGGAAATAATATTCAAAGACAAATTTCAAACATATTTTAACTCATACAAGACATTAAAATCATGGATATACCCAAAAAAAGTGCCCTAATCTCACTCATATGAGAACAAACATGTGAATCACTAAAGATTAGAAGATACCATTGATGTGGCTTTTATGCATATAATAGATAAATGAGTGAGGTTTCCTCTAACATTTTAAGATCTTTATGAAATAAAGTTCCACTCTAGGGTAAGATTTGTAGGTATGTAGTTAAAATAACTAATTGGTGGAATAATAGGTTGAGCTTACAGGTTGTTTAACTAGGTTTATGGATGGATGTGTGAAATCTAATATAAACCAAACACTAAGTTGGATGGGTGGATAATTACTCTATGGTGGGTATATTTCAAAGAAACTCAAAAAATGAGGGGAAGGTAAAGAAAAAAAGAAGGCTTTGTGTTCCTGAAATTTCACTTCTAAGGTTGTTTCTTTGGTGGACAAGTATATCCAAGACCAATGTTTTCTTCTTGTAGCTATTGCACACTTAGGAATAAGCACTATTAATGGATTGGGGAGATAAGTATAAGAAGATTAGTGATCCAAACTAAAGGTTAATATCTTTATAGTTTCTATTGCACACCCTTCTCTAAGGTTATAGCTCAGACCAAGAAGTTATCTAGAGTAGCTGAATCACACTCATAGAAGACTATACCAAAAGGAAATACTCCTACACACCTTAGATTATCAACTTAAACTATACTAATTTATTAAACTAATGAAATTAACCAATATTCAATATTTTTTTCACATCTAAGATCAACATTCATAAATTAAAATAAAAAAAATCATCTATATCATTAGGCCACTTCAAAATTATTGGGTTAATATAGATAAAGAAGCTAAAATTCCAATAACCCAAAAAAGGAAGAGATAACAAACACAATTGTGTGACAATCAATGTCTTGTTTTATTCTTATATATTGATTAAAAAAAATCCACCCATTTAAAATATGGTTTCATAAGTATTTAAAAGACTTGGGGAAGGGGTCACCTCATCCTCTAAGTTTAGTAAAACTTCAATTTACATTAAAATGAACTAAACCTAAGTTCTAGTTTAATACAAACTATATGTTATACCTCATAGATTAAAATAATCATGTAACATGTGCATGCTATATAAAATAATTTGGTTAATTATAACATGGATGTATACCAACTAGATTTATTTATAATAAATAAATGCAAAAATTATATACAATGTTAAGCACACACTTATACTAAGATGGGGCAGTGGGGGTAAATCAGTATAAGTTAATATTTTATTTAATAAAATATAATACCTATAATAACACCATCCACATAAGATAACACAATTAAGAATATAATAAGAACACCATATTTACATGGAAACTCTTTTGGGAGAAAACCATGGAGAATAGGACTACTTGGATCTATTGTCTAAATCTAGTCGCCAAAATAAAATACTTATTACAAAATATTTTTAGCCACCAACCCATTAGAAATAACAATCCCCACCATTAAAACTCATCAAGATACACTAATATCTTTAATATGAGGAACCAAGATCTCTAATATGAGGCACCAACCCATTGGAGACACCAATCCCCATCATTGAGCACCAACTTAGCAAGATACACCAATCTCTTTAATATGAGGCACCAAACTCACCAATATGAGGCACAAACCTCCAAAATATTTCACCTTTTAAATTTTATCCTTCAACAAATGATATTAATATATATTCTTCACAAAGTCTACATCTATTGATCTCATATTATTTCCTTCTCCTCAAATATGCTTGTGTTTTTATGATATACATTCTACACTCCACACACTTGCTTCCATTTCTCTTCTTATTTAATATTTTCATATCTCACACTTATCCTTACTTATTTTCTCTCCAACTTCTCTATGCATTTATATCTTCCTTATGCCTCTTCATGAAGGGAGGCATTACTTTGAAAAGTAATCTCCATTTATAAAGACATGACCTTTGTTAACATACTTCTCTAGGCTTAATCATTAGCCTTTGAGACTTATTAATTTTTGCATTTAATTATTACTTGATTGCTTCTCTTCTAAATCCTTAATCATTGCATTTCATAAATGTGAATCCCAGCCCTTCATAATCATTTCCTTTTATTAATCATAAAATCTATTTATCATTAATTGTTTCTACCTTATTAATCATTTCATATCATGTGAGATGCTACCTTTTTAATGATATTTTCTTCTCTTCATAATAATTACTTATTATATATCAAACTTGGATGATTTAATTGTTGAGGTCAACATACCCCCATTATTGAAAATTGGGACCCTTGTGTTAAATTGTGCAAATTTTGTACCTTAAAATTGAAAATTTGTCTGATCAGAGTATCATTAGCATGTTTGCACATCATATTTATTTTAAGATCATCCACACCTAATTTGGTTGGAATATTTTCTCATAATTATAATATAATCTTGCATAAAGTTTCTAACATTTGCTCTTTACATTTTATTTTATAGTTTTAATGGAGTCCATTTAGAATGAGTAATGGCTCAATCTTATGATTTAATAATGATTTGATCTTTTAATAACCTTTGGTCTATTAAAGATCGAGTTGAATTCATGTCTGATCAAATTAAAACCCTAACTCCAAAACCCTATCTCATGTCCTTTGAATTGAATTCAAATTTGATTGGAACATTTTTCATGGGATCACTTTAATATGACTTAGTTCTATTTTATCCTAAGATCCTAGTCATGTTTATTAACATGACCAAGACCTTAGTCTAGAATATTTATCCTAAGTTCTTCACATCCTGAATCCCCTTTGTTCCATTTTTTATTATCCTGATCTAACTAAATGTGGGATCCCTTTTATTATTCCATGGACGTAGTTATATGTTTATCCTAAGGTTTAGTAATGTTTATTAACATGATCAAACCTTAGTCTACAAATTTTACATTTGACCTTTTTTTTCCAAGCCCCCTTGGTCCTTTTTTTCTACATGGTCTAACTAACAATTGGGACCTTTTATTATGTCATTAAAATTAGCCTAAAGTCTTTGTCCTAAGACTATATGTTATGTCTTTGATTATCCATAGGGTCCCTTTTATTATGTATTAAAACTTAGCTTAAAATGTTTTTTTATAAAGTTTTACACATGTTTATTAACATGACATAAAACTATAGTCTAAAAAATTATGCTAAGTCTTTTATTTTTCCTAAGAATTGACTTAAATGTTGTTTTTATTTGTAGGATCAATGATCCATGTTTACTTAGATGACCAAGATCCAATGGTGTGAGATTGAATATAAAGCTACAACCCTACGCTAAATTTTAGGCATATTTCAAAGATCAACACATGTTTACTCATGATAAATTAATCCAATGACACATATCGATTCAAATATTTAATGGAACCCTAGGACAAGCAAGAAGGTGACAAGTGTCACAAGCTCAACTAAAGGACACTCAACAACCAATGGCATTTGAACTCAAAGATCAAGATCCAATGGAGTGAATTTGCCCATATAAGAATGATCCAATAATGCAAGATGAACATTGACTAGTCAATATGAATGTAGAGATGAAACTTTGCATAGATTTGAGAAAATAGATTAAAGCTCAAACACCTTTTCAAGATCAATGACCCATGGATGAGTGTACATATTCAAATTAATGGTCCATAGAGTAGGCAGTATAATCAAGTAGGATGATCCAATAGAGCACATTTGATTCAAATGATCAAGATCAATGGTGCATAACAAAGATTTAAAGGTTAAGGTGAATGTGTAAGTGATAAGTGTCATAACCACATGGAATGTAGTGAGTAGATAATGGTGTTTGAGTTCTTAGATTCAAATCAATGGTCCATATTGATCTATATAAAGATGATCTAATGATGTGAAATCAATACATGAATTTTTAAAAGGCAATGGTCATTTTTCAAATATGAATGAGTAAAATGCCACAAAACTACTACATGGGTGCCATGGTGATTCCACATCATATCCACATTAGTATAATATGCCAAGTGGAAGAGCATGTAGTCTTGGGAAATATAAAGGTCTAAACAAGAAATTTAAATTTGGATCTAAGTGACAAAGCTCATGTAAATTTAGATAATTCCCACCATTAGAGCACTATAAAAACCTTCAAAAACCCTAATTTAGCCATGTATTCACCATAATCAAGATAGATAGGTTAAATGGTCTGTTAAGTTATGGAGCTAAAAGCTTCACTGATGCAAACATGGAGGAGGGTGTAGAAGGGTTGTTGAGTGCCACAGACACCGGCATCGGTCAGGCCAACCGACATCGGCAGGAAGGAGGCAGGAAAGCAATCGACATCGATCAAAGATCGGCCAGCGTCGGCAACCCCCAGGCGGACAAGGACTGGCGTCGATCGCCTATGTGGTTTGACTACGAGTTTATTATGGGTAGTTGGTTGATGAACCAAGTGTTTGCATGCTTAGTGCTAATTATAGACTGAGAGCTGCGAATCTAATTATTGTACTAGGTGTCTAATTATTGTTTGGATGAGATCTATATAATAGACTCATGGTTGTATTGTAAAGTAGTGCTAGGGAGTAAGAGAGCATAATTATAAGCTCCTTCGGTGTGTGAGGTAGAGCAATGGTGCGTTCCTCCTAGTGCCGCAGTATCAAGTGTGTTGGTGCTGGATTGGAGAGTCAGCTGGATTCTTTAGGTATGTATGATCTTGGTCATCAGGTGAGCATGGCCCTTATAGGAGATCTACATGGTAAGTAAGATCATTGATCTACACGTGTGTGTGTGTGTGTGCAAGGTCAAGGTTCACAGGTGTGCAGAACCAGTATTGATCTATAAGTTGGAGATCAGATAGGACAGCAACACAACAGGGAGCAAAATCAGGCAGGATCTACTTGGAGTACGATGTGTACTCATTGGTATGTATGTGGAGTACATGGAGAGCTAAGAGGAAGGCAAGGCAGTTCCTTCCATAAGTATGGTCTATTGAATTGCAGGTTGTTGCAAGTTCATGGGAGATCTACTTGAAGTACTTTGAGTACTTGTGGAGTGCGTGGAGCACTTGTGGAGTGCGTGGAGCATAGGTGTAAGGTGAACACCAACTCTGCGTTTGAGTTGGGTGTTGGGACCTAGTAGAGAGAGCTTTGAGGAGAGAATTACTATTCACTTGAGGTGTGAGAAACCTCTGAAGAGGTGGTGGAGAAGAAGTGGCATCTTCTTTATTGTATTCTTTTCTGTAAGAGTTATTAATACAAGTTGTGTATTGTCTCTCATATTCTATGTTATTCTGAATTCTAGTTACTTGTTGAATCTGGTTAATTTTTGCATATTAAGTTACTTGGTTTGGTAATCAACTGTGTGCTTCTGGTGTTTCACATCCTGACAAGTGGTATCAAAGCTAAGGTTGCAGGGAGTAGGTTTTGTGTTTGGTTACAGGTCACTCTCAGGGGTTTCTGATTGAGTGGGAGTAGAGCAATGGCAAATGAAAGTAAGCTAAGAATGGAGGAGTTGAAAAGCACAGATGGTCACTTAAGGTCCCATGGAAAGAAAGAGCAGGTAAAAGAATATTGTTGGTTTGTGGAAGATCAGCATGAAGACACTGAAGAAGTAGATGTTGTAGGTGATGTTGCACAGGATGCTCTGGGAGGTTTCTTGGATAAAGTTGAATCTTGGATAAAAGATTTGGTTGCCTCTTTCCATGTAACCCCAGGTAAAGGAGCTGGTGAGCCTTGCCAAAGAATTGGCAAAGGGAAAGTGAAGCTGAAATTGTAGGCGGCCAACACATAGGTGTTGATGAAGGTCATGTAGGCCCCAAGTTTGGAGATATGGCTAATTTCTTCAAAAATATTGGGTGATGAGAGATGCACAAGAACTCTCACAGTGGGTGCACTTGAATTAGCTGGTGGTAAGAAAATAGGTACCCTTTATCTACTTGTTTATATTACTGACTCTTCTTCTATTGCTGAGACATGGCTTTGTAGGCTTGGTCACATGAGTAGGAAGGAGATGCATGTTCTTAAGCGGAAGACAGATATATTTGATAGGCTTAAGAACTGGAAAGCCTTGGTGTTCTTGGAGGAGATGGCAGACAGAAACCAGTGGATGGTGCTAGATACTTCTGAGCAGGGTAGTTTGGACATGGATATTGATTCAAAGGAGCTTGCAGGTAAAAATTCATCACTCACAAGTGAACACAGATACCGACGTCGGTCAAGAAGAATCGGTGTCAAATAGACAGGTGCCAATGTCAGTCATGTGTAGACCAAAGCCGGTGATGTCGGGCAGGGTAAGACCGATGTCAGTCAGAAGGATCGACGTCAGTAGTAGGTAAGATTGATGTCAGTCAAGAAGACTGATGTCAGCAACAGGGACACCAATGTTAGTAAGTTGGTAGTCAGGGACAGACGCATGGGAATCGACATCAGTCGGATGCAGACTGTGGAGTGACCGAGGTCGGTCACTGTAACGGATTTTGGGTGGACAATATGTTGTCAAGGAGTCTCAAACACCCATACAAAGGACTGAAGATGTAAGTAGGCCCTCAAATTCATTGTTCCTCTTCTTTATACTTGTTGCTGATTGTAGAGCAGGAAGGATCCAGGAAACAGGTGGGAGCATGGCAGGGATATGATGCAGAACCAAATGGGAGTTTTGGTAGGGTTGCCAGCCAATGTGAAAGCACAGAGACAAATGGATTCCTTAGTTGAAGAATAGAGAAAATGGATACGTGAGATGGAAGACCAGGCATATGGTCTTGAGGAAGCTGCAGGATAGTGGTACAGGTTTTGATAGGTGGAGGACGGAGCATGGCTTCAGTTAATGTCAAGGTAACTATTGTGGTTTGACTTACCAAGGGGATGGTGATTGCAACATCATTCTGTTATTGTATGTCGATGGTATGCTAGCTAGTAGGTTTGTACATACAGGGTTTTGCTGAACTAAGGGTAAGATTAGTTTTAGTGGCATGTCAAGAGGAGTTTGGAGCAGCAAAATTCTTTGACATGGGAGGCATGGAGATCACAGGTAGATTTTGTCTCCAGTGGGAGCTGATGTGAATCAGGTATTGGTGAGGTTCATTACATAGGATGCAGAGCCATAGCACACTAAGGGCTGGACAGGTATAGTGTCTGAAATCACATGAGGTCTGGCATAGACCTGAGTATTCCCATGCAGTGGGAGCTGTCAAAGAGTTAGGAGCCAATTCAGGGAAGTGGGTTCTTAGGGATTTGAGAGGGACCAACAGCAAATATACATGCAGGGTCAACACTTCACTACATGTGTTTATAGGTTCAGATGTGGTAGGGTACTCAGATGACAGGAGGTGCACCACAGGATGTGTGGTGGGTTGTCTTCAAGATTGAGCTTGAAGAGGGATACAAACCAAGAAACAAATTAGACGGAGTGTAGGTACAGGTACAGTGCAGCTGTTTATCTCCAAGTGGGAGATTATTAAGTTATAGAGCTAAAAGCTTCACTGATGCAGACATGGAGGAGGGTGCAGAAGGGTTGCTGAGTGCCACGAACATCGACATCAGTCAGGCCAACCGACGTCGACAAGAAGGAGGTAGGAGAGCAACCAACATCAGTCAGAGATCAGCTGGCGTCGGTGACCCCCAGGCAGACAGGGACTGGCGTCGGTCGCTTGTGTGGTTTGACTGTGAGTTTATTAAGGGTAGTTGGTTGATGAACCAAGTGTTTGCATGCTTAGTGCTAATTATAGCCTGAGAGCTGCGAAGCTAATTATTGTACTAGGTGTCTAATTATTGTTTGGATGAGATCTATATAATAGACTCATAGTTGTATTGTAAAGTAGTGCTAGGGAGTAAGAGAGCATAATTATAAGCTCCTTCGGTGTGTGAGGTAGAGCAATGGTGCATTCTTCCTAGTGCCACAGTACCAGGTGTGTTGGTGCTGGATTGGAGAGTCAGCTGGATTCTTCAGGTATGTATGATCTTGGTCATCAGGTGAGCATGGCCCTTATAGGAGATCTACATGGTAAGATCATTGATCTGTAGGTGTGTGTGTGTGAGCAAGGTCAAGGTTCACAGGTGTGCAGAACCAGTATTGATCTGTAAGTTGGAGATCAGATAAGATAGCAACACAATAGGGAGTAGAATCAGGCAGGATATACTTGGAGTATGGTGTGTACTCATTGGTATGTATGTGGAGTACATGGAGAGCTAAGAGGAAGGCAAGGCAGTTCCTTCCATAAGTATGGTTTGTTGAATTGTAGGTTATTGTAGGTTCATGGGAGATCTACTTGAAGTACTTTGAGTACTTATGGAGTGCGTGGAGCACTTGTGGAGTGCGTGGAGCACAGGTGTAAGGTGAACACCAACTCTGTATTTGAGTTGGGTGTTGGGACCTAGTAGAGAGAGCTTTGATGAGAGAATTACTGATCGCTTGAGGTGTGGGAAACCTCTGAAGAGGTGGTGGAGAAGAAGTGGCATCTTCTTTATTGAATTCTTTTCTGTAAGAATTATTAATACAAGTTGTGTATTGTCTCTCATATTCTGTGTTATTCTGAATTCTAGTTACTTGTTGAATCTAGTTAATTTTTGCATATTAAGTTGCTTGGTTTGGTAATCAACTGTGTGCTTCCAGTGTTTTGCATCCTGATAAGGTCATCTGTATAGGGGTAATTTCATCTAAAATTGAACTACAAACCTAGTGAGGAATTTGAGCAAATCCACAACCATGATAGTTTGAAAGGGTGTTTTAATGAAGGATGTATAGATATATCCAACTTTAGATATAGAAGAGAGAGTTTTCAAAGATGAATAATTCTATGCCACAAGATACAACAAATGGTTGAGATCATTTTGAGCCATTGAGAACTAGCAACCCATTTTAAATAAGAGAACTAAGGTTAAGGGAAAATATAAGTTGAAGAATAGACTAAGGAAAACCAAAAACATAAAAAAGAATTTATAAGGGTAGGTAAAGACTGTAAGAGATTATCAGGTAAAATGAAGGAGCTCTTCATGAAACTAATTATTAACCTTGTGCTAATTGAGGAGTAGCATCAAAGAATAATGAAGATCCTACAGTAGTAACATGGGACTTTAGCAACATAATGGTCTTAAAGATTAGTGAATTAAGAATATTCTTTTGATAGCTAAACATTTTACATTTTGAAAGTGTAATATTCTATTTGTATAGGCATGTGTAGTTTGTAAAATGCATTGCCTATAGATCAATCCATTGGAGAACGTCTAGTGTATTCTAGAATATTTGTGGAAAGGATAGTTGTCACAACACTTGTACTTTTGTAATTGGATAGGAATGACCAACACACTTCCTTGTGTCTTATAAAAAGAGCATTGTCAATTGTAAAAAGGAGGGAGTTATGAGAGCCAAAATCCAATTGTAAATTTTGAGAAATTAATATAAGCAAGGAACTATGCAAAGTTTGTCCAAATTTTGCTTTTGTCTTTTTTTTATTCTATCTTTTCTCTCAATTATTTATTCTAATTTCCATATTTAAATGGTTCTTATGAGTTCCTGGTGTGTACATTTGAATTTAGATCAGTTAACTTGAGCTAATGCTAGGTTAATTTAAAGTTCTTAGGTTCTTTCATTTTCTTACTCTTCTTGCATTTGGACCAATGTTGTTTTCTTGTAGGGGTAAATCTTTAAAGTGAACTTGATTTTTATTTGCATCTATTTAACACATTCCGTAGATGTTTGTCTGATGTGTGATAGGATTTGAGATTATTCTACTTCATGTCATATATTGGTTAAGTGCATGCTTGGAGATTATTTAAACTTTGTCATAGTGTTTGAAATGAAGATCACCAACATCTCTTCTTTGCCCTACCTTTTCTTTTTATCCTTTTTTAACTAGATCAATCTAGCTTAATTTTCATTATAAATATCCATCTTAGATTAGTTCTTGATCATAATTCACCATTATTACCACAACATACTTCATATTCTGTATAGACTAACTACTAGGCCATGGTGGCTCCCAACCACCAAACATTATAAATATTGTGAAATATTCTACTTGATTTGCCTCTATTTCATCAATAGATAACAAGATTATCACAATATGCAATTCATTTGACGAATTTTTAGAATTCTAAAATGAGAAGTGTTCTTGAACACTTTGGCCACCTATGATACATGTTTAGGCATCAACAAGAAGGATCTTCATTTGTGTTAGATGGAGGTCCTATTAGTTCTTTATAGATTTAAACTATCTTTGCTTATTTTTGTGAATTATGTTTAAATGATGGTGTAATCTTTGCACAATTATGTCATTATTTACTTAATTATATAGATTTCATTGATATTTATAGTCTTAGACCCATATTTGTGATTCTTTTCGATAAATATCAATGTTCTTTGAAGGTATATACTTAATTATGGTAAAGATAGCTTAAACTTTGTTAATTCAATAGGTTTAAGGTTAGTAATAGTTTTTTTAATCAAATATTGATAGATCATTTACTGATTTGAGTTTATTTGAACTTAAACATCTAAATATCAATCATACTTATGTATTTGGATACATCTTTGAGCTAATTTAGTTAAAAATTGCTATCCTTTATCATCCTCTATATAAATATTTGAAAAATTTGCTTTATGTGTATGTCTGATCATAATTTCCTATAAAGATAAGACTAACACATCATATTTCAAACATGATTTAAATCTAACAAGTTAGAATTACCTAGAATTAGGACAAGGTCACATTAAAAGACTAGAAAACATCTGCTTTCATTAGAAGTTCATAGGAATGTTAGGCAAGACAAAGGTAAGCGTAGACTTTCAAAGTCTTTGCCAACTTCACCAATTTAGGGTGCTCCTATGTTTGATCCCTATCAATGTATGGCTTAGATAGGTTATTCTTCAGTCAATGTGCTAGGTGTGGTACCTACCCTTGCTCATAATCCTAAAAATTATTTGCCAACATTTAGTCCTAGTGGCATCATAACTGCTGAAGAACACATTAAGAGTTTTAAAGGTGCATTAAGATTGTTAAATGTGACTCATGAAGATGTAGTATGTAGATTATTTATTTTTAATTTTGAAGATGTTGCATGTGAATGGTTTCTAAATCTTCCTAAAAACTACATTACCATTTGGGTTGATTTTAACAATGTTTTAATTGACCAATTTGGTAGGATCATTAGTCCTTGTGTCTTGTAACAAAAATTCACCATAGTGAAAATAGATGAAAATGAGCCCATAAAAGTCTTTAATGTTAGGTTAAAAAAAATGTTCAATGGGACCATATCTCCTTATAGATCTAATGAGGATTTAGCCTTGGAAATCTATAAGGATTCCCTAGATCCTATGACTTCTATGTTTATAGATGAACACATTAGCTTTAGCTTATGTTAAGGCTATGATAATTAATGACTAGATACAACCCGAAGGATAATGGGCATACTCCATTCTTTATGTTAATCCAATTTACCCATTTTGAATGTTATTCCCAAAGCTAACAAAAATATGTCTACCCTAAACCAATTACCTTTAATGCATGCACATCCTACTCAAAACTTGGGATTCCTAAACAATACTGCTAGTGGATATAATCCATAGGATAAAAAAATATTTAATTCCTATATCCAATGCTAATAATTGAGTTCATAATTCTGAGGCCCCAAAAAATGAGAGTGACTCTATCCTTAAAATGGATCAAAAGCATATCACTAACTTCCTTTAGTTAAAAAATCAAGTAAGAAATACAAGAGAGAAATCTCATAGGAATTTATATTTTCAAAGGTTCAATAGGTCCACTAACATTTTTTAGAATGATAGTTACCATAACAACAAGAATAATGATCCATCTTCTATAAATAATGTGCCTGATATAAATCTTATTGATGTTGTTTTACCTAAATATTGTAGAGTTCATTACACTTATAAGTATGGGGAAATAGACTATGTTGATTTTTTTAATGATTTTGAAGCCTTATAAGAATAATTAGATACATTTTATGTTGTCCCTAATAATGATTGTGATGTAGGTATATTAGGATCTTCAAGGTCATCTAGATTGTCTAGTTCAACTCTCATTATGGAGACATTTGAGTTCACTTTAAAAAAGGATAATGAGCTTGAGAATAAACCTGAAGAGATTCATAATTTTCATCAAGTTTTGAAGAATACTTATCCTCTAATAAAATGATAGAAGAAGTGACCATTGACCACTTCAACTCCTCTGAATAACTTCAAGACTCTTCTTAATACTACCTCAGATAACAATCTAGAGCCTCCTAAGGGAAGTACTTCTAAACCCAATTCCAATACATCCAATTATTCTAATAGAACTGGGTATAACATGGTAGAGGACATGAAAAATATCAAATCTAACATTACCTTATGTGACTTAGAATAGATTACTAAATAGAGGGATATATTGTTAGAATCTTTGTCTAGGAAGATAGGTAAGTCTCAAAAGTTTATATATGCTAATGTTGATATACAAAAAGTAAGGAAAATGTTCCTTTTTTCATACTTACAGTTGGGATCTTTGGTAAGAACTTGCATAATTATTTATTAGACTTTGGTGCATCTGCAAATATTATGCCTAAGGTTATTTTTGAGCAATTAGGCTTGACTCCCATTAAATCTGATAGAGTTATAACTCAATTAGATAAGTCAAGAGTTAAAGTAATTGGTGAGTTTTTAAATGTTCACATGTAGATTGACTTAGAGTAAAGGATCCAAAAGTTCATTTATATCCAAGTGGTGGACATCCTAGATGCTTATGCGATGTTCTTGAGTAGAGACTAGACGAGTAGCTTAAATGATTTAATGTCAACAGATTATTTACATATGTGGTTGCCTTTGAAGGGAGTTCCCAACCAAATAAAGATAGAAAGAGAGCATAAAATGAAGCATATGATCACTAATTACAATGAAATCAATGAGAGGGTCAACATGGTTAACTCAGACCTTGATGTTTACACTCTTGACACCACAAAGGTATGTAACTCTAAAACTTCTCATGCTTTGCCTAGATTATGTAAACTTTATTTTGATGGAGATAGATGTAAATTAGGTTATGTGTTAGGAGTGGTATTAATCAATCCCATTGGGAAATACTATAATGCCTCTTAAAAACTTCAGTTCCCATGTACCAATAATTTGGCTAAGTATGAAGCATTTATTCAAGTATTATAATTTGCAATCAAACATGAGGTGAGGGAACTATTAGTTTTTGGTGATTCTGAACTAGTAGTTAACTAGGTCAAGAGTAAATATCAATTCAATTTTTCCTATCTCAATAAGTATAAATTTAGAGTGTGGGACTCAATTAAATGTTTTGATGCTTTCCATATTGTGTCAATCCCTATGAAAGAAAATAAGGTTGTTTATGAACTTACTTCATCTACAACTAACCTTATGGATGATCAAAATTTCAAGTTACAAATCCTTACAATTATGTTAATCCTATATACCTAAGTACTAGATAATGTCAACCACTTTTAGGTACTAAATGTTGATCACCAAATCATAGACTTCATGACTAGTTTAGGAGTGTTTTAGGGTCACATTATTGATGAAGCCAATCTCCTTAATGATGATAAAATTGAAGCCAAACTTGATGATAAGGTCATTTAGTTGAATGACAATAAGATCCATAAAGACATAATAGCCATAGAGAGACTCTTTGATTTTTATAGACTAGCTGAGGCTACCAAGATTCCCAAAGTAAGTGGGAAGGATTATAATATAATTGATCTTGGATTTCAGGGTCAACCTTAGCTAGTTAATATTAGTACATCATGTATAAGCATTGAGTCCAAAATAACCAAAGAAATTTTAAACAAGTATAAAGATATCATAGCATGGTCCTATGATGACCTAAAGATCTTTTATCCAAAGGTCATAAAATATACCATACCTTTAAAGGAAAACCACAAACCTTTCAAACAAAATCAAAGGCCTATCAACCTAGTCTTAGAACCATTGATATACAAAAATGTCAAGCAGCTCTTAGATTCCAAGATTGTGTTTCCTATTAGGCACTCTACCTAGGTTTCTAATTTAGTCCCAACCAAGAAGAAAAATGGTGAAATCAGAGTATGTATTGATTTTATAAATCTAAATTTTATTTTAGAAAGATAATTACCCCTACCTTCTCTTGCCCAAGTAATCCAAATTTTTTTTGGTTCTATCATGATGTCTTTTCTTAATGTATTTTTAGGGTATAACCTGGTGATGGTGAACCAAGAGGATAGGATGAAGACTACTTTTACTACCAAGTAGTGTATGTTTTCCTACAAGAAAATGCATTCTGGACTTATAAATTTAAGATCCACTTTTCAAAAAGTTATGGATCATGATTTTTAAGGTCTTATAGATAAATGCATTATCATATACATGGATGATGTAACTATATTTTATAAAAATAGGGAATATCATATTATGCACCTACAATAGGTATTTGAAAGATGCAAAAGGTATGGGATTTATCTCAACCCAAAGAAAAGTATTTTCTATGTTACTAATGGAAAACTATTGGGACATGTTATCACTAAGGAGGGAATCTCTATAAACCTTGATAGAGTAAATACAATATCTAGTATAGAACCCCCTAATAGTAGGAAGGAATTGAAGTCATTCTTCGGTAAAATAAATTTTGTAAGGAATTTTATTTCTAGTTTTGTAGAAATAGTGAAAATTTTGAATGACATGTTGAATAAAGAGGCTAATATCACTTGGAATTAGGAGACAAAGAAGGCTTTCAAAGACATCAAAGAGGTAATTCAACAAGCCCCTATATTGATAAGTCTAGACTTTACTAAAGATTTTTATCTTTACTCTTTTGATTCAAATCATACAATAGCTATAGTTCTAACTCAAAAGATAGATGGATGTGACCATCTAGTTGCTTTCATGATTACTATTTTTAAAAATGTTGATTTGAACTACTCTTTGATTGACAAACAAGCATGTGCTTTGGTCAAGGTAGTGAAGAAGTTCAAGAATTATATACTTAGAAATAAGGTGCATGCCACTTTACCAGACCTTACCACAAAGATCATGCTAAGTCAAAGTGAAATAGGAGAAAGGAGAGGTAAGTAGATGTATGTGCTCCAAAAATATGATCTTGAAATGAAGACTACCAAATTAGTAACATGTTAGGGTTTAATTCAATTGATTGCTAATACTAACCCCAAGCTAAGTGTTATGTAAGTAGAGTAATAAATTTTTAGACCTAATTATTTGTATGATCCCACTATACACTTACTAATTAATGTTTATTATCCTATAGGGTTAAGTAAAGAATAAAGAAGAGATCTAAGGCTCAAGTCAACTTACTTTCTGATTAAGGATGGAGTGTCATAAAAAAAAGAACTTTGAAGGCATTAACTTATGATATGTCTCCAAGAGTGAAGTAGTTGAGATCATGAGCACCTTCCATGGAAAGTTATGAAGTGGACATCCATATGGGAGGACAACAACACACAAAATATTAAGGGCTAGTTATTACTGGCCTACAATTTTTAAAGATTTTCACAAGCATGTGAGAGAGTGCCACTCATGTCAAGTATTCCACACAAAAGAGCCTAATGTATCCATGCCACTAAATCTAGTAGTGATTGATAAACCCTTGACCTAATGGGGGCTAGATTTTGTGGGGGTCATTAACCCCAATTCCTCTAATGGTCACAAGTATTTTTTGACTGGTACTAAATATTGCACCAGATGGACTGAAGCAATGGAAACTAAATAGTGTAGGACTAAAGAGGTGATAAAATTTTAAGAATAAAACATATGCAATATATTTAGGACACATTTATCTCTAGTATATGATAATAGATCTTCTTTTATATCCATAGAAATGATAGAATGGATATATGATAATAGCATCATCTTCAAGTTCTCATCGAACCATTACCCTCAAGGTAATGGAGTATCTAAATAAACAAATAAGAACTTGATGAAGGATATAAATAAGTCTCTAGCTAATAAACCTAGAACATGGCATAAGATTCTTAAGTATGCCCTTTGGGTAGATAGAAATAGAATCAAAAAAGCTCTCAAAACCTCACCACTCTTGCTAGTTTATGGTTAAGAACCCATCTTTCCCATCACCCTCAAGATGATAACATACAAGTTCATGTAAGAGCATGTGGAGGAGGATTAATAATTTATAAGTTCAAGATTGTTTGACATAATACAAATGGAAGATTCAAGAGAAGAGGCTTTTGCTAGTTTTAGTAGACACCAAACCACAGTCAAAACATGGTTTCATAAATATTCAAAAATAAAGTTGTTCAAGCAAAGAGACTTAGTTATTATTTGGGATAAGTAATTTTAGCCTAAGGGTAAATGTGGGAAGTTCACACCTTTATGGATAGGTCCATACTAGATAGTTGTGATACTTGGAGAGAATACCTTCAAAGATGAAAGACTTACAAGGAGTATACTTCACACTACCCACCAATGTGAAATACCTTAAGCATTATTTCTTTGTTATCCCACAAAGGGTATTTATGGAATGAATATAAGATTGGTTAGTGTTAGTGTAAGCAGGGCTTAGTTTAGTCTCTTCCTATCCTTTCCTTCCTATCCCTTATTTATACATACATTTGTATATATTTGTTTTCTTGTTCGCTTTGTGTTTTCTTTGTTTTCTTTCTCTACTTTTCTCTTTGATTTTAATAAGTCCTTATGGATAGTCCTCAACTCAAGATTCATATTATTTCTCAAAGAAACCTCATAGTTCAAGAATGTAGGTATGTTCTCTTAGCATTGGTTGATCATGTATTGTTTAAGTATGAGTTTAATGTTATAGTTTAGAGAAGATAGAAAATACCAATGGATAGGTTAATTATTCCTTGGGATTTTAAGCCTCATTATTATCTAGGCTTGTTTTTAAAAAATATTGCACATGTAGGGTGAAAGACTGGATTATTGGGATATAGTCATGCTTGCACTTAAAAAACATCAATTACTTAGGACAAAGTTTAAAACCAAGGATGATTGTCTAAAGATAAAATAATTAATCAAATCCCAAAACCTAACTAACTTGGTTCCCAACCTTTGCTATAATGCCAAAATGACTTGAAAAATAAAAAAATTAAAACCTTATTACAAAATTCAAGAGCCTCATGAACAAAGGTGATTTTGGTAATCTCCACTGGGGCTATGGATGCTTGGATGGAAGTGGAGAAAAGAATTGATTAGAACCAAAGGCATCTCTATTAGGGATTTGGATGCCTAGATAGTATTAGAGAAATACCCAAGCCTTACCTAATCTATATCATGGTTCTTAATGAATATCCAAACATGTTAAAAGTCAATGTTAATGGTTAAAGTCATGAACCTAGAAGTTGTTCTCTAAATCCTTTGATAATCAGTAAGTGGAATTAAAACACAAACATGGCTATTTATTGATGATTGATCCTAATTCTACATGTTTAAGATTTTTTCTATCCATGAACTAGTCTTAATAATGGTGTTTGATCAAATGGAATAAGTAGCTTAATTATTAGTCTAAACTAGAGTCTCTAAATTTTAACATATTATTGTATTCCCCTAGAAGTCACCATGTATTAAGGTTAATATACCCCCATTCCTAAAAATGGGGACCCTTATGTTAAATTATGCAAATTTTGTACCTTAAAATTAAAAATTCATCTAATTAGAGTACCATTAGCATGTTTGTACATAATCTTTATTTGAAGATCATCCACACTTGATTTGGTTGGCATATTTTCTCATAGTTTTGATTTAATCTTGTCTAAAGTTGCTAACAATTGATCTTTATGTTTTAGGTTATAGGTTTAATGGAGTCCATTCAGAATAAACAATGGTTGGGTTTTATAGTTTAATAATGATTTTATCTTTTACTAACTTTTGGTCTATTGAAAATCAAGTTGAATTCATGTCTGATTAGCTTAAAACCCTAAATCCAAAACCCTAGCTCAAGACCTTTGAATTGAATTCAAATTTGGTAGGAACATTTTTTTATGGGAACACTTTAATATAACTTATTTCTATTTTATCCTATGTTCTTAGTCATGTTTATTAACATGACCAAAACCTAGTCTAAAATATTTATCCTAAGTTCTTCACATCTTTAACCCCCTCTGTTCCATTTTTTCTTAGCCTAGTGTAACTAAATGTGGGATCATTTTTATTATTTCATTAACTTAGTTCTATTTTTATCCTAAGGTTTAGTTGTGTTTATTAACACGACTAAACCTTAGTATACAAATTTTATGCTTGGCCTCTTTTTTCCAATCCCCCTTGGTCCCTTTATTCATACATGGTCTAATTAACCATCGGGACCTTTTTTATGTCTTTATACTTAGCCTAAAGGCCTTGTCCAAAGACTATATGCTATGTCCTTGAATATATATGGGGTCCCATTTATTATGTCTCAAAACTTAGCTTAAAGTGTTTTTTTTCTAAAGTATTGCCCATGTTTACTAACATGAAATAGAACTATAGTCCAAAATAATATGCAAAGTCTTTTATTTTTCTTGAGCATTGACTTAAATGTCATTTTTATTTGAAATATAAATGATTCACATTTAATCAAATGATAAAAGTCTAATGGTGCAAGATTGAATATAAAGATATAACCCTAAGCTAAAGTTTGAGCATCTTCTAGAGATCAATGACACGTATTTGCTCACATTAGATTGATCTAATGATGTGTATCGAGTTAAAGATTCAGTGGAGCCCTAAGACAAGTAAGAAGGTGACAAGTGTCACAAACTCAGCTAAAGAACACCTAACAAACAATGACATTCAACCTCAAAGATCAAGATCTAACAGAGTGCATTTTCTTAGATAATAATCATCTAATGACATGAGATAATCATTGAAAAGTCGAGATGAATGTAAAGATGACATGTGGCATAGCTTTGGACCACTAAATTAAAGATCAAACATCTTTTCAAGATCAATGGTTTATGGATGAACATACATATTAAGATCAATGGTCCATGGAGCAGGAGGTAAAATCAAATAAGATGATCCAATAGAATGAATCTGATCTAGATAATTGAGATCAATGCTATGTAGAAAATATTGAAAGATCAAGGTGAATACAAAAGTGACAAGTGTCATAACTATGGTGAATGTACTAATTAGCCAATCACATTAAAGTTCTTAGATTCAGATCAATGGTCCATGTTGATTGATATAAAGATGATCCAATGGTACAAAATCAAGCTAAGGTTTTTAAAAATCAATAGTAATTTTTCAAATATGAATGAGAAAAATGTCATGAAACTACTAAATGGGTGCCATGGTGATGCCACATTGAAACCACATTAGTATAATATGCCAAGTGGAAGAGCATGTAGTCCTAGGAAATCCAAAGTTCTAAATAGGTGATCTAAATTAGGATCTAAGTGATAAAGCTCATGTAAATTTAGATAACTACCACCATTAGAGCACTATAAAAACCTTCAAAAACCCTAATTCATCCCTATATTCACCATAATCAAGCCATATAAGCGAAATGATCATTTTTATAGGGGTTATTCAATCTAAAATTGAACTATAGACCACTAGTGAGTAATTTAAACAAGTCCACAACCATGATAGCTTGAAAGGGTTTTTCAATGAAGTATGTGGAGATATATTTGACTTTAGATATAGAATAGATAAGTTTCAAAGATGTACAATTTGATGCCATAATAGATAACAATTGGTCAAGCTCATTTTGAGCTATTGAGAACTAGAAACCCATTTAAAATACGAGAACCAAGGTCAACGGAAAATATAAGTTGAAGAAAAGACTAAGTAAAACTAGAAACATCAAAAAGCATTGAGAAGGGTAGGTAAAGACTGCAAGAGATTATCAAGTAAAATGAAGGATCTCTTCATGAAACTAATTATCGACCTTGTGCTAATTGAGGAGCAACATCAAATAACAATGAATACCCTACAATAGTAACATGAGACTTTAGAAGTAAAATCATCCCAAAGATTAGTGAATTAATAATATTATTCATATAGCTAAACATTGTCCATTTTGAAAGTGGAATATTCTATTTATAAAGGCATGTGTAGTTTGTAAAACACATTGCCTATAGATTAGTCCATTAGGGAAAGAATAGTGTATTCTAGAAATTTTTTGGAAAGGATAGTTGTCCCAACAATTATACTTGTATAATTGGATAGGAGTGGCCAACATGATTCCTTGTGTCCTATTAAATGACCATTATCAATTTTAAAAAGGAGAGAGTTTTGAGATCCAAAAGCTAATTGTAACTTTTAATCAATTAATATAAGTTAGGAATTCATTAAAGTTTATCAAAATTTTGATTGTGTCTTTTTTTGTTCTATATCCTCTCTCAATTTTTTTCTAATTTCTAGATTTTAATGGTTCTTATGAGTTCTTGGTGTCTACATTTGAACGAAAAGCTATTAACTTACACCAATCCTAAGTTAATTTAAATTTTTCAAGTTCATTTTGTTTTCTTACTCTTCTTACATTTGGATCAATGTTGTTTGTTTGCAAGGGTAAATATTTAAAATGAGCTTGGTTATTATTTACATATATTTCCTAGATTATTTAGATGTTTTCTTGATGTGTGATAGGATTTGATCTTATGTTACTTCATGTCATACATTGGTTAAGTGCATGCCTAGAGATTATTTGAACTTTGTGATAGTTTTTAGAATGGAAATTAACATCTCTTCTCTACCATACCTTTCCTTTTGATCCTTTTTTAATCAGATCACTCTAGCTAAATTTTCATTGTAAATATCCATTTTATATTAGTTATTGATCACAATTCACCATTATTAGCATATCATACTTCATATCTTGCATAGACTAACTATTAGGCCACAGTGGTTCCCAACCACCAAATATTATAAATATTGTGAAATAGTCCACTTGCTTTGCCTCTATTTCATCAACACATAAAAATATTATCACAATCTATAAACCATACACTAAATTCTTATAATTCTAAAATGAGAAGTGTTCTTAAACACTTTGGGCACCTATGATACATGTTCAAGCATCAACATTAATTTATATTTATATGCGTCTTGGAATACATTGTGGTTGGTCAGTATAAACAAGTTTTAGGTGCCAATATCATGAGATTGGCTCATGAATAATATAGTAATTTTAAACCATTTTCCATATTAATTAGGCACCAAGTTTAAAGGTAATCATTCAACACTTAGACCCTTGACTTTAATCAATCAATCTACAATCTACCTTTGAAATGATTAGTGGCCTTTGGCCTTCATTCAATGTCCTTTATTCATAATATGAATGATAGAAATTTGTTCTCCTTTGACATCATCTTTGACATCAATTATAATCTCATCCATTTTCTTTAACATTAATGATAATATCTTCCATTCGCCTTTGACATAAATAACAATATTGACCAAAATGTTTTCCAAGACACATATAAATATAGATTAAATCATCCAAGTTTGATATATCCTAGCAAATTGTTATGAAGGATATGAATATCATTCACCTTTTACTGCATACTTCTCTTGTTTGATGATATTTATAACTAAAGAATCAACAACATCTACCCATTCTTGAGCTTCTTGGGTCCTACTGACTGTTAGATTCAATGCATTTGCTACCTCTATAGAAGACATCAAATTAAAATGGATAAGTGCCTTATTATTAATATAGAAAACCAAACATTAAACTTATTCTCATATTCCTTGATAACATTAAACAATTTGGTTATTGTAGTTTCTTGGGGAGCCAATTGTGCTCTTAAAGAATGAATAGTATCTAGTATTTCATCTAGCCTCAAGGTTGCATTTTAAACATCTTGTTCTATGTCCAAAGGAACATGGATCACCTAATGTTGTTCCTTAAGGTTCTCTATCTCTTGTTCTAACTCTTTTCTTACTTTCTCTATGCCCTCTTGGATGGCTATTAGTTCTCTAGAGTGGGTCTCTAGATAGGACTTAAAGTTCTCAATATAAGGGGACAGGCCCATTTACCTATCTTGTCTCTTTGAAAGATATTAGATCTCTTCTCTTTCTTCTAAAACTAGAACTCACCCAATTTTGTCTTTTATATTCCTCTTTCTCATTCTTTTTCATGGAGCCAGTTGATTTATCAAAGAGTGAGATTACAGTGGTCATCTCGATGATCTTCAAGTTTGGACTCTTAGAAGTTGATTCTCCTAATTCTTTAGCCCATTCTAAAAGAGTCAACTTTTATGGATTTAGTGGTTATGCCTCTATTTATGTGTCTTACATAGGCTCAATCTCAGGGGATGGCTTGGGCATTAAAGGACATTATTTTATACTAGTCTACATTTTCTAAATGTGGCATGGGATGACCAATGTAGATTGGTTTCTTATTTAGGGCACTTTTCATGGCCACCACTATTATGGTCTGCACTACTCCTAAGGAAGGTATTGGTGAGATAAATTAAGTAGAAGAAGATAAAACTTGAATTTTGGGTTAAATGGTGATAAGAGAAGTAGAGGTGGAAATTAATGGAGTAGTTGTATAAGCTATTATGAAAATTGGCCCAAAAAGAGATGATGACATAGGAAGAAAAGAAGAGATAATTAACAAAGCAAAAAAAGAAAAACCTGGTAATGAAATAATAAGAGAGTGGCCTAAGGGAGTATTAGATAGAGAACCCTTACCTAATTGGTCACCTAAAAGGGGTGATTTTACTTACAGTCCTAGCAATCTTAGAACCTTAGCTTATTATAGTTCTTCTTCATCTACCTCATGGCTCAGCTTGCCTTCAATTAAAGGTTGTTTTTACTCACTTGATCCCTCTATGGATTGGGCCTAAGTCATTTTTTACTTAGTTTTTCTTATATAACAAATTATCGTATTATCTTCTTGAGGAGAAACCACTTATTAGGTAGGAAGAGGAAGAGTTGTGCTAGATGTTGTGGTTGTTGGAGTTGTCATAGTAGTTGGAATATATTCTTAATTATAGGATTCTTAATCTCCTCTTCTCTCCCAATAGTGGCATATTTTTCATACATTAGTTTTTATGCTTATTTTTATTTTACTATCCTAAATTCAATAGTGGACATTTGAACCTGAGGAGTCTATTATTCCACTTGTACTATAGTAGTTTGTGTTTCCCCTAAACCTTTATCTTAATCTTGATATGGAGTTATCATCACACTAGGTGGATTTTGGGGGTCCTAACTTTGATCTTCTAGTTATTGGAAGGGTTTTTTATTTGAGAAATATAAATAAGTCCATCTTATGGTTGTGGGATCTTGACTTTTGATTGAACAAGTGTGAGGGAAGGATTTATTTAGATTACCTTCAACAAGCCCTCATTCACACCAATAGTCATATCCTTTCCCTTGACCTCTACATCATCTTTTACATTGAGAAACAATAAGTCATGATCAAAAGGCTCATTTTTGTAGGAAATAGCTAGTTTTTTACTCATTGATACACTCTCCCATGGGGGTCCCAATCCTTGTGGGGTAGAGTAGATAAGACATAATCCTTTCTAGCACCAATAGCCTCTCTAAAGTGTCTATGATATGTATAGAACATCCTCCTAATT
Source organism: Torreya grandis (assembly GCA_037957365.1). NCBI lineage: Eukaryota > Viridiplantae > Streptophyta > Pinopsida > Cupressales > Taxaceae > Torreya > Torreya grandis. Next base: position 216,486 of record JARHVA010000951.1, read on the forward strand.
ATGAGATGGGATCCATGGAAAGTGCTCTTTTTTCTCTTAGTCAAGTCCAAATCTATCCCATTCCATAGTTGATATGCAATATTATGCTCAAAAACTTTATGTGGGATGTATTTGGTGAGATGAAGAGGGTTGACCTTGTGTCCAACAACCATTATAATAGTGTAGTCTAGATACAACTAATAGTCACCAAAAGACATGAGTGTATTGGAAATTTTCTTAGATATATTGCCTAGAGATTCACCATGAATTACCATACAGAATTAAGGACATAGATCTTCTACAATTTTTGATATGTTGCTCACATACTCATAAATATGAATAAAGGAATAAATTTTATAAATTTTGTTTTTGATGTATTCAAGGTTTGGATCCCACAAATCCCCATTGTGTCTATATATAGTCCCCATGACTACATCCAAAATATATGACATCATTTAAAAATTACCACCTTAGGGCTGCCTTTCCTTGTGAAACCTCAACACTTATAAGTGGGTGCTAATAATCTCCCATAGTGTATAGGTGTATTCTAAGGTGATCAATAGATTTATTAGTGGTACCCACTCCAAATGAAGGAAGAGGATTCTTAGGTTTCCAAACAAATGGTTTAGTAATGCCATGCTAATTTGGATTTCCATCTAGAACTTGATAATGGGCACATGGTTCTTAGTGGTTTCTTTAAGTGTGAATACATATAATAGTTTCCTACATTATACATGCGATGATGGTGTTGTTGTTAAAATAATGTAGGAAACTATTATCTATATTCATCCCTTTGAAGAACAAGCCTCACAATAAGTCAATGCATGGCATGACTTCAGGCTTAGCAACTACATAATGGAGTGTTTGGCATTTTAAAGGAAATAAGTCAACTACAAATTTTTATTATTCTATGGAGATGCCTTCCTCTAAGTGAATGGGTTGACACTATTTATGACCTCATTTAGAGATGATTAATTGATGTAGAGACCCCTAAACACTATTGCGTCAAAAATTATATCCGTGTATTCTATTGAATCCTTAATAGAAAATCTAGATGGTGTTTGGGCTCCTATGTATGTTATAAATGAAAAAAACATCATTGGTTCTCAATGTTTGTAGGATTTGAGATCTTGATGATGATGTCTTCATACTTTTTTATGTAAATTATAATGTGTTTGAATGTAGCTAGGGCTTGGAATTCATAAAAGGCAATATATGCTTGAGCTCAATGCAATCAATAAATATGATTTTGGTTAGTGGATCGATTCTATAACCTTTTAGCATTAATGTTTAGTTTGTGTGCCATTAATAATCAATGTCTACAAGATCATCACCTTCATTTAATTAAAACTTGACCACCTAGGCCTAGTGGACATGCCACATAGGATGCTTACTCATTTGAGGGGGTGTCATAGTGATTTTATTTTTGACATTTATCACATTGTGGTTTAGTTGAGATTCAAAATTTATATTTAGGATGAATGATGTGATATGGTGATCTCAGATTTTTGAATGAAAGAATTTAAAGACCAAAATGTTCTTTAGAGAGATTTGTTTAGGAAGATTTTTTAGGAAAGTCATCAAAGGTGCGAGTTCTTACCAAAAGTCTCCAAATACCTACATGTTCTTTGGGTAGATTTTTGTTTAGGAAGTTTTTTTGGAGAAATTTTCCAAAGATAAATTTCTTGACCAAAAAGATCTAGAGAGAAAACTTCCAATAGAAAGTTGCCAACTAAAAATTTCTTGAAGATCGAAAAGATGTCAAAGACTAAAATATCAAATACCAAAATTCCAACCAAAATTTATGAAATAAAAGATTTGAAAAACTAGAGTGCCAAATACCAAAATGTTCTTGAAGATTAAAATGTTCCTAAAATAAGCTTCCCAAGTTAAATTTTGTGATGAAAAGGATCTAAAGAAAAAACTTTCGAAGAGAAAGTTGCTAATCAAAAAATTCTCTAAGACCAAATTGTCGAAGACCAAAAAATGTCCAGACTTCCCAATAAGTGAATTCAAATAATTAAGTTTGAATAAATAGACCCAAATAAATAAAGATGAATACATGTTATACATAGTAAACTCCCATAATTTTCATTAATAGGTTAGTTCAAAAAATTCATTCTAATAAAAATAGGTTGCTTAAGGAAAACACATGTAACAAAGATAATTTAATAATAAAAATTACCCAATTTTCATACATAATTAGATAGGATAACATGCATGTATAACCATATAATGAACAAGCCTTTTTTACACAAATCCCCTCCCTAGTTTTCCATAGAAAATGCAAAGAGGAGTGTGTTGAATACAACAAATGGTAACTCACAATGGTGAATATTCTTGATTTTCAAGAACATAGAATCCATGGTTTCATAATACCAATATTAGTCATGAGACATATTATAAAATAAATTATTAGATCAAAAATATAAAAGAGACTCTTGATAACTTTATATAACATACTTTCTTTACCTATACCTTGGACTAATGTGTGTGAATGTGATATCTTTTACTCCTTGTCAAAAGATTTTATCAAAGACATGGGATGAGTTTTAGGCTTCATTATGATTGGGTGTTAAGTTAGTAGACATTTAGGGAGCTCAAGCATTGATTTGATTCTATCTAGGCATCCATATCCCTAACATAGACACCTTTGATCATACTTACTTTAGTCATATATTTTTAATGATGAGTGATATATTGATCTTATTTCATCATGTAGGCTTTTAATCCCTTGTAATTTTATTTTAAACTTTTTGGATTGTACCTCTTTTCTCTTTTTTATTTTTTTTAATGGAAGAAAGAAGAAGGTGAACACCTTGAGTTGGTGTTGGTATAATTGGGCTCATTAGAATGTCCCTATAAACTACACTCATATCAATGATTATTACCTTTAAATAAATGTTAGCATTTAATGTGCATTAAATCTAAGTAGATATGAAAATATTTCTAAATTTGCATGGAGCTATGGGACTAGATTTTATATACCTAGTGAAATCATTTTCTTAATAATGTTGTCATGGTTAACTCTCTCATTTCTTACTTGGATTAAGAATTTTGATATACAAGGTTTAACATCCACTGAATCAATTTGGATTCAAAATGCATAGGATATTATTTGATTATACCAGGAGTGATCAATTATATTTCCATAAAATCCATAGAAAAAGTACTCTAAAAAATGGGAAATTACCTAAAACAAAAAAATAGACTAAGTAAAACAAAATGTAGAAAGCAAAAGTGACTAATCTATAAATCCTAAATTATTCTAATGAAAACAAATGATTTAAACAAGGAAAATAGCTAATAAATCAAATCTAACCTAACCCTATCTCTAACAAGACATCTATTGTTACTTAGAGACATCTTTAGATAGAGAAACCATGAAGTAATACTTCAAAAATTATCCATTGGTCTAATATGTCAATTCATTACCTTGGAGGTCCTTTAAATAGAAAGCATTGTTACCTAATATCTCTAAGATCTAATAAGGTCCTATCCATAGTGGGTTAAACTTTTCATGCATTCTTTATTTTAATGGGATTTGTATTATAGAAGCACTAGGTTTAAAATATTGAAGGCTTTAGATTTTGATGTTTTATCAAACCATATTTTGACTAGATCTTGATACCTAGTGAACTTTTATAGGGACTCAATCATGGAGTCTTCCATCTTTATGATATCTAGCAATCTAGACTCTATCCTCTCACTGGGTTCCATTTACTCCTGCATGAATTGATATGTTATAAAATTTAACATGATTAGGAACACTAGTTGTCTACGATAGACTAATAGATATGGTGAGGATTTAAGAGCCTAATTATATTGATTTAAATTTTCCCAAAACATATATTTTAGTAAGATATGCCACTCTCTATACTTATCCATAGTAAATTTCTTGATAGCATCAATGAGGTTCTTGTTGAAATCCATTCTCTTACATGTAGTAATTAGAGGATGATCTAATTGTGATCTGATAATAATGGGCCCATTATATTCATTTAGATAATTGAAATTCTATCCCATTATCACAAACCAAGGAAATAGGAGTACCAACCTCTATTGTCATATGTTCTTCATGGAAACTTATTACATCTTGTGCTCTTAAATTATTGGTGGATATTACCTCAGTTCATTTAGTATAATAATATATAGTGGTGATTAAAAATTTATGTCCAACTAAAGATTTCATGTTGATAAGACCAATGAAATCTAAGCCTCATTGGGTGAACAACCTACCTTTGATCATGGGTTGTAGTAACATTGATATGTGCACCTCTCTTTTTTATAAAACCTAATATTCATGCCACATCCTTATGTGGGAATGAGCATCCTTAAATAATGTGTTAGGATATTTATGGTAGGTTTTTTCATTGATGTCTATAATTCATGTGTAATGACAAAGTTGTATATCAGGTATAATGATATGGAGCTTGGTGGTCTAATGTGCTTGGTGCAGTGAGGTGCTTGCATAAAGGTTCTTTGGATGCTAGTGGGAATAGTTAGAGAAGTTGTTTATATGTAGGTAGGAGTGGATAGAATTTATCTTGGAGAGATATAATTTTTACATTTTCTTGGTATGATCCTATTAAGATAAGTCTTCTCATATGGTATTCAGTGGAGTTCCAATCATCCTAGGCCTTGTATGTTTGACCTTTCTTGGTTACATATAGAGGTAAGTGTAGTATGCCATGTATGTCATAAATAGGTGATTATATAGATTTTATTGAGTGCATTTAATATGTATAAAGTGATTTGAGTTTAGAAATAATGGTTTCCAAGTGGTTTTAAGTGGCTAGTAGGTCTATTGGTTTTAAGCTTAGTAGGCTTGGTAAGGTACACGAGCAGTCATGAAGAAGATCCAACTTGGTAATACATGGTGTCCTTGGAATATGTTTTTTTAGAAATTATATGATGCCAATAGGTTATCAAAGTTGGTTCCAAGTGATATCAAGAAGGTTACAAGTCAGTTTGGCTCTTGTCCTAGAGAGTCTAGTTGCCTAGTGAGACCTATCAAGGGGGTCAAAGAAAGTTTTCAAGATGAATGAGATGATGTAAGAATTTTGGTTGATTATAGAGGTGTGGTAATTTTTTTTACCATTATTGATGTTATTATTGATCTACAAAGTCAAAAAATTGGTTTAGAAGCTTTAAAGGGTGCTAGAAATGAGTGTAAGGATCTCGAGAGGAAGTTTCTCATGCTTGTTGACACATGCATGGTTTTCATGGGAAGATAAGATAAATAGTGTATTTTAGTAAGGTTAATAATAATTATTTCAAAAAATTATTTCATGTATTAAGATCATATCCTTTATGAATGATTGTTAAGAAGGTAAGCAGGTTTTTATGGTCTAAAATCCTAGTCTTAGACTCAATTAGAGAAATCTTGTTAGATATATCCTAGAATGGATTGGTTGAATTTTTTTGACTATTGGAAGGTATAGAGTAGTCCTATAGGAATATCCAAGTGGTATTAGTGTGTCAGGGTAGTGAGCATAAGGTATATAAATATGCTTATTTCTAAAGATTTTGGTACTACAGGTAGAGTTGACTAGGTCAATGCATGAAATTTATTAGAGATTGAATAAAATAATTGTCATTTAATTACATATATATTTTTTGAAAATAAATAGTATCTATGTTAAATTTCTAGGTCCTCAAAGTTGTCTAGTCGATATGAATGAAAGGGTGCCATGAGTGAGAAAAACTAGTCAAAGTAAATATGTGTTTAGGGAAGTATTCCAGGTAAGTAGAGATGAATCAAATGACTTGGGGTATTTTATTAATAAATATTATATATGTTAAATTTTTAAAAAAAAATTTATGTTTCTCAAAAATAGGTGAATTATTTATTTAAAATTAGCTTATCTGAGTAGTGAAGACTGTGATATAGTGATATGAAGAATTGGTCTGTTAGACCAATGGATGCTACTAGAATAAGAGAATTATCTACTTGAGAGTGATTTATAGATAAAATATAATTTAATAATGTTTATTATATGTTATTAAAGTGTTATTTCATGTGTTAAATAATAACATCTACATGACTACTATTGGAAGCTACATGCAATTTGAGTGGTAAGTTTGAAGGAGTAAGTTGGAAGTTGTTTGAGCAGAGTTAAAGAAAAAAATAGGTATGAATATGTTATAAAATTATAAAATATTTATGATAAGGTATTATAATTCATTATTTATTTCTAATCAAGTTTTGAGAGTCAAATATACTTGACTATAATTTGACTATGTTTTACCAGAATTGAGTTAGCCTATGACAGTGGTGTTTTTGCATGATTAGAGCATATTTAGTGAATCTAAATGGTTTTGGTGATTTTTTAAGGTCATGGAGGAAAAATTAATTTTATTTTTTCATATGTTTGTGTGTAATAATTAATAATTCACTTCATATGTGTGAGACAGTGTTTTTAGTGTGTGAAGACCTAATTAGCAAGTAGTCTAAAAGGCATGGTTTAAGGTGTTAGTTGGAATTAAAGATGTTATGGAGCCATGTGGGAGTAATAAATTATTTATTTGAGACATTTTTAATGTGTTTTATTATTTTTTGAAGGCTTAAGGTGGACCAAGGAGTCCAAGGTGTAATGTGGTGGTTTGTAGGCCTAATTCATGTAGGTCTCTATTAGGCATATTTGGTATTTTGGGTCTTAAGGGGAATGAACAACCTAAGGAGTGTATGTATATTACATATAACTTGTATTATTATATATTTAAAATATATATAAATCACGTAAATCATCTTGTTTGACTAAGATGGGTTAGATAAGAGTATGGTATATATACTAGGCCTAATTAGACTATTTTTAAGTGTGTGAGTGTGTGTGAAGCCAAGTGAAGAAAATAGATAAATAAAAGTGAAAAGATAGATAATTTAGGACCATTATATGTTTAATATTATTATTAATGTTTATTTTATTATGTTCATGAGATAATAATTCATTAGACCTAACAATCTAAAGGCTGACTTGGTTGAGCGAATGAGCAAGTGTCTACCTGGAGAAGAGAAGCAGGTTTGAAGGTGTTAGAGAAAGATAAGGTCATCATCAGATGTATAAGACATAAGATAAGTGGTGGAAACTATAGTTTAGGTGTTTGAGTGGGTGATCAATCACCTAAGGGGTTGTAACCTCCTTTCTAGTTGGATCTACCTAAAGGTCTAGTTGGTACTAGATTAAATTGAGGGGTGGGTGCTCCTTGATAAGTTGATGATGGTATAAAAGTCTCATGTTTGTGATATTTTTATAGGATAGGTAGTCCATTGGTTGTATACTTTAGATTGGTTTTTATTTCCCATGAGGTTTTACCACATAGATGAGGTGTACTTGTGTTGATTGCTCTTGATCTTGCTTGTGTTGATTTGTTTATGTTATTCTTAAGTGTTTATTTCATTGGAATAAAATGGAATTAATTATGAGATGTTGATAAAATTATTAACCCCCCTCTTATTAGTTACTTACAACATAATTTTGTCTAATAATATCCCATTTTTAGTATTTTATAAGTTGTGGTATTACTAGATGGATGGTTTTTGCCAATATTTTGATGAAAATTTTCTAAGATCTCTTGGGATTCTTCATGTGATACACATATAAAATATATTCCTTCATATTTTTTATTATATATAATACCCTTCCTAATCATATGATGATCCACTTTGAGCTTCAAGGCTCTCTTTTAATCTCTCTTGAGTTCCTAGGGATATGTTCTAGCAAGTAAGAACTAAATAATATATGAACACCATTCCTCTTGAAAAACCTATTTTTGGTACACTTATTTGATGATGATGCATGGGTATAGTTTAGTAGCCAACTAAACAATACCTTTTAATTTGATTATCTTGGTACGTTTAATCTCAATATTAAACTCTTATAATATTTCCATTCATTTTCCCCTATACTCCCCCAACTCATTCTATCCTAGCGTAATCTTGATAATAGGATCTAGTAAAACAACAATGGTCTTGTTCCTGAGGATGTAGTGTTTGAATTTCTTAACTAAGTTGACAAGGGTAAATATTTTTTTGTTAATTAGGGAGTATTTTAGCTCTATATCATTTAAGTTAGTGCTCTTAAAAGTGATAATATGTTTACTTTCTTCCTTCTTTTGCATAAGTATAACATCAATGGTATGATCTGAAGCAAATGAGTATAAGAAGTCCTTAGTGAAATTTAGGATTACCAATACTAGGGCATGTGATATAGCCTTTTTAATGTCCTGGAAAGACTTCTTGGATTCACGTGTTCATTATAATTTGACATCCTACTTAATTATTGTGTTTATAGGTATGATAATTTATATAAATCTTGATACAAATTTTCTCATAAAATTAGTCTTCCCAAAGGACTTGAGCTCCTTTTTCCTATTTGGAAACATTATTTTGGAAATTCCCTAAATTTTCTCTAGTTCAATGTTGATTCCATATTTGGTGATAATGTGGCCTAGAATATTGCCTTTAGTAACACCAAATATACTCTTTTTGGGGTTTAGTGAGATACCAAACTTCATCTTTCAAAAATGGAATAAATATGGTCGATATGATCAACCTTGTTTTTAGAGAAAATAATGAGGCAATTCATGTAAATAATTATGTATTTACCTAGAAGTCCTTGGAATGCATGATCTATGGATATTTATAAAGTAGCTCCTATATTGATCATGCCAAATAACATCTACTTATATGCATAAGTTCCCCATTTTTTGGTAAATGTAGTTTTCATTCTATCCTTTGATTCCACCAACACTTGATTATATCCTAAAAATACATCTCAGAAAGACATCATTCCATAACATCTCATAGTCTATATCACCTTATCTAAGTAGAGAAAAATATAGATATCTTTTTTAGAAGATTTTTTAATGTTTTTGAAGTCAACACATAACCTAATATCACCACTCATTTTATAGAATGGAACTAGATTAGCCTCCCAAGTTGAATTCATGGTATGAAAGACTATCCAGGCACTTATAACCTTCTCTAATTCATTATAGATAAATGGTTATATGATATTATTAATACATATTTACTTCTTTCTAAATGTCTTGTGGTCTATCTTGAGTGGAATTGTATGGGTGATGACTCTAGGATTGAATATCCTCAAGTCATCAGACATCCATGCAATAACATCTTTATATCGAATGACCAATTCCATGCCCCTTTGCCTTTCATCTAGAGTGAATCTTAATCCCATATTGATGAGGTGTGTATTCCTTTCATCACACAATTTCTCTAAGATAAAATTAGACTCATTAAACTTGAGTTGTCTTTAATACTACACTTGAGGATCTGTATCAAAAGCTCTTTCCAAGGTGACCATTCCCAATGGGAGATGTTTTACTTTAGTTTCATGACATCCTATTCATCTAATTCTTCATGGCACCTATGGTTTGTTTGATCATAATCAATTATTTGGGACTCAAAATTTTCTAAATTAGTTAGAAATTGGATGATCTATTGATCATAATTAAACACTTGAAATTCTCAATATTGTTTAGTACTGATGGATAAGGTATCAACTCAATGTATACCTTTTGTACTTTTGACTCCTATAGGGGTATCAAATTTGCTACTGAAATAGCCAGTGAATCAATAGCTTGGTTTTATTCTCTTAGAATGGACACTATATTCAAGGCTTCAAATGACTCAATTAAATCCCAAGATCCATTATTGTAATTTTTTAAATATCATAATTTGAATTGATACTTATTCCTACCTAGTTAATCACTAGTTCTAAGTCTTTGTATACCAAGAGTTACTTGATGTTATTCTTGAGAGTAAACTCCAATCCCAAAATCATGGCCTCATACTCTACTTTATTATTGGTGCATGGAACTTAGAGCATGTACACTGTTAAGTATTGCTTTCCTTATAGATAAATCAACTTGATATCAACATCTGATCCTTGCTTGGATCTCACAATGTCAAAATAGAGGGTTCATAATTGGGAAGGGCCCTACACTTATTCCTATGTTTTATGCTTCATAGTAAATGTATAAATTTTAAGACTATGATATTTGTAACTTACTTCTTCATTAGCAATGTTTTACTCTATAATAGGGTGCTTCATCCTTGGCTCTTAATCGATCCTAATCTAGTTGGAAATGCCTCTCCATGGTAGCCAAATGTGAGAGAAGTTTTTGGAAACATATCCATTAAGTATCTTTGACCAATATTTGCTCAATAGTATCCCATATACCTTAGGAATATCTACTACCAATATGTCAATAGTCATATGTACTTGAGCTTATTCTGTAACCTAGATTCTTACATCATTAAGTGCTCTTATCACAAGCACTATTGTTTTATCCAACTATGAAATAGTCCTCTTAGATGGATTTGGTTTCAAAAAAAACTTATATAAAATAGAGGTCAGTGTCATAGTAGTTGAGGCTCTAGAATCCACCAAAAAATTATGTATATTCTTGGCAAATGCTTAAATGGTTAGTAAGAAAGGAGGGACCTTAGGCTTGATTTTGTATATAACATTTGTGTTAACTATTTTAGACTTTTCTATAATAGGATTTCCTATGATAGACTTCCATAAGAGCTCATGCTCTGTGATTTATGAAAGTTAATGAAGAGTTATATTATCCTTGATCTTACTCATATCCTAAACAATGTTATATCATCCCTTGCTATGTTCTTCTCTATGTTGAGGCTGATCATTCCCTTTTGGGGGAGGAGGATTATTATCAAATTTAGGATTAAAGGGGATAATTGTATTATTATGAGGAGTAAAAGTGGTGAGAGGCTCTATTTCTCATATTATAATTATTCTTATTGAATTTGTAAAATGCTTGCCCCTCGTCATAATTATCCTCTAGGATGTTGTCATATTCACTGGGAAGGGAAAATCATAAGTTTTAAATACCATAGCTGAACTTGAGGGGTTGGATTCATGAGGGAGATATATAGGATTCATCATTTGATCATGTCTAATAATTTACCTATGAAATATTTCAAAGGCTACACATAACTCTACACAGTCCAATTACCCATGTTGTGATGTGTTATGAGCTCTACACCAATTAAACAAAGTTGTCTCCATGATATTGATTAATGGTAGCGTAGTGGACTATTGTTGTTCTATAGTATTGGTGGGTATGTTGAAAGTCATGTTGTATCTTGGAAATCTAGAATTATGGTTATAATTATAATTGGTGGTATTAACCACCCTTTTCTTCATATTCAAGAAGTCATTGCTCAACTTTTGGACCATTATTTGTATATAATCTAATTCAAATTTGATGGAGTCAACACCCTAAGAGGCTACTATGTTGGAGTGAGGCAGATGTTGATTCTACTAATGGCCATTTATTTATGCTTGATTATTTATGACACCACAATTTTTATTTGTTGATTATTGTATCATGAGAGGTAGAGTGTAAAATTTATTTTGGTTTAATGTAGGAGCATTTTGATCAACATGAGATATTGGATTAAAATATGGAAAACCATTATTAAACATTTGGCCCCTTAAATTTTGAGGATTGAGATGTAGATTGAGTTACTTGTCTATGTTGGTATATTATTCATATGCCAAGGCTAAAGTATTGGTATCAATATCTCTCTTTAGGAATATTGTGGTAAAGGGATCCAAATTTATCTTATACATCTCAAATGTTAGATCTAATTGTGGTTTGTATGTCATATTTATTCAAGTGTACATCTTCTAGAACCTTGTATTAAAATCTTTAATTGATTCATTAGGCTCATCATGATAATGAAATTGTAGCTCTAGGAATCCAAAGAGAACCACTAGGGTTTGGCAGGGGCTACATAGGGTAATTAAGCAAACACCTAGAAGTCTAAAAGGCTCAAGGACACTATGGGCTACTAGAGATCTATACAAGCTATCCAATTTGCCAGGTTACACTAAGCTATATAAATACTCATAAACTAGTTTAGGGATAGAATGATCAATCACACAAAGGATGTAGGTATCTTTAATAGGTATAACCATAGTAAATTGAATAGTTAAAACAATAAATCTACTTACATACAAATTATGGAAATGACAATGGTGAATTGGGAAAACTATCAAATGATACATAAGCTTGAGAGAGAGGAACTTTTAGGTCAAATGAAAGATGTTTCAAGAATCAAAAAAGTTTTCAAGAAAAGGTGTAAGATAATTCCTAATCTAAGCCTAATTTAATTCCTCATTTTCAACACAATTACTTATTAATAATCAACTTTCTATTTTAGCAAAGAGGATATTGTTTATGCAAATGTATAAAATGTTTTGAGAAACTAGGATTATACTATGCAATGATAGATTTCTTATAAAGTAAGCATATCATGTAAAGGAAGAAATTTTTAAGCAATAAAAGATGTTCTAACTACATAAAAATGAAAAAAATTCAAAAACTGCCCTATATAATTCTCTAAACAAACTAAATTACAAAACAATGCAAACCTAGCTAATACATTACTACAAACAAATTGGAATTTATCTTTGCATAGCAAAGTGACCTCACATCAAGCTCAAAAATATTTTGCAGATTTTATACCAACTACGAGTCCAAGATAGAAAGAAATGAAGGAGGGAGACAAAGTTGTATGTGGGTTGAGTCCAAACTAGGAGTTAACAGCAAAGAAGTAGTGAAGGAAAAGTTAAAAACGATGAGAGAGCCAATATGTACAACATAATAACTAGAAAAATGCAACTTGAAGGATATAAGAGCAAGAAAAAATCCTTAAGAGCACTGTAGAGAGTAATATGAACCACCATAACAAGCTATAGAGAAGTAGGGTATCCCCTGTCATAATGAAAGATCACGTATGCCAAGAATGAACAAAGTTAGATTCAAGAAGAAATAAAATCTTATAAAGTGATGATCAAGAGAAGATATTAGAGAAAATAGTAGGAGAGAGAGGGAAAAATGAGTGATAAGTAGTCATATATGGTAACCTTAATCCACCAAAAGCCAAACATTACCTATTTCTAGCCATTGGGACCAAATAGGGACCTTTTTCTTGTGATCTACCTAGGTTGTGGCCTAAGCCATGGATTTGGTGAATGAAACATGTAGCCTAGGCCATGGGTTCCCCCATAAGCCATGACCTGGGTCAAAATCCCATCTGAAGTGGTCAACAAGCTTTTATGAGGGCCTTGAGAGGTGTTCAAAAGGCATGTCAGTGAGTGAAAGGGATAGTAAGTTGTTAGGGATGTTTAGGGGATAGATATATGATGCATAAGGTTCCATGTAAGCATAAAATGTCTTGAAGTGGGATAATCATGTTGGTAGTGTGCACATGATCTGATGTGTAATCATATACAGGATAAGGGCCATGAAAAGTATGATTACATATGCCCTTAAGGAAAAAATATTTGGTGTTAGAATGAACAAGGAGTGTTGTAAAGTACCTATAAGCCACTTAAAATAAAAGGAAAGAAAGAAATAAATTTATAAAAGAGAACATTACCTACACTTACCAGATAAGGATGGAAATAGAAGAAGTCGATGTCATGATATATAGGTGTGAGTGAAAATGCTACATAATTCAAATCCAAATCCATCCCCAGCTTCAAATCCTACAAAGAAGGGACATAAGTGATATCAAATAAAATCAAATAATCCAAAATGACATTCATTAGGGCATTATCCCTAGTTTTCTCCCTATGAAAGATATGGGTGACTTAGATGTCCTTAAAAGGGGAGAGAAAACCATGTGCCACCTTGAAGAGGGGGAGTAACTTAGAGCTAAGGATGGCCCAGGCACTAGTGAGTTGAGATATGACTAAGAGTGATCCAAAGAAAAACTACACATATCACATGCCTAACCCATGGACATCAATCAAGGCACCAATGATTGCATGATATTCAATGGAATTATTCATCTCATTGGTAAGGAAGAAACTAGATGTAGTAAGGTCATGGCCCCATGGATCATCAATGATCCAAGCTACATCATTAGGTCCTTAATTTCCCTAACTACCACCATCTGTGTGAATCACCACTGAGAGGTGTACTATGATGAGGGTTGAGGATGTAGGACTAGCAACCATAGAATGACTATTTCAAGGAAAGGCAAGGTGAGATGCAAAGGGGAGTCGGCTAATGAAACCAAGACACAATCAAAGTAATTTACCAACACCAATCATGGAAAGAGATGACAAGGTAAGGTGATAGGAAGTTCACAAAAGATAAAGACCAATCAGTGTAGACCAAAACAAGTCTCGAACCATAGTAATCAAAAATCAACACCACCTATAAGGACCATGATAAAAGAGATAAATTAGAGTTATAATGGATCAACTATATATTTATAGAGAAATGACTAACTAAATGAATCACAATAATCAAATTATATCGTAGGGTACCCATGAGATGGGACATTATCTTGGGAGGTCATAAGGGACCTAGAATGGATCTCAAGAACCAAAAAGGGGTGAGACTAGACCCATAAATGCCTTAGACTAAAAAAAGAGACAACCATTATGATTATAATGGAAAAAAAACTCCTAAGATAAAGGTTTCATGGTTTGGGATGTAATGAATGGTGAAAACCCCAAAAAGGGGCCCATAATAAGCAAAAAATAGAGCCAAAAGGAGAAAAAAGGGTGAAAAAGAAGTCATTTTCACACTCATTTTTACTCTAAGAGAATTTGAGGAGATAAAAATAACCACAAATCCCAATCAAAGCATATGAGGACATGGAGAGCACACCACAGGTGCACATGATGGTTTAGGCAAGTCCTCTGAATAAAACTTTGTCAATTTTTTTAGTTTGGGAGTTTGGGAGGCCTGAAGGGCATTTTGATCAAATCTAGAAGATTTAGTAGATAAATCAAGTAGACCAACCAATCAAAATTATTAGGAGGTAGAGATAAATTCTCTTGACTAAGTGCGAGGACAAATGGAGGCCTAGGGAGGGAGTTTTGGGGAGCCCTAGGGCTTCCCAAAATACCATGGCCTAAATCATAGCCTGGCTGAGTAAACCTATGGCTTGGGCCACCACCAAGTTACAAGGGATGTATCTTATACCACTTCCAAGCCATGGAATTCCCCATAAATCCATGACCTAGACTATAAATGTCCCAAAACTAGCACCAAGGAGTCTGAGAAGGCTAGGAGTAGGTCAAAAGAGACCAAAAAAATGGGAAATAGATAAATACTTTAAATAGCTTGTTTTTAACATGATTTATCAATTTCATGGATAGAATAATAGATCCATTTTATTATTTCTTAGTTTTTCAAACATGTAGAGGAGTCATTATACTAGAGGAAGGATATTCATCATAGGTAGGTGAATGACCAACATGGGAAGAGAGACCCTGTGAGGTGATAAACTGAGAGAGAGTACCAACATGGTTGGCTAAGGAAGTTTACTCTCTATCTATAGAGGACTATGATCACCTATAAAGTGCAAGGCTATGGATACTAATGAAAGTGTCATCACTACATTACTCTATGGATCTATTGAATGCATTGGTGACCACATGGGTACTTGAGAGGAATGTGTTCTAGTTGGGACTTGAGCTAGAGGACATCTTGAGCATTAAGGACATCTACCATCTCTATGGGGTAGAACCTATAGGGAGGGAGATAGAGCTACCATAGGTGCATGAAATAGTTTCATCAATTCTCTATCTAGTGGGATCCCATCAAGAGTGGAACATCCATGTGGTGTATATCACATAACTATCACTAAGGGTTTCATAGCTATAGTTAGTGATAACAAGTACCATGATCTACACTAGCTAGATCATAGAGAGGATACCACTATCTTAGATAGGAGTTTTCTAGAGAGTAGAGGGAGGATAGAGGTATGCCTAGGGAAAGTACATCCTAGGAAGACTATACCAATAGCTAGATCACATCCATCACACAAGGGTAGGTAGGGAGGGTATGATATGGGATGCATAGTTTATAGATATGACTAAGCCTATTTAAACCAGCTTAGATAAATATGTAGTGGATAGATATGTTTGAGATCCATATAGATTTGCGGTATTGCCAAAGGATGCTGGAGTGGAGACCCATATTGGATAGGATAATTTTTGAGGTCCATAGGGACCATAACAGCATCCAAGGTGATAGGCTCTAGTAGCATGAGAGAGATAGGCACAACCTAGACTAGCTAGAGTTAAGCAGGGAGTGTAACTAATATAGAGTGAGGGAGCCAATGATGGAGAGAGGTAGCCATGACAAGGACCACTACCACTAAGAAGAGTATGATTAGTTATAGGTCCAAAAAAACTAACATCATAATCAGGTAATAAAAGCATGTTTTTTAGATAACACTTGTCTTGAGTATTCTTCCTTTAGCAAGAGCCAATATGTGACTAACATATTTATTTTATGTATGTGTAGGAGACCAACCTACACCCTAGGTGGACCTACTAATGAGGGATTTGTTCCCTGATATAGTGGTAACACCACTCACGAAAAGAGTATCACACTTACCAACAGGGGAAAATCCACATACTCACTGTGGGTAGGTGGGTGCAAGAGCATCATTTGAGTTGGTGAGAGTGCAACACCAAATAACACAACTAGAGATAGAGTCATCATGACATGAGGTAGACATGGCATGACATGAGATAACTTCAGCATGGGCTAAGGCATATATGGATTGAATGAAGGCTAAGATATATTAGTTGTGGGCTGAGATAGCCTAGGAGTAGGCTAGAGGAGTAAAGGCACCTAGAGAGAGGGCATATAAGCTAGTTGCCTTGGAGGATACCATAGCTTGATTGGTTGAGAGGTTAAGATCAAGATATCCACCTAGAGTAGGACTACCATAGAGATCCAAGTTATAGGATGACTAGGAGGTATCGTATATGTAACCATGTGTGTGGCAGTTTGAGAGACTACAAGCCTAGGATTAGAGCAAGCAAAATGATGTAACTAAAGAAAAATCATGTATTTTTTGTGATATATATATAGTCATTTATCATTTTTTTTACATGTGTATATGGTTTTATGTGCGATGTGTATACTTTATCTAAGACAAACTATTAGATATATGTGATTAAACATTAAGAAATGCTAATAAATAACCCGTGTGCACACACATATATAAGTAATACAAAATTTAGTGGTGTAATAAGAGGGAAAATGTTTGCCCTACCACCATAGGAGGATTTTTAGAAGGGCCACACAGGCCTTAGACATGAAATGTCTTGATGCAAAAACCATTGATTGGGTACTGCAGGGGGTCACCTTTGAGAGTCGATAGATGATAGGCCCCATTTTACAATGAGGTAGTGATCACAAAGGGGACAAACCACTTGTGAGTAAGTTTTATCTTCTTCTAGTGATCCTTATCAAAGATGAGGATTGTATCACCTACATTGAATAGATGCTAACACACCAATTTCTAAAATTATTAGCATTGATGACATTGGTAAACATGGTTATACTCAAGAGCATAAATGTAATATTCATCTAATTGCTTGAGCTCGACAAGGAGAGTGGCATGTTCTTCAATAGATAGTGATCCAAGCATCTTAACTTATATCAAGGGGATTAATACCTATATAGGGAGAACAATCTCATAACCATATATGATTGTTTATGGGGTTACCCCCATGGTTGTATATAAACTAATATGTTAGGCCCAAAGGATAGGATAGAGCATGCAGTGCCAATCATTCTTGGATTAAGAAATACTACAAAGAATCATCTTATTCAAAGTCTTGTTTGAAGATTCATTTTGACGATTTCCTTAGGGGTAAGGGGTAGAGGAGAAATTGAGCTTGAAGCCAAACTGTTCACTAAGCTCATGCATCTTAAGGCTTTGGAAGCCTAGGCCATTGTCATCCATGATCACAATGGGGACCTCAAACCTACAAATTAGTTGGTTCAAAACAAACTTAGCCATAGTATTCCAATACATACCATTAAGGGGCATGCTCTCAATCCAATTTATGAAATAATCAATGGTAGTGATGAACTAATAGTGGTCATCAAAAGAGGTAGGTTTAAACTCATCGACAAAGTCAAGATCCCAAACCAAGAAAGGCCAAGGGGATAAGATGAAATGAGAGAGGACTAAACAAGAATTAATAACATCCTCAATGAACTATCACATCTTTAACATCTTGGAATATCAAACATCATCCTTAACAAGAGTGGACCAATAGTAACCCATCTTAATGATATGTTGAGTAATGTCTTTCCCTCCCAGGTGACTACCATAGACACTCCCATGAGACTCCTATAATGTGAGAGAGGTGTCCTTAGGGGATAACCACTACATCAAAATGCCTTTTATACCTCTCTTGAATAGGATACTACCTATGATAATGTAACAAGTGGTGAGCTTATATATTTGATATCATTCTTATGAAGGAACATTAATGGTATACGATTAGGTATCAAGGTAATATACAAAGTCTTGATACCAATCACACTCAAAGCCCTCAACCTGATCAATTGAGTAGACCATCTCATCAGGGAAGGCATCATCAAACAATTCTTATTTAGGGTTGGGTAGTGGGCATTTATCAAGTTTCTTGGATACAACTAAACCTTTAGTGATTTTTTGGTTAATGATGTAGAGGTTAAACTCCTAAAGAAGCACGATCCACCTCATAGATTAGATGGAAAGATGTGACTTATCAAGAGAATAACATAGTGGATTAGATTTGGAAATCATATTAGTTGTTTATATATGTAATAAAAAATGCACCATGTCTATAAATCAATCCTAACTCAGAGAAGATAGATCATACCTACACTTCTGATTGAGAATACATTTGTTAAGAAAGAATATGACCAATATGGGGATGCATTAGACCTGATTAGGGGATAATTTATCACAATACACCATGATAAGGAGGGTTCTAAAGCCTCCAATCTAACATAATAATGACATAATGCTAAGGGGGTCCTAGGTTTTGATATTTCACCTATGTTAATAACAAGAAAAGTAAATCTAATCTACTGCTCACCAAAGCTTGTGGCACAACATGAGGGATTAGTAAATAACCAAAACATGTATAAAGAATATAAATTAAGATAAGTATGAGTAAGACCCTAATACATGGAAAATGAAGAGTAATATTATTCAAATCCAATACTTATACTACTTCTATCTACTAAAAAGAGGAGCAAAGTTAGAGAATACTTACCTAGATGTGAACCTGCCAAGACTCAATCTCTCCCTTGGCCAAAGTGACTTTGTAAGAGGTTGTTATGGTTTATAAGGATCACAAAGAAAGGATAAAGAATCCAAGACTTATCCACAATAATATATTCTCCAAGTATAAACCCTAAGCAAAGACTTCTCAAGTATAATGGTGGAAGAGTAGATTGTAAAGAAACATAAACAAATAATAGCTCTTGATTGTATATTAAAATAATGATGAAATGATCTTGTATTTATAGGTATATTCAACCCTAAACCCTTCCAAATATGTCAACCAACAAGTTCAACGTATTCAACCTAGTACAATTATAGATAATAATTCACTATGTCATGAGCTAGGTTAGCTAAAGGTTAACTATTTCCTAAGTGAAAAATACCCCAAAACTATACAAGGTTGAAACTGTATAACCAATTGACAAAAGGGGATTAAGGTGAGGAAAAGAGGGATGGAAGGATAATAAATATTGGAGGATTGTGTAAGGGAGGAGTAATAGTTTAGGGAATGTTTGTAAGGATTGGTTGGATTGGTAATAATGTGTTAATAAGGGACAACAATCCTGAAAAGCACCAATGGTCTACACACCCCTTTCCTAGTGTACCTCTTAGGGCATGCACTCAGAGAGATTGAGTCTCGATGGGTTCCTTCAAAATGTAAACCATCAGTATTTGATCAAAGTTAAAAATATTATGTGTATACATATGTTACACTTGAAACTCATCACGTGTCACTAAGGTGAAACTAGGGATGGTGCTTTGAAACAGAACATAAGAACACATAATGTTGATGCTAAAAAAAAGTAGTAGTATTTTAAAACATAAAATAATTGAAAGTAAATGAATGAAAAGGGAAATAACTAAAAAGTAAATGACTGATGTGTAATTTGATTTACCTTTATCATTGGATGGTTTTCTTCTATTTTATTGGTTTTGATTGTGTCGGGCACATAGACTACTTTAGACAAACCCAATAATATAAAATTAAAGAGAAAAAACAAATAAATGAAGGAAAGAAAAGATAATTAGTGCTATGAGGATGGTACATACTTGGGAATTTGGCAAGTTGGGATGATAGGTTCTATGTTAGACCAAATAACCAATTAAAAAATAAGAGTAAATCAAGTAATCAAAAATCCAAGGCTACTAAAGACCAAAAACCTCAAATAAGTAAACCTCAAGTAAGAAAAACAAACTCACTAAGTCAAACCAAGGATACATGTCAAAAGGAAAGTTAATCAAAGATCAAATGTAAAAGTAGAAGCAAAATGGTAAAACAACATTGATGAGTGAGTAGTAATAATCCTTATCTCACTTAACAATGGAAAAAGGTACATAAAAATGGAATTCAACATTATCGAGTGAGAATTAAAAAGACAACCTCACTCAATAATGGAAAAAGGTGCATAAAAATGGAAAACAACATTATCATGTGAGAAGTAACAATCCAACCTCACTAAACAATAGAAAAAGGTAGGAAATCAGGTGTTCATAACAACAAGATGGTACAATAAATGAAAAATGGTAAAAGGAAGAAAAATAAGTCTAGGAATATAGTTTTATGTTATAAATAAGGTAATCCATAGTTTCACAAACATGTTGTTTCACTCTAAGGATAGATAAAATTGAAACAAACTAGTGCTAACATGTTTTTAAGAGGTGAAGAAGGGTCAAATAAGAAGGGAAAATATATTTTGGAAGCATAATTTGCCTATCAAGGGGGGAAATGAAATGGGTGGAGGGGAGAATGAAGGAAAAACTAAGGTAAATGAACTCTTTATCGAAGTCAAGACACTTAAATTATATTTTTCAAAATAAGATGAATTTTGAACTTAAGGACTCTAAAGAACTTCCCTTAGCTACACAAGTCTTAGGTCAACAAATATAGTATATAGATCATTCCATGAAGGCTACGTGCAATAAAAGTAAAATGGACCTACATTCCCAAAACATGTTCCTCATTTCTCAAGATCCCTTATAGAGTCATTGATCTACTATAAAGATTGGGTACTTATGTGAGAAAGTAGGTAGCACCATAGAGTTTTTTGAATTTTCATATTCCAATCTACTACTCTATCATACCCCAATGGACCTCGACTCTATGGTGAGGCCAACTATGGAGTTTTAGCTTTGATTAGAGATAAGAGATGTGCTTGGAATCATGTCTTTTGGTGTGATTTTGACTTTTGATATTTGTATGTTTCCTTTTGTATATCATTGCCTTTTATTTCAAATGATTTAGCTTTTAACTTTCTTGATGAATTTGTATATTCCTCCTCCATATAGATTTGGAAAATCAACCATGGGTGCTAAAGATGACTTTCATTTGAATACTTGGTACTTGGTTTTTAAGATAGAGAACTTTAAAGAGCATGGGGTCTAAGAGTCTCATAAATATAGGTGAAATAAAGGTGTTATCTTGACTTTGACCTTGTTTTAGTCAATGTGGAATGAGAGGAAAGGAAATCAAGAGGGATGACACATGGAATAATTTGAATTACTTCAAATTGAAAAAAATGTGAAAAAGGTAAAAAAAATATATTATGATAGAAAAGTGTGATTCCTTATCCTAAGAGTGAGGGAAATGGAGTAAAACATGCTAACATAAATTGTTGTGCAAATTCTATCTATCAAAAGAAGAAAAACTAAAGCTGAGAACAAGGATAAAAAACAAATTCTAGAAAAGGAATGACATGATGGTAATTTTATGAGGAAGGCCAGGTCCTATCCATGGTCTTAAAATATAACTCATACAATAAAAATCCATGAGGGTGCCAAAAAGTATTTCAAAAATAAATGAGATAAGAGAAAGATGGTATTTGTGAGGAAGGCTAGGTCCTATCCATAGTCTTATAATTAAAATAACAAAAGAGAAATCTAAGGGATGCCAAAAAGTGTGTTAAAAGAGTATGAAAATAAAGAAGACTATGGTACATCATGAGGAAGATCGACTCCTATCTACATTATTACAATTCAACTCATGAGAGAAAAGGGAAAACCAAAAGACCTAAAAGGAAGGATTAAGGGTTTGTAAAAAGAGAAAACTATTGTACAGGGAGAGAACCATGTAAGTAACATGTAAAAAGTGTTAGATAGGTGTAAATAGAAGTCATTTAAAGAAGGAAATGTTTAGACAAAGTAATTTTTTAGGAATTTTGCATTGGTGGGATCTTTGAAAATATGGCCTTCATTAGTTTGAAGGTGATAGGTACTTAGACCAAGAATATCTTCGACTAAATAGTGACCCCACCATTTTTGGGTGTATTTACCTTATTTATCATGGATATAATCTAATTTAAGGATAAGATCACCAACATTAAATGTGTAAATTTTGACATATTTTTTATGTTGTTTGGCAATATGGGCCTTGTATTGGTGATTATGTTGTAAGGCAGAAAGATGATGTTCATCAACGAGATTGTTGAGGTCAACATACCCCCATTTATAAAAAATGGTAACCCTTATGTAAAATTATGCAAATTTTTACTTTGAAATTGAAAATTTTCTTGATCAGAGTGTTAATAGCATGTTTGTAGATTATTTTTATTTGAAGATCATCCACACCATGGGCTGGCTGACTTATTGGTTCATGGTTCTAGTTTGACCTTGTTCAATTTTTTAAGAATTTATTCTTCATGTTTTAGGTTTCAAGTTTGATGAGGCCTTTATTGAATGAGTTGTGTATGAATTTCATGATTTAATCCTAATTTGGCCTTGTACCAGCCTTTGGTTTATAGAAAGTCAAGTTAAAATAAGTTCACTTAAAGTGTCATTTGTAAATTTGTAAAGACTATGGAAATGTTTTAGAGACCCTATAGGTGCCAAGAGTGATTTGAATAGGTATGAAAGTTCATGGTATTTAGTTGGTTCCTCATTGTGTCCATCTAGACATTCTAGTCTAATGGTAAAACAAATCCTAGTGAGCATGTTGGTGTAGCCATATCTCACATGTGTGGATGAGCCAAGGAAAATGATCAAATAGGTTTGTCTATTTTTGTGCCAAAAACATATGTTTAAAATTTTAGATCATGTGACATAGTGCTATATAAGATATAAATGTACAAAGTTACCCTCCAAAGCATTTTTTACTATGTTTTCTAGGTATAAATTAAGCCTACTAAGCATATTGAATGTGTTATATCTCATAAATTCTATAGTTTCAAGAGAAATGGTCATATGGGTTTTTCATATTTATGTCAAGAATATATGTGCCAAGTTTCAAATCACACAATAAAGTGCATAAAAGTTTATGGGGATACAAATTTGGCATCTCAACCAAATTTTGTTACTTTTCTATAGCCATTTTTCATGGAGTGCAAATAGAGCATATTGAGCATGTTGTAGTCATTTATCACATGTGTAGATGAGTCAAGGAAAATGATCAAATGGGTTTGGTCATTTTTGTGTCAAGAACATATGCACCAAATTGAAATTCACATGACAAAGCATACTAGAAGATACAAATGTGCAAAGTTGCCCTCCAAAGCATTTTTTACTATGTTTTCTAGGTCTAAATTGAGCTTATTGAGTATATTGAAGGTGTTATATCTTGTAAGTTATATAGCTTCAGGAGAAATGGTCAAACAATTTTTTTCATCTTCATGCCAAAAATATATGCACCAAGTTTTAGATCATGTGATAAAGTGCATCAAAAGTTATGTGGATCCAAAGTTGGCCTTTTAGTGAAATTTTGCTATTTTTCCATAGCCATTTTTTAGGGAGTGTAAACAAATCCTAGTGAGCACGTTGGTGTAGTCATATCTCACACGTGTGGATGATTCAAGGAAAATTATCAAATGGGTTTGTCTATTTTTTTTCCAAGAACATATGTGCCAAATTTCCATTCACATGAAAAATCACACTAGAAGATACAAATGTGAAAAGTTTCCATCCAAAACATTTTTGACTATGTTTTCCAGGTCCAAATTGAGCCTAGTGAGCATATTGAAGGTGGTATATCTTACAAGTGATAAAGTTTCAAGAGAAATAGTCAAATTTATTTTTTCATTTTCAGTCCAAGAACATATGCACCAAGTTTCAGCTCATGAAATAAAGTGCATCAAAAGTTATGGGGATCCAAAGTAGGCTTCTTAGCCAAATTTCACTATTTTCCATAGCCATTTTTTGGGGGTCCAAACAAAGCCTAGTGAGCATGTTGGAAAATCCATAGCTTGCATGTGTGAGAATTTTAAGAGAAATGATCAAATCAATTTTTCATCTTCATACCAAGAGCATATGTACCAAGTTGCAACTCGCTTGATAAGTGAGATGGAAGATATGTATATTGAAAGTTGGTTCCATAGACTAGAATGACCAAATTTTCATTCTTAGTCATTTTTGACCTTGATAGACACAAGGACATCATGCAAAATCACATAGACTAGTCAACTTCTACATTTTATAAGTCTACCTAGAAAGTTGTTAAGACCAACAGATTTAATGGGTTTGTTTCTTTCAGTATCAATTCTATTTATTGAAATTTTAGTGGTTCTATGACCTTTGAGCTTCAAGATATTAAATTTAAAATTTGGCCAAAAAAAGAAGACATATGTGCAAATGTCAAATTTGAGCCTAGGCAAAATCCATATGAGCTTAAGTTTGATAGTCTACAGGATGTCAAGTACGTTCACACGAACATCAAATGACATTTGCATGAATTTGATTTTTGAGTTCTAAGAACCAACTGATGGATTTTAAATGGAGGGTCCCAATAGTTCAATGGTAAGGCTATGCAGCCTGTGAGATTTTCATTAATGCAATAGAAAAATGAAAACTAATATCTTAATTGGTTTTCAATCTATATTTAATATGCCTAGGATGAAGTAGGTAAAAATAACTACTTAATATAGATACAATATGGCTCTACTAAAATTAAATATATGAAGATTTTTCTAGTTAATAATACTCCATTTTGTAAAGCTTTATAATATTTTGAAATTGGAATATTATTTTGTAAGGGCATATGCTAGTTTGTTAGCATATTTTCCTATAGCTCAATCCACTTTGGGAAAGCAAATGTATTCTAGGACCTTACAAAAAAGATAGTTGTCCTTATCTCTTGTACATTTGTATCTTATGACTGACTAGTATACTTCCTTAGTCTTATATAAAAGGCAATATCACCATTTTGTAAAGGGAGTGGGAGTTCTTAGAACCAAAATTATTACTTTGTAAACTATGAGCAGTTAACATACGCAAGGAATTTTGTAAAGATCATTTAGTATTTGCTTTTAGGAAGTGTTATATTGTTTCTCTCTCAGTTGTCTGGTTTCATTTTTAGATTTGAATGGTTTTTATGGATTTTGGATGTGTATCTTGGATGCAAAACTATTAATTTGTGCCACTGTTAGATTAGTTGAAAATTCTTAGGCTTATTTCATTTATTTCACTTATTTTTCATTTGGGCTAATGTTTTTTTCTTATAGGAGTGAATATTTAAAGTGAGTATGGTTCCTATTTGCATCATTTCATACCTTCCTTTGAAGCTTACCTGATGTATGTTGTGATTTGGGCTTAAGATGCTTTATTTAATACATTGGTTGAATGTATGTTTATATGATATGTGAACTTTGTCATAATGTCTGAAACAAGACCAATAACATATTTGTTTCTACCCTACCCTTCCTTTTGCTTCTTTTTATAAACTTATATCACCTTAGTTTAGCTTGTCATTGTAAATATCCATCCCAAATTAATTCTTAATTTATTTCTTGAACATAATTCACTATTATTTGCATAGTTGTTACATATTCTACATAAATTTTATATTTAACCAAGGTAGCTCCCATCCACCACTTAATATAAATATTGTGAAACAGTCACTTGTTCTACCTCTATTCCACCAACAGACAATAGGATTATCGTAACCCATAACTCATGCACTGAATTCTATAAATTCTAAAATGAGAAGCGTTTCTTATCAATCTGGGCACCTATGGTACACATTTAGGTATCAAAATAGATTAAGAGAATGAAGGTGAGGTTCACATAATTATTCATTGATAATAATACCATGAAGAGAAGGAAGCTCAACTTTTAAAGAAATAATTGACTTAGAACCATAAACTAGTTAAAATTGTATTGCCCTAGTGGTAGTATGTATGTTAGTATGATAGGCCCAAAGAGTAGGGTAAATATGAAGATAAAAATACATGTGGGTTTCACAAATTGTATTTTGGATAATTTTATTGAAAATTTTATTAGTGGCCTCAGCTTGACCATTTCATTATAGATGATAAGGCATAGAAAATTTGTGATTGATCTTGAGTTTAGTACAAAGTTGTTTAACATCCTTAATTTTTAAATTACCACCATTGTCTAAAATTATGGTATGTGGAATACCAAAATAGAAAATTATTTTATTAAGAATAAATTTAGAAATGGTAGGACTAGTGACATTAAATAGGAACATAGATTCAACCCATTTAGTAAAATATTCAATACCGATGATGATAAAAACATGCCTATCTTGGGAGCAAGGTAATTTACCAATGAGATTGAATCCCCGTGTGGAAAATGGCCAAGGAGATTATATAGTTTAAATTTTGAGTGAAGGTGAATGAATTAGATCATTATGAAGTTGGCAAGAAGTACACTTTTTAATGAATTCTATTGCATCCTTTTCAAGAGTAGGCCAAAAGTATCTCATACCTAGGCATTTGTAGGTTATATCATGTATGCTACATTGGCCACTGTAAATGCCCCCATGTGCTTGTTTAAAAAGAGGAGGGACCTCATCTTGCATAAGACAATGGATCAAGGTACCTTCAACATTGTGATAATAAAGGATGTTTTATTAAAATACATACTTTAAATCCTGTTTACGAATGCATGTCTTTTCACAAGAATATAGGTTAGGAGGGTAAGTTTGATGTTCCAAGAATTGAATGACATATTTATACCATGGGCTTTGTCATATGGTGATAGCCTTGATGTGGAAGATAAGTGAATTTGGTGGTTCAGTTGAAGATACATATTTTCTTATTTGTATAAGAAAAGTAGGATTAGAAATAACTTGGTGGGGATGAAAGAAAGAAGCTAAATAATCTAGGGAATCAACAATAGAATTTTGATCTCTAAGAATAGGCTCAATAGTGAAAGAGATGAAATCCTTAGAAATAATGGTTGTAATATGATGATATGAAATGAGGTTTTCACTTTTTCATTGATAATAACTATTTACTTAGCATTAAATAAGCTAAGAATCACCTAAGGCATGTAAATATTGAATGTCTAAGTCAAGATTAGCTTGCATGCCTAAGATTAGAGCTTTGTATTCAGCCATATTATTAGTGCCATCAAATATGAAGTGAAAAGCTAAGGGTATTCTTTTTACTAGAGGACTTGTGAGGATACAACCTACTATAGCTCCTTGAAGGCATTTAACAACATCAAAGTGAAGGGTCCAAGTATCCTCATGTAAGTCTACATTAATTTCAAGGAGCTCTTCAATAAATAATTTAGGTTTAGTAGTATCAAAGGGAATAGAGGATTCATCAAGATTATTGGCTTCAAGATCAACAATAAATTTATGAAAATAATCTTTGAGAGAAATAACTTGTTTAAGACCCTCAATATAGAAAATATTATCATTGGGAAGAATATCTTGAAGGTGAGAAGTAGCTAGAATGGGAGTTGCAAAAATTTGATCAACTATGATTTGCCCTTTAACAAATTTTTGAGTGATGACATGATCAAATTATATAAGGAGGACCATCCATTTTCCAATTCTATCTATAGGGAGAAAGGCTTTGGAGAAGAAGTGATGAAGGGGGTCAGAATGAATGATGACATAAGTAGTTTGATAAAGCATGTAATGATGAAGATTTTAAACTATAAAATATATAATGAGGTAATCACATTCAATTTTAGTATAATGGGTTTCATAATTGATGAGATCTTGGATAATGTAGTAGATAACATACTCTCTTCTGGTATCATCATGTTGGGTAAGCATTGCCCCAACTGATATAGGTGTAGAAGAAGTATAGAGGATTAAGGGTAAATTATTAGGAGGATGAAGTGCAGGAGGGTAAAGCAATGGAGTTTTCATGTTATCAAAGTACTTTTTACAAGAGTCCATCCATTCTAGAGTGGTACCTTTCTTAATAAGAAAATTGATGGATTGAATGTGATAAGCCATTTTAGGGATGAATTGTCTAATTACCCAAAGTTTTCCTAAGTATGAATGTCAGGAATGAAATGAGGAATGGGAATGTTAACAATAACACTAATCTTAGTTTGGTCAACATCAATTTATGGAGAGATATTAGGAATATTAACAATTTTTTAGATGTGACACCAAAGACACATTTGTAAGGATTGAGTCTAACTTTATATTTAAGAAGATGATCAAAGATGATATCAAGATTAGATAGATGAGTCTTATGACTTTTAGAATTATCAATGATGTCATCCATATAGTTTTTAACAATTTTTTGGATAAGATCATGAAATATATGATTCATCACTCGTTCGTATGTGGCTCTAGAATTTTTGAGGCTGAAGGGCATTTTGACATAGCAATAGGTGCCCCTTTCCATAGTGAAAGTGGTATTATGTTAATCCTCAAGGGAAATGTGAATCTAATTATATCTCAAGAAGCCATCCATAAGAGATAATATTTCATAACCATTTTTGGAATTAACAATGGCATCTATCGAAGGTAAAGGGAAGTTGACTTTGGGACAAGCGAGGTTAAGATTTTAGAAATCAATGCAAATGCAAATGGCCCTAGTGACCTTTTTTGAATAGGAATAATGTTAGAAACCCATTTGGAATAATCCAGTAGTTTGATAAATTTATTATCAAATATTTTGATGATTTCTTTGTGACATAATGTAGAAACCTTGGGTGGAAATTTCCTTCACTTTTGATGCACAGGTTTAGCATCAGGATAAGTAATGTTATTATGCACCACAATACTAGGGTCAATACCAGACATGTCTTCATAAGACCAAGAAAAAATATCATGATAATTATCAAAGAATAAGCTAAAATTATCATGTTTAGTAGGTGAGAGTTTATAGGAAACTATAATTGGTTGAGGACAAGATGGAGTACCATATTCAATGTGATTGGTTTCTTCAATAAGCATGGCATTGTCATCTTGAAAATGGTAAGGTGCATTAGGTAAAGAAAAAATTGGATTAGTTTTTGGATCAATGATAGCAAGAAAATTATTGAAACAAGGGGTTTTAGTTTTAAAATTTCTAAGTTTATGATGTTGCTGAGGAAGTTGAGGTTCATGGGCATGAGGAATTTTAAGAATAACTTCATCACTAGGCAAGGTGGGAAGAGGACCATAATACTCAACATATACTCTGAGATCTATATTTTTATTACCATGAAAATCATACTTAGAATGGATGTGACGAACATTGGTTGCTTTGGAATTTAATATAATCTCAAGAGTAGGGGAAGTAGATGTACCAGAAGGGATTGGAGTGTCTATAGTTTTTAAGATATGAAAAGGATCAAATGAAATGATTGGATCTATAGGTGATAAAGAAGATGTAAGAATTTTTGAAGGTTTAGAAGGTATAATTTTATCTACCACCCAAGGGGTAGCAATAAGCAAAAAATTGGTAGGAGGCATATAACCTTTAGGATGAAAATCATGATCTTTAAAAATTGTATGGACATCCTAGTTAAAATCATGAATTTGGGCTAAGGTTTTATGATAATGTTGGACATCTAGATATTGAGATTGAGCTTGGGCCATTATATAATTATCATCATATGTTAGATAAATTGTACATGCATGAGAGTCAGGGGGAGTTTTAGAAGGTGAAATCTCAATATTAATGAATGTACAAAGAGAGATGATGAGAGGATCTTGAAATAGTTTGGCCACTCCAAAGTCATTACAAGTGAAGGCATATTCAGGTAAAGAAGGCTCTTGATCATTTCATGGAGGGGGAAATTCAGTGATATCATCAATAAGAGGAATCGTATAGTCTCGAGATAATTAAAAAGGAGGAAGCCACTATGAGATGTATGGAGGTAGCTTGGTAGTATTGCAAGTATGTTGTAAATAATTGGGTTCATCATTATCAGAATCCACAAGAGTAAATTGTAAATTAGGATTCATTTTGATGAATTTGAATACTCCATGGGTTGGGATTAGCTTCATGCTTATACTATTTTACATTATGTAAAAATTTAATGCATTGGCTACCAGAAGAAGCAATGGCCCTCATTGTATGATTCCATTGGAAAAAAAGTAGTATGTTATAAGAGAGGGATAAATCAAGGACCATAAGCTTAGTTTGAATAGTTTTAGTTCTGATGGTTAATGGAAGCCAAATGCAACCAAGTGGTTTTTTATTAGTCTTATCAAAACCATGGTAGGTAAGACACATTTTTTTGAGATGATCCTTGTTATAACCAAGTTATTGGATAATCCATAGAGATGTCACATTAATATCAGAGCCTTCATCAACTACAAATTTATGGATAAGGGTATTATTAATGTCTATTTTAATGAAAAGTGGTAGACCATTAGCATGAAAAATAATTTCATCATTGATCATGCTCTCTTTAATAAATTCAATAGAAGGTTTGGAAGGACACATAGTTTTAACGGTATTGACATTGGGAGTTTGAGTGTCATTGAAAGGTAGTTCATCATCAATCAAGGATGGAAATTCAGTTTTTTGGAGTTATTTCATAAGGAACTTATGATGATAGGGTGAAGTAAGAACCAACTCCATAACAATAATCTTTCAAGGCATAAAGTCAAGTTATTCAAGAAAGTTCTAATGAGATTTAGAAGAAATATCATGAGGTTTAGAAGATAAAGTGGATTTTTAAGGTATAAATATGGTTGGAGTTTTGGAAGGATGAAGTGGTTCCTTATGTGCTTCTAAATTAAGATTAGTGGTTGTAGTATCTATTAAACAAATTTGACTTTTAGGTCAAATTAGGACACCCCTACTAAAAAACTTGATTTTTAGGCCTATAAGGGGGTATAATATTTTGTCATGAGGTGATTTATAGGTCATTCAATGTCAATTAATGTTGTAATATCTTTGGTTAATTAGTTTTTAGGTCCATTTATCATTTTGGGTCATTTGAAGGGTCAAAAATAGTCCATTTAATGCTTTGTACAAGTTTCTTGGGAAACATACAAGTGTCAAAACATGATGTCATAGCCCATGTGTCACTATAAGTCTTATGAAATGGACATAACTAAAAATATTGTAGGTTATTGAGAGAAAAGGTAGTTTTCCTAAATAAATGGAAGCAAATGGCACTTGTATGGCCTCTTTGGGAAGTGTGCCACTTGGAAAACATGTAAATACGTCTCTTCAGCTCGCCCATACTCATTTCCATTATTTAATTAATTTTTAGGTTCCATTTTTTTCCCAAAACCATTATGTGCCATTTTAATTCTTTTTGGTAGACTGAAGTGACTTTCAAGTTTGTACTTGGTATGGCCAGCATAGGTGTTTTTAGGTCAAATTATTTTGGAAGGTTGTACATTTAGAGATATTGGTTTCCATATAATAATTTTAAAGAATGGTGGAATGTTCTTCATGAACCATCCATTTAAAGTGGACTGTGTAAATCTACTTGCTCATCCATGCACCCTTTAGGTTTTGGTCTTGTTTAGGAAATTACATACAACTCACTTTTTGATATTGCTTCCAAAGCATTTTGACTTCCTTATCCAATGCTCCTCACCCTTGGTTTCATGTTTCATGAGGTTTAGATGTGTTAACCATCTCAATTTGTAGAAGGAAACACTTTTCTATGCAAAACGTAGTTCTCCATCATTCAAAAAACCTTCATGCTTGGATGTTGACCTCAAGAGATTGTTTTAATTTCATTTGAAAAAATTTCAAGGTTCCCTTGTTTCTATTTGTCCTTCACCTCACCTTTCAAGATAATTTCTTCTATGAGTATAGTCATAAATAGGACTTGCATATAGACTACCCTTTTTTATAATCATTTATAGATGTTATATTGAATACGCCATGTTGAAATTGGAGTTTCGATATGGTTTTTAGTTATTTTAGTCCTAACAAAACATTTGACAATTTGAGGAATTCCCAAAACTGATCATAAGCATGAGAATCTTGCATACTACTCATACTCATTTTCAATGCCTTTATATTGCCTAAATTACAAAAGTACACCTATAGGTGGTGATAGCAGAGAGTTGGAGTTATCATATGGAAGAATTGAAGCATGGTTTTAAAGACTATTTGAATCCATAACATTTGAAATCACCATGGTAGATTTGTCTAGGGTGTTAGTTCATAAAAAGTTAAAAACCATGATAAAAAGGTAGATGTTTGTATACTCAAGGACATAATCCATAAAAAGGTAAAATAGAGACCAAAGACTATAAATCCTTGTGTATTGTATTCTAGACCTAAAATATACAAGGACACCTACAAGTGCCTATTTGAAACAAGAAAACATAGTTACAATCAAAGAGTTGAGACATAATCTTGACTAAGAGAGGAGTGTGAGAGCTTCATTAAAGGACTAGAGTGTTGAATAAAGTTAGGATCACCTTAATAATATTATAAAAAACCTAATGGAATCATTATGAAGTACAAAAACATAGAAAAGGGTTGAGTCAATTGTAAAACTCAGTCCATTCGTAGAAATCCTACATAATCTACCTTCAAGAAGTCTATATGAGATTTTCATCCTTTTGAAGGGTCTAGGCATGTGATCAAGAGCTGAAATTGAGTATAGGATATCATCACAAATTTTATAAAACATTAAACCATCCATTTTTGTCTAGGTAAATAGGGGAGTGCCCTTTGTTTTGTCACAAATAGAGGACACTCCCTTTTAATCACAAACCCTAAATTTTGGAAGTTTAAAGATGAAGGAGGAATCAGGGAGTTGTTTGAACTTGGAATAAGGATGTATAAAATTTAATGACACCAAGAACATTATGTAAAATACCTCACATGAGTGATAAAATAATTAAGGTGGTCTAAACACCAAGGGTTATAGTCAAACCTAATGGGTAAAATCTAAACCTAAAGGCCAAATGGAAGGTCAACTTTAGTTTTAGAATGAGAATGACATTAAATATTATATAATCATGTTTTAAAAGTTAATTTATATGTGTGGGAGATAATTATGAAATAATAATCATCAATAAACCATTTTGAGCCTTAAAGTGCAGCTAATCCTATTAGGCAAAGGTGAGGCCTAATAAGTAAAGAGGATGTCATTCATACTTTTGGCATTGAACATGATTTAAAACCTATTGGAAAATGTTCATATATATTATATATAGTTTTTAAATATTCTATATTTCATATGAAACCAAGATAAAACTATTTTTTACCTCAAAACCACTCAGAATTATGCAAAATGGTGAAAACAAGCTTAAATTGGCATGTTTGATTACTCATATCTCACCTAAGGTTTTGCATGGGAGTCCAAGGAATTTTGATATGTTATTAGGGTCCCCAAACACCATTTTTATTAATTTTTTTTAATTTTAGACGTCCAAACTTTATGAACCAACCTTAAGACCAAAAATAGGCCTAAAACTCTACTAAACCCTTGCCAAAGACCAATTTTTGGAAATGAGGTTGGATAGATACTAAGATAGAATATTTTATATATATTTATGATTGGAGGTTATATATTAGTCCATCATGATATTTCACACCTAGATGATTTGTACGGATTTATACAAATGGGAGTAGAAACATTATTTTTATCATAATTTTATGTGTTTTGCAAGATATAAGAGGAATTAGGAGATGAAAAAAAGTTTGGAGAAATTTTTAAGACTTATAATAACTCATAATATTCATTTAATTCCTTTAAAAAAAAATTATGAGTTCCCTAACTAGGTGATTCAACTCAACCAATCAAATCTAGCCTATTAGACAAGCTAGTGAAGAATGTGAAAACCTCAAGTTGATGTCATATTAAGGTGTGAATGATAATTATATGTCCATATAGGGTATTTAAACTTATAATAAACTCCCTCCCATGTATTTTCATGGAAAAATGATGCTAATTTTGAGGCCAAGTGTGCAAGGTGTTTGGAAGGGCAATTTTCTAGATAGCAGATGATGATGCCTCACTTTCAAAGGTTCTTAGAGGATTAGGCATGTAAAAAATTCATGGAGATAAATTTATGAGAGTATCCCCTTCGATTTAAATCATTTTACCTACTCCTAATTAGTTATTTGATGTTCAAACAATCCCAATTATAAAGGCAAGTTTTCTATGCAAAAAGAGGAGTTTTATGCCACTTTGCATGACTTTGATGACTTGAATTGACATTTATAATTCAAAAAATTGCATGGTTAAACATATAAATTATTATAATGAACAATTATATTCTTATATAATCTTGATAAGTGTCCTTGTTACCCTTGGATTTCTCTTCTTTTTTTTCTTTCTCTAAAGTTTTATAAGAACTAGCCATTTTGGCCATTATATGGATGCTCCACCTGAGTATGGTGAAGCCCTTCTCATTTTTATACATTTTGATAAATAAAATGACTAATTTTTACCTCTTCCATGATTATACTTATTGTGTGTTACTTTAATATTGGATTAGCTTAGTGAAGACTAGGGATTCCTTCGTGAGTTGTCACATTTTCTCACCTATTTACAACTTCTTCTTATAGGGCATGTGATGTGTTCTAGGAAATATAAAATTTTAAGTGAGTTAATATATTAATTATTTCCACTCATTTCCTATCTTTTAGTCCTCATATCATTTTACATTCATCCATAACCCCATAATGTAACATTGATGCAAGAAGACATAGATTGGGGAGTACATGTTTAGTTTGTCTTTTGATTTCAAGTGTAACATACATATGGTTATAAGTCATCAATAAATTTGGTGTATCACCTACATTATATTAGTTTTTATTTATTTATCTTTCTCCCTTTTCACACCCCAATTTTAGTTGTAAGTTCAATCCTAAGTGGTGCATCAAGGGAACTAGCCTTATCTAGAGACTCATCTCATTCCTTAGGCTTCCCATAAGCCTAGAGGTGATTCCATTGTGCCAATTGGATGAGGATATATTTTAATCTCCTTAAAGGTTTCAAATCCAAGTGAAAATATTTTTTTGCATGCCTAGTGAGACTATTGTTTTAAGAGATTGAGATATTTTTTGTGGTCTCTCGAAAATCAACCTTTGGAGGCATCTTTTCAAGCATCAATGGTGACTCTAAAGACATATCAACTAGTTAATAAACCCAAGTTATCCTTTAAATATTAATGGTAACTTATTTTTTTGTGTTCTTACTTTCATTGAAGATTTATGGCCGACTTTGGTGTTGATTTCTTGTTTACACAAGTTGGCGAGACATTACAAGCTTGTGTAATTCCATATCAATATGAACAAGTCCTTGGTAAATATTTTCATGACCCTTACTAGCCCCAATATGACTTTCATCAGCCTAAATATGATCATATCAATCCCATACATGATCCTTACTAGTCTTATAGTCAGCCTTCTCAATGTCTTGTTCCTAGTCAACCTAATCCTTTCTCCAATCAACCCATTTCCACCTTCAAACAAGCACTCTGGGATATGAAAGGTATATGTTAGAGCTTGATAATCTAATGGTATGTGTTTAAATTATTCCTAATCATTCCATCCATCAAGTGATAAACTCATTAGAGTTAGTTAAGAAAGAGTGGGTACTTATTGAAAGAGCTAATTGGCAAAGGCTAATGAGTGAAATGCTAAATGTGAGTGGTTTGATTGTATCCTTGGAGTATAAGATAAACATTCATGAGAGGTAACCTTATCAAGTATATCAACATTCATACCCACTTCCCTAAGTTCCCTATCATCCATACATTACCCCTACTCATGATCCAAATAAAGTTTATTAAATTTGTCCTTTTTTCAATCAATTGGAGGCAAGGTTGAAAAGAGAAATCTTGTGTTTGAGGAAAATATTCATAGGAAAATTGAGTTGGAAAATATGCATATGCAATAGTCCATGTTGGAAATAAAATAATTATATTTCAAACCCTCATTACCCTCTCACATTTCATCCCCACCACCTCAAAATGAGACTCATAATTCTAATGTCCTAAGTTGGATTAAGATAGTGGATTCATAGGGAAAGGAGGAGAAAAGTCTTGATCAATAGGGTGAAATTGATAAGACATATAATCCTAATATCCTAAGTTAGAGTAAAATA
Source organism: Torreya grandis (assembly GCA_037957365.1). Taxonomy (NCBI): domain Eukaryota; kingdom Viridiplantae; phylum Streptophyta; class Pinopsida; order Cupressales; family Taxaceae; genus Torreya; species Torreya grandis. Next base: position 252,739 of record JARHVA010000951.1, read on the forward strand.
ATAGAGTCATGGGGAAAGAAAGAAGATGCAAGCATTGTCAAAGAGTGTGAATTGGAAAATGGATTTGATATTTTGTAAGCCCCTCCCACCCTTCTCAAGAATCTCCTTATGTTCCATGGCATCCCTCATACACTCCTTATCCTCATGAAGATTCATATGAGCTTCAAGAGATACTTTTCCAAGAGAACTTATCCAAGTAAATAGAGGAGCTAGAGAGAAAAATGAAGCTACTAAGTCAAGGTGTGATGGAAGTTTTAAATCAAAGAGAAGATCATATGCCTAAACACATCCCATCTCCCCTCCCTCAAGAACTTCCTAAAGAGCCTCCTATCTTGCATTATCAATCTAATTTAGAGTTCTATATGCCAACTCCACTAAATATTATAGCTTGTCCTTACCCCATCATCCTTTGTCTTGATGGAACTATGTTATGGTAACCAAAGGAGGATCAGCTTTTTGATAAACAAATATAAATTTTTCTTGAATAAAACCTATGTCCTTGGCAGCCTTGTTGGGATAGATCACATGATTTCAAGATACCTAGTCTTGGCATCACCATGAAGGAGGTTGAAGAAATTTTATCCCTTGATGTAAGAGATAAAATTATGAGAGCTTAAGTTCATTTTAAAATCCCTCAAGAGGTCTTAATTTATGAAGAGAAGGTAAGTGCTTGTGTTGAATCTCTTTGCTTGGTTCATGATGAAGAATGTTTTCTTTGTGTTGAAGAACCTATCTTGAGAAAGGCAAATGAAGAGGAACATGCTCAATTCATGGCTGATAAATAAGACCTCATAAGTGTTTATGAGGAATAAATCACCATAGGGACTCCCTTTGGTGAACAAAAGGACAATTCATAAGATTTTACCTCCATATTTGAAGTGGAATGTGCTATCAAGAAGGGAAAACACTTTCAAGCCATCCCTCAAGAAGTGGCAATCTTGAAAGAGTCTCATGAGATCAAGATAGAGGAATTAACTCTTGAATATGATCTAATAAAAAATGAATAACAGGTGATTTCTTGTGTGGATATTTTAGATTGAGTTGATGAGGAAGGATGTCTTCCTTTTTCCAAAGAGGAATAAATGATCATTAACTTTTTTCTCACTTTACAAGATACCATAGATAGGCAAGGACAAGATCTTAATTATCTTTCAGATGACTTGTTTGAAATCATTGAAGTGGGATATACTCCTCTTCAAGGAAGCTATGAGCTGGTCAAAGATGGAGAAGGAAACATTAGTACTCAAGTAAGTGTACAAATGAAAATCAATGTTTCAAATCTACCTTTTCAAGAAGCATACACATTTCATGATGACATGTTTAAAATCATCAAGATGGGATATCAACCTCTCAATTAGTTGGGAGAAACACATTAGCTCTTGAAGGATGGAATAATCTCCTATTCTCCTCAATCTTCTAAGGAACAAAGAATCAATTCTCTTGAAGCCATGTCTTCTAAGGAGATACAAGTTGACCATGAGATGAAGAGTGGGTAGAAGTATGAAGATGTGAACATATTCAAGAGGAATATATATATATATATATATATATATATATATATATATATATATATATATATAATAGACCTATTTGAGGATTCTCTATTTGAAATCAAATAAAGTGAAGTGCCAAGGAAGAGGTTTGACCTACAAAGCATTCAATTTAAGGAAAAACATGTTTGGCACTATGTTTCATCTCAGCATGAAAATGATTCAAGAAGTTTTCCTTTTGATCCTAAAAAGGAGGTATGTTTAGTTTCAAGTTGTGCATAATAGATTTTTTCTTAATTCCCCTAAGTACTTATGTACATGTGTGTGTCTTGTGTGCTTATTTTCTTTATTGTGTGTGTATTTTGCTTTGTGTGGTTGAGGTAATCTCTTAGTTGTCTTGTATCAATCAAATTTTTGGTCAATGGTCAAATTATCTTATTTGTATTAGTCCTTAGATGACTTCATAATCCCAATTGATTGATAAGGCTACTAGTCTAGTTAGTATCATAGGCATACTACCCCTATGAGTCACCAATTTGTTAACCAAATTTGACTTTTAGGTCAAATTATGACACCCCTAGTAAAAAACTTGATTTTTAGACCTATAAGGGGGTATAATATTTTTTTATGAGGTGCATTATATGTAATATTATGTCAATTAATGTTATACTAGCTTTGGTCAATTAGTTTTTAGGTCCATTTATCATTTTGGGTCATTTTAAGGGTTAAAAATAGTGCATTTAATGATTTGTGTGGGTTTCTTGGGAAACATGCAAGTGTAAAAACATGATTTAATATCCAATGTGTCCCTAGAAGTCTTACGAAATATATATAACTAAAAATATTTTAGGTTGTTTAGATAAAAGTTAGTTTTCCTAAAGAAATGGAAGTAAATGGCACTTATACAGCTCTTTGGGAAGTGTGCCACTTGGGAAAGATGTAAATATGTATTTTCATCTTCCCCAAACTCATATAAATTCTTTAATTAATATATAGGTTCCATTTTTTCCCCAAAACCATTATATTTCATTTTCACTCTTTCTGGTAGACTGAAGTGAATTCTAGGTTTGTATTTGGTATGACCAACACAAGTGGTTTCAAGTCAAATGATTTTGGGAGATTGTTTTACACTTAGATAATCTAATTTCCATATAGTAATTTTGAGGAATGGTGGCTTGTAATTCATGAACCATCCATTTGAAGTGGACTATGAAAATTTTCTTGATCATCCATGCACCCTTTAGGTTTTGGTATTGTTTGGGAAATTTCAAACAATTCACTTATTGAGATTGCTTTCATAGAATGTTTACTTCCTTATCTAATTATACCCAAACTTGGTTTAATTTTTCATGAGGTTTAGATGTTCTAACCATCTCAATTTTTATAAGGTAACACTTTTTTGTGCAAAACCCAGTTCTCCATCATTCTCAAAACCTTCATGCTTGGATGGTGACTTTAAGAGATTGTTCTAGTTTAATTTGAAATGTTTCAAAAGTTTTTTTTTAAATTTGTCCTTCACCTCACCTTTAAAGACAATTTCCTCCATGAGTATAGTTATATATAGTGCTTTCATACAATCTACCCTTTTGGATAATCATCTATAGATGATATATTTAAAATGTCATGTTGAAAGGGGAGTTTTGATATGGTTTTCAATTATTTTAGTGCTAACAAAACATTTGAGAATTTGAGGAAGTCTAAAAATTGATCATAAGCATAATAATATTGTATACTAATCATACTCCATTTAGGAAGGCTCTAGGAAATCTTAGGCATTGTCTTTAAGGCCTAACTCATGAAAATAATCCTAAGGTACTACCTCTCTAAGGCAAAGCACAATTGAATGTGTTATCTCAGTCAATAGGATAGTGGGCTATTTTGGTGATAAGATAATGTTTAAGGTTCTCCAAAAATTCAATATAGTTTAATTAGGCATTTTAAAATGAAGTATAATTCATGTAAAATATTCACATATCTAAAACAAAGTTTCATGATGCAAGGTAACCTACAAGACAAGGTCTATCTTAGTCCAATAGGGTATACAGCTGTGATCATAGACTAGAGACCTCAAATAGTGTCTTGAAGGCTTCCATAGAATAATATTAGTTTAAATGTATTTGATATTACTTCAAGGTGAGGTACGAAGTATATTCACATCATAATCACCTAAGTTAAGGTTATAAACACCTACATCCAACCTCAAACGACTGTGACAAGTAGTGAGTTAGGAATAAGGTATTCTTGGTGCTAAAAGGATATAAGCTTAGTGAGAGATGATTTATAAGATTTTAAAATTAATTAAATATTATATAAATCCTTCTACATTATATTATAGACCTAAAATATACAAGGACACCTACAAGTACCTATTTGAAACAAGCAATCACATTTATAATCAAAGAGTTGGGACATAGTCTTGACTAAGAGAGGAGTGTGAGAGCTTAATTAAAGGACCAACGTGTTCAAAAAAGTTAGGATAAAATTAATCACATTAGTAAAAACTTAATGGAATAATTATTATGCACAAAAATAGATAAAATGACTCAGTCAAATGCAAAACTCAGTCCATTCCTAGAAATCCTGCATAATCTACCTTTAAGAAGTCTGTCTGAGATTTTCATCCTTTTAAAGGGTAAAGGCATGTCACAAAGAGATTAAATTTTTTATAGGATGTCCTCACCACTTTTATAAGACACTAAAACATCCATTTTGGCATGTTTAAACAGTGGAGTTCCCTTTGTTTTGTCTCAAATAGAAGGCACTCCATTTTGAGCACAAATTTGCATTTTGGATGTTTAAAGATGGAGGAATCAAGGAGCTATTTGAACTTGGAATAAGGATGTAGAGAATTAAATTAAACCTATAAAATCATGGAAAATATCTCACATGAGTGAGAAAAAAATTAATGTGTTTTAAACACTAAGGGTTACAATCAGACCTAAAGGGAAAAATCTAAGCCTAAATGCCAAAGGGTATATTACTCCCTCAGGCTACTTCACACCTAGATTAGTTGTATGGATTTTTATGGATGGGGGAAAAAATATGGGTTTTATCACTATTTTTTGTGTTTTTTAGGATACATGAGGAGTTAAGAGATGAAAATAAGTTTGGAGAAAATTTTTAGACTTTTAATAAATCTTAACATTCATTTTATTCCATGAAAAAATTCTAAGTTCCCCAAATAGGTGATTCAACTCAGCCAGTCAAATCTGGCCTAATGGATAAGTTAGTGAAGAGCATGAAAACCTCAAATATATGTCATTTTAAGGTGTAACTAATTATTATAGGGACATGGAGGGTATTTAAAATTGTCATCCACTCCATACCATGGATTTTTAAGAACTAATTCCAATTTTGAGGGCAAGTGTGTAGGATGTATAGAAGGATAGTTTCTTGGATAGTAGATGATGATGGCTCATTTTTAGAGGTTCCAAAAAGACAAGACATAAAACCAATTCATGTATAATATTATATCATTCCATTCCAATCCAATCATTTTAATTGATCCTAATTATTTATGGGACATTCAAACAAGCCCAATCATGAAGGCAATTTTTGTATGCAAAAGGAGGAGTTTTATGCCACTTTGCATAATTTTTATGACTTGAATTTAAATTTTTAATTAATGACCTTGAATTTTTATACCTATAAATTCTTATAATAAAAAATTATATCCTTTTATCAACTTGACAAGTGTCCTTGTGACCCTTGGACTTCTCTCTCTCTCTCTCTCTCTCTCTCTCTCTCTCTCTCTCTCTCTCTCTCTCTCTCTCTCTCTCTCTCTCTCTCTCTCTCTCTCTCTCTCTCTCTCTCTCTCTCTCTCTCTCTCTCTCTCTCTCTCTCTCTCTCTCTCTCTCTCTCTCACACACACACACACACACACACACACACACACACACAAAACTTCTATAAGAACTAGCCATTTTAGCCATTGTATGGATGATCCAAGTGAATGTGGAAAATACATACTCATTTTTATACCTTTTTATTAATAAAATGACTAAGTGTTACCTCTACCATGACTGTAATTAGTGTGTGTTACTTGAATTATGGATTTTCTTAGTGAAGACTTTGAATTCCTTAGCAAGTTGTCACATTTTCTTACCTATTTACAACTTCTTCTTGTAGGGCATGTGATGTGTTATAGGAAATTTAAAAGTTTAATTGAGTTATTATACTCATTAGTGACACTCATGGCATCTTATCTAGTCCTTCTAGCTTTACAAATTCATCTATAACCCCACAATATAACATTAATACAAGAAGACATAGATTGGGGCGGGTATGTTTAGTTTGTCTTTTGATTTCAAGTGTAACATACATATGGTTGGAATTAATTAGTCAATTTGGTTTATCACCTCCCTTCTATTAGTTTTTTATTTATCTTTCTCCCTTTTCACCCCTTAAGTTTAGTTGTAATTTTAATCTAAGTGGTACATCAAGGGAGTTAGCCCTATCTAGAGACTCACCTCATTCCTTAGGCTACCCACATGCCTAGAGGTGATTCCATTATTCCACTTGGATGAGGAGATATTTTCATCTCTTTAAAGGTTGTAAATCCAAGTGACAATAGTATCATTAAGATATTTTTCTTCTAAATATGGTTTCTTAGGCTTGGTAATAAGATCTTTGTGAGTTGTTTTATGATGATAGTTGACCTTAGAAGTGTTGAGATATTAATATTTTTTATAATATTTATCATAATAAGAATCAATCTCATAAACATCCTTGGTATTTGGTTGATTATTTGAAAAATATTTTTGGTTATTTAAGTTATAATCTTTAAAAGCTTGTCATTTTTGAGAAGTAGAAATGTACTCTTGATGATGAAGGTTGATCATGGCTTCATGATTAAATGAATCACCAAGCATATATGAGACATAAAATTTAGTGATCCCTCTTTAATATTCATGGGAGTGACCAATGTCGGCATTGAAACAATAACATATATTAGGATAATACCACTTGGTAGGATTATTAGGATAAATGAAAGGCTTAGAGGGTGGTACAAATTATTTCATTTATGAGAGAGGTGTGTGAGAAGATGAAGAAGTATATATTTTAGAAACTCTATGTTTGGTTTGTAGAATATTAATAGTGATAGAATTTGTAGATGTTTGAAAACATTCTTTTGAAATTTTAAGGTTAGGTTTGAATTACTTCATGAGATATTATTAATGTTTAACTTAGTCAAGAGATTTATTAAGTGTTTGGGGAGAAAAGGTTTGAACCTTATATTGAAGATAAGGAGTCAAAGTAGTGATTAAGTGAACATCCCATATATTATCTCAATGGATTCAAGTTGTCTAAGAAGATTTTTATAGGAGACTTCATTATGACTGGAAATCAATGCATAGAATGTTAACAAGATAGTGAACTAGATCAAAAAATAGGGAGGGAAAAAAATAGTACATGGTCAACTAAGTTGACCTAACACCAAAAATAGTACTTACAAATAGTACAGGGTTCACTAGGTCAACCTATAATAGTAAACATAAACTTTAAAAGTGTATAGGGTTGACTAGCTCAACTAAGAATATTAGACAGGGAAAATTAGACAACCTATAACAAACTATGCTAACTAAAATGACCATGTACTGATACAAGCATAATTTTACAAGTATTTAGAAAATATAGAACTAAAAGGAAAGACACAATCAATTAGATCAATGAGGGTGATCCAATTTAGGCACACAACACAAAACCTTGAACTAATGTTGTCTAATGTAATTTTTTTCAATACAACACACAATTGATCAAAGAGAAAAAATCCAACTTGGAAAGTAAAAGATAACTAAGTGGTCAACTTGAATGTTTTTAGATTATTAGAGTATACTTTTAAATGTGATAGGAAGTTTCTTGTAAGCATGTAACTAGAAAACAATCTAAGATTGGTGTCAGGAAGTTTGGGCTAAAAGGGATCTATATTAGCAATGGTATAGGCTTGGTATTGGGGCCTACCCCATCACTTCACACATCATAGAGATAAGGGTGTTGGGTGCTTATCCAAAATATACCATTAATTACATGTTTATATTTGGCCAAAAAACTAAGTTGGCTTCCCCCTTAGGGATGAAATCAAATTAGGTAGGCCTTGGATAGATAATTATTAAAGTTCTTGTTTAATATTTTATGATTTGATCATGTGTGCATAAAATAGTAAAAACTAAATGGTATATTTAAAACCACCTAATTAGACTATGTAATTTATTATAAGCATGAAAGTAACAATAAATGAAAGTGTGAGCTAATTACTAGCATATAAATGGTAATTCCAACTTTGAAACATGATACAATGTCAATATAGTCAATAGTGTATGCACATAATATAGAATAGGGTCAATAGTGTCACCTCTAAACTATGAAAGCAAATGTATAAAAATTAACAGGGTTGACAGAGTTAACCTAGTTTTTCAAACAACATATGAAATACAGAATTAGGTCAATATGGGTCAATCCAGTTGACTGTATAGGGGCAATTTTAATTACTACAAGTTGTGAAAGAAAATATTATAATAAAAGAGAGAAAGGATAAAGAGGAACCTTGGTGAGTCTGAAGATACAAATAAATTATATTGATATCAAATAAAATTGATAAATGTGTGCAAATCCTGTTAATAGGGTTGACTAGGTCGATCTAGCTTTGTAGAATCATGTTATTGAGTGCCTAAAATGTACTAGGTCAACTGGGTCAGCCTAACATTCTAGACTAGATGTCTAAAATTTTGTAAAACTATATTGGGTTGATTGGGTCAATATAGTATATTGTACCTAAAAAAGAACTTTTATAGAAAGAATAGAGTCATTTTTATGTGATTGTGTGTTAAACCTTTGCATAAAAGTTATAACTATGTCAATGTGGTTGATCAAGAATGGAAAATATATGATAAAAATAATGATAAAATAATGAAAAATAAGTGAATAAATCTTGTAAAGGCTAGTTCATGTTTGGTTCACTAGAATTCATGCAATCAAAAATGTAACATGTCTATAAATCAATCCTAACTCAGAGAAGATAGAGCATACCTACACTTCCAATTGGGAATACATCTATCAAGTGGGAGAATGACAAATATGGGGATCTACTAGACCCAATTATGGTATCATTTATCAAAATATACCATGATAAGGAGGGTTTAAAATCCTCCAATCTAACCCAATCACACAATAAACCTTAGGGGGTCCTAGGTTTTGATATTTCACATATGTTAATAACAAGAAAAGTAAATCTAATCCAGTTCTCACCAAAGTTTGTGGCACAACATGAGGGATTAGTAAATAATAAAAACATGTATAATAGAATCTCAATTAATATAAGTATGAGTAAGACCCTAATACATGGAATATGAAGAGTAATATTATCTGAAGCCAATACTTATGCTACTTCTATCTACTAAAAAGAGGAGCAAAGTTAGAGAATACTTACTTGAATGTGAACCCATTGAAACTCAATATCTACATTGGCCAAATGGGATTCATAAGAGGTTTTTATGGTTTTTAAGGATCACTAATAAATGCCTAAACATCCAAGACTTATCCACAAGACTAGACTATCCAAGTAGAAACCCTAAGCTAAGACTTCTCAAGTAGAATGGTGGAAGAGCAAATTGTAAATAATCATGAGTGAATAATAATTCATTATTTTATATTGAAATAATTATGAAATGATTTTGTATTCATAGGTGTATTCAACCCTAAACCCTTCTAAATATGTTGACTGATAGGGTTGACCTAGTCGACCCAGTACAATTCCAGATAATAATTCACTAGGTCATGAGCTAGGTCGGCCAAAGGTCAACTAGCTCCTACATGAAAAATACACCAAAACTATATAGGGTCAACCTATTTGACCCTATATATCTAACTAATAAAAGGGGATTAAGGTGAGGAAAAGAGGGATGGAAAGAGAATAATATTGGAGGAGTGTGCAAGGGAGGAGTAATATCTTAAGGAACGATTTTAGGGACTGGTTAGATTGGTAATAATGTGGAAATAAGGGACAATAATCCTATAAAGCACTAATGGTCTACCCACCCTTTTCTAAGTGAAATCATTAGGGTGTCCATTTAGAGAGATTAAGTTTTGATGGGTTCCTACAAGATGTATAGCATCATTATCTGATAAAATTTAAAATTATTATGTCGATATAGTTTGACCCAATATGTAGTGTCATAAATTATTCATGGCAAAGATGAGGGAGAGTTATTACTTCTTGATAGTAGAGTGATTAATCTCATAGCCAACTATGATGTGATAGATGTAGTAGACATATCTCTCTACCAATATCATCCTTTTGACATAGCATTCCCTTAATGGAAATATTAGTGACATAGGTGTATAAGATGAACTAGCAACCCTCAATGGGTGCCATTAGGATAGGTGGGTTGTGAAACATGTTCTTCAATTCCTTAAAATCCACCTAGACCTTACGGGTCCTATATTCACCAAATTTTGTACCCTGTAATAGGGTGTTCAATCCTCTTCTATATTTGGGTAACATGGTAATACTTCCAAGTATGTGGGTGTACCTATAGTGGAAGTAAGACTCTATATTTAAGGGTTAACTCCCTGAATGTATCTTGAAATGCTTATCACCTAACTAATGTTTTATTGTGAGGAAAATAATTATAAGTTTCATGAAATAAACCTAATTTGAGGTGGTGATGCACTGATATGATTTCCACATGACCATCATACTTCTATCACAATGAAATAAGGCATACAAAATAGCTTCAAAGTCTTAAAGGATTCTAACATGAGTGTTTCAATATAGAGGTGATGTCCATAATATAAACACAAGGTAAATGAAATAGAGGGAATAATTCACACTCTAATAATAATAATACACTTGAAAGGAGTCTAACACACTTGACTACACTCTATATGACATGTTAGAATAGAAACTCTTGCTTAAACATGAGAGGATACAGGAAAAAAGGATAGAGAATTATCACTAACTCCACCATACATCACTTTTCACACTTAGACAATTATTCATAAACTCAAAACCAAACTTTCATTAATGTTTAAAGTAAAATACAATGTCATTCTTGTAAGTCTTCACCATACATGGTGTGGTATTTTTATACCATAGCCAAAATGGCTGCTACTAGAGAATTAGAGAAAGAGGAGAAGAGAATGGAGTAAATAACTTCAAGGGTCACAATACCACATGTCAAGGCATGAAAACTAGTTACATTGTAGTATAATGGAGTATGAAATATACCATGAATGTTTCCTTGGACAAGTGTCCATATAAACTATGACATAATCTCAAAATTATCATAGAGACTCTTCAACTATCTTTTGTGAAACAAACTTCATTAAGGATCATCTCTCAAGAATTTAAAACTAGACTAGGGAGAATTGACACATATGTACTATCTTAGGGAGGTTAAAAACATGATATTATAGTCATAAGATGTTATCCTAACTTCTAGATATCTTCTAGACACTTGTATTCACCATTTGCAGTCATTTATTGGTCTTTTGGACCTCATTATTCACATTTGTCATCCAATAAGCCCTAGTAATCACTATTTATATTTTATCTTTATCCAATATTGCCTGTGATGGATGGTGTAATAGGGGTGTTTCCATATCCATATATTATATGTGCTTTTTTAGGACTATAAGGTTTATGATATGATCTTGACTAATATTTAATGGTGACATAAGTTTGAAGTATTTAGTTTGCCACAAAATATTTTGATCTTACATGTCTACCTATGTGGTATTTCCTTTCCATGTTACTCATTTCATTTTAAAATATGCCCATTATCACTCTATAAATGTGTCTTCATTTCATTCCCCTTAGAACCTGATCAAATTTTCTCTGTTGATCTCCTTGAGAGTGTCCTAGACTTGAATTTCAATGTCAGTCATTGATATTTGATCTGCATCAGATATTATGCACTTGGCAATCTTGCATGTCTTTTACGGACCATATTATTAGTCTCTATATGATCAAACAATTTTAAACCATAAAACAACCTCATGTGTAATCTAAGCTCGTTGACTTATTCACCTTGTATGATCTATCAATCCTCATCTACATAGTTGAATGTGTGTCATCTATTTTTGATATATGTAATCAAACACACACCATTGATCTTTTATCTATGTGATTAAATGCAAGCCATCAATCTTTGATCTGGGTGATCAAAACATCACTGTTGATCTTTGATTTGTGTGATCAAATGTAAGTCATGGATCTAATATAAATTTAACATGATCATGAAACTTGATACCATCACATTCATTCTTAAGATCCTCTGACTTATTAACTTCATGCTCTCTTTAAATCTATGATTTCATGATTAAATGTGCATTGTTGATCTTTGATCTTGACTCATTGATCCCAATATTTAACATAGATCATCAATCAAATTTTTTTACATAAAAATACGCACTATCAATCTTGATACAGGGTCTTTGACTTATTGACTTTACTATCACTCTCATGTTGTCTATCTTTTATTCTGATTGAGTGAGGATTCAACACTTGGCAACTGGAAGGAATATGAACTCCATGGTTATATTTCTTTGAGTCTAAATGGCTAGTTCTTGTGATGTAATTTTGATGTTACCCACTCTATCCTTATGATTCATTTTGAATGTCCTCATCTTCTTCAAATAAACTCTTTCAATCATGAAGTGATTTAAGCTAGGAAATTGCTCTTTTTCAATGTGATTATCTTCTCCATACCACCTGTAGGTTCCCATTCATGACAGATGACTATGCATATATGGGAAATAAGTTGTTACAATCCATACTTATCATCTAAAGGGATCTTGATCAATCAAATGACTATGCATGGAAATTTAGGAAATGAATGTTTTGCCTACCAAGGATTTGATGAACCACTGAGACTTTGTGTAAACCTCCTTCATGTCTTTGAATTTTTGAACACCATGGAAACCTATCACTTTCATATATGACTCTAAAATGTCCCATAAATGACTCAAAATGTCACAAGGACTTAATTAGACAATGATCAAGGCTAAAAACATATGAAATCAAATCAAATGAACTATAACATACCCTATGACATTATAATAGGCCCCTATTCAAGTTCTTGACTATAAGGGGTTGACCCATTTTGACTTGTGGTCAAAATGGTAAATATTTTTGGCAATTTGCCAAGGGTGGTATGATTTCTATGCCATGACTAGTAGCCTAATACTATTCATTGGGACATGGAGTACCATGTATACTATATTGACATATAAATTTCTTTTGACAACACACAAAACATAAGGGAAAGCACACACAATAATAAACACATATGTGTTTAAATAGAACACTTAGGGATCACAACACAACTAAAAGACAACACACACACACACACACACACACACACACACACACACACACATTTTACTATTTACAAACCTCATTCTTGAGGTGAGACATCTATTCATACCTCAATTAGGATTAAAAATAGTCCCCCTTGCATCTTTGTTAGTCCATGAAGGCCACCTAGCATGAGGAGCATGATCATCACCAATCACTTACAAATCTAGGTGATCAAGAATCCTATCACATATGCACCTTCTTATGCTTTCAAGTGTATTTTTTGAAAATTTCATGAGTGATATTTCTCTCTCTCTAAGATCCTTGATTTAGGTTATAAATACTATGATCTCTATCATATCCATGGGATGATTTCCAAAAAATTATAGATTGGAATTTATGGAAGTTGTCTCATCTTTGTGATCTTCTAGGACAACATGTAGTTGATGTTTTGAAATATCAAGACCATCATTTTCATGATCAAACACCTCTTAATGTGGTTCAACATCTTATGGATCTCTTTATTGTCCTTGAGTCACAACAACTTCTTCCTTGACCTCATTCTCTATGCCTACAACTTCTTGGGCAGAAACTACATCAAGCTCTTTTATGACTATAGGCCTTTGATCAATAGAAAGACATTAAATTTCATGTTTTAAAATACATTTGACAAAAGGATCATTAGCCTCATTATAAATCTCAACATTATATATGTAATCTCTTGGAAAAAAGGAATACTTATCCAACTTATCAAATTCTTTGCACATGACATTGAATCTTTTCCATAATTCCTCTTCATTCACAACATGAAACTCCTCTCCATGCTTGGTGAGATAATCAACATCATGTTTGTTAGAGGTATTAACCAAATTATATTTATACTTATTAAGAGGAGAAGTAACACTACCAGGATGATCCAACTCTTGACATAGACATCAAACCTTTTCCATATGTCATTCTTATCCACCTCATGAATGTCATCATCCAAGGCATCCTCATCAATAGTAGGAATAAAGACATTATTATTTATACTAGGGTTCTCAAATAGATTCATCAAACCATCATCATCATACTCATGAATCATGTAGTTACCTTCCATAGCATGTAAATGTTTAACACTTACCTCAGATCCTTCAAAAGGCTCTTCATGCATGATATAAGTCCCAACGTTAGTTTTCTCAAAGTATGCATAAATATCATGCTCAAATTCATCTTCACCATACTTATCCAAGAAAAAATAATTAATAACCTTAATTTTATAAGTATCATCATCCACATTAGATTCTTCCTTCTCATTGACAACATAATTCAAGTTATAATTGGTTTGAATGTAGGGCTCAATGTGAAACCTTGTAAGATGCTAAGCTCTAGTGGTCACCTTGGTCCCATACCTTGTCTTAAAGGCCAAGAAGGACCAATTAGATGAAATATAGCCACCAATATTATCTATAAATTCTCTTGAAAGGTAGATTGCAAAGTGAGTTCAGAGGTCAACATCAACTATGTCTTGTAGGATGGGAAAATTAAGACAAACATGCAAGAAAAACTTCAAGTTTTCTATCAATACTATAATATTAGAAGGTTTAACATCTATTTGGATAACTCATTTTCTATGAGGGTCATATTTTATGCCCAACTTATTAGCTATACCTTTGGTCATGATTGTAGTAGAGGATCCACTATTATGCACCAATTTATCACCTACTATGAGAGTGAGATAGAATCATGGAGGTTTATCAGATTTACTAGATGGTTCAATAATGGTGTTTGGGGAATTTGAAAGGAAAAAGTGACTATGAGTTTTAATTTAAGATTAGGGACTAGTGGGAATAGTGGATATCTACTTTTTTAATAACTCTTTTTGGCTAGGCATGCGGAGGACATCCCACAAAATCTATTGATGCTTTGGAACTTTTCAAAGAATCCACTATGTTTAGGGAATTAATACTAACCTCTTCTTGATTCCTTGGAGGTAAGGAATTTTTTAAAACTTTAGGAATATAATCACCTTGAGTAGACCTTACTACATTTTGACTTGATGGATGTGTAGGTGTGTTTGGGACTATTTTTCTTACAACCATGCTTTATTGCCTTGGAGGAATGTTGGATGAACTTGTAGGCATGATATTTTCACCTCATAGATACTTACTATTGTCCCTTGTATTATCTACATTATAGGTTCCTTTATTGATCATAAAGGTATCTTCTATCAATAAGTTTGTGAAACTTTCTCCATGGGGATACTAGTTTTCATTTGCTTGCATCATGATCTCACCTTCAGTTGATAGGAGAGGAGTAACTCCTCCTTTAGTAATAATAGATTTCTCTTCACCTTAATTACAATCTATGAATTGGACTTGTTTTCAATCTTCTCCTTTCACCAAGTTACTATAAATAGATACCATCTCTCTTGCATTGGTGGTGGAGTTGGGATTGTACACATTGGTAGGCCTATTAGAGTTAGGCTACCATTGACCTCTTCCTCTTCCATATTTTTCACCATATTTATAATAAAAAGGATAAGAATTTTGATATTCACCTTTTTTCATTCTCTCTTACCTAAGTTGAGCTCTTAAAATTTGAATTTCTTCATCTTTATCTGTGACATTATCTTCTTTCTTGGGAGTAGCTCTAGGCTTGGTATTAACATTGGAAACTTGGGCTACATCTATAGTATTGGTAGAATTATAATATAATGGAGGCATATAAACCTTAGGATGTAGTTTTCCATCTTTAATGAGTCCATTCTCATCCCTGATAAAAATTTCACATGCTTCAAAAAGAGTGAAACCACCCATAGATTGAAACATGATAGCAATATCAATACTGATGGCTCTCAAGTAAGTAAGGAACACAAAACTAGTAGGTGGCCTCATGGGAGGAGGTAATCTATACCAATTTTTTTTAAACCTATCATTAAAGTCATGCATTATTTATTTTGAACCTATTTTAACAAAATTGAGTTGATGTATAAGATACATATGGTCACTTTCATATTCAAATCTTGAAGTCAACAACACTCCAAAGTTTTCCCATGATGTCATGCATCTACCAAGAAAAGTCTTATATCAATCAAGATATTTCCCTCTAAGGGACATGGCAAGGAGTTTAATGGAAATTTTCTCCTAATTGAAATTGTGGAAACTTCAAAATTTTGAGATATCCCTAATGTGTTCACTAGTTGTAACATGACTCTCACCATTGAATGTAGGCACACTCTTTGTGGCATTAGGAAAAATATTATCATATGCTTGGGGATGAATTTTATTTTTAGTATTGAAGATAGGAAATTCATGTTGTCTAGCCATGTTTTCTTCAATATCTTCAATCTCTTCAACCTCTTCACTCTCTTCAGTTCCTTGCCTAGAAAAATCTTCTTGCTTCTCAAAATGCATATTAGAATGATGGTATTGAACTTCAAGAGGATGTTTAGGCTGAATGAGTGGATTAATAAGATTAAACACTCTACTAGATGATGACCTAGTGAATACCATGAATTATGAGAGAAAATTTATGATAAAATAATGGCCTTGAACTAGATCTTACCCTAATGGAGTCATCAAATGCTGAGTAACACACCAATTTGTAGCTGATGTTATCTTGAAGACTATGAGTCCCACCAGGCATGCCATAAATTTTCTCACCAAGTATTGAACTCTAGAATAAGGTGTTCAATCCTCTTCCATATTTGGGAAACATGAGAACACTTCTAGTTATGTGGGTGTACCTATAGTGGAAGTGAGCCTCCAGATTTAAAGGCTAGCTCCCTAAAGGTATCTTGAAATGTGCTATCACCTAACTAATGTTTACTTGTGAGGAAAAGAGTTATAAGCTACATGAAATGAACTTAATCTAAGGTGGTTATGGACTAATATGATTTACACATGACCATAATACTTCTATCATAATGAAACAAGGAATATAAACTAGCTTCAAGTCTTAAAGGATTCTAACATGAGTGTGTCAATATAGATGTCATGTGCATGAGAGAAACATAAGGTAAATGAACCAGAGGGAAGAATTCACACTCTAATAATAATAATAATACACTTTAAATGAGTCTAAAACACTTGAATACACTCTATATGACATGTTAGAATAGGAAATCTTGCATAAGCATGAGAGGATAAGGGAAGAAAGGATAGTGAATTATCACTAACTCCACCATACATCACTTTACACACTTAGACAATTGTTCATGAACTCAAAAACAAACTTTCATTAATGTTCAAGTCAAAATACAATGTCATTCTAGTAGGGATTTTCCATACATGGTGTGGTATATTTTTACAAGATCCAAAATGGTTACTACTTATAGAATTGGAGAAAGAGGAGAAGATAAGTAAAGAAGTTAAGGGTCACAATGTCACATGTCAAGGCATGAAAACTAGTTACACTACAAGAGAATGAAGTGTGAAATAGATCATGAATTTCTTCTTGTACAAGTTTCCATATAAACTATGACAAACCCTTTAAAATGGCATAGAGACTCTTTAATTGGCCTTTATGAAACTACCTTTGTCGAGGATCATCTCTCAAGATTTTGAAACTAGAATAAGGAGAGTTGACACATATTTACTATATTAAGGAGGTTGAAAACATGATATGATAGTCATAATATGTACTCCTAACTGGTAGCTATCATATAGACACCTGTATTCACCATATACAGTCATTCATTGGTATCCTAAACCTTATTCTTTACATTTGTCATCTAATAAGTTGTGGCAGTCATTGTTTATTTATCTTCAATATCTATCCAAGACTACCCATGATGGATGGTGTAGTAGGGGTGATTCTATACCCATCTATTATATTTTCCTTCTTGGGACTACAAGGTTCACAAAATGATCTTGATTGAACTTTAATGGTGGAATATAAGTCTGAAGTATTTATAGACACTTAAAACTAGCCACCAATGACCTCCAATCAAGATTTTGACCAATTTATATCAAAGCATCAAAATTGACCCTAAAAACACTAAAACATGTTAAATAATGTAAACATGTCATATGAAAGTGCTGATTTTGGCTAAGGTATCACTAAATTAGGTAATGTAATTAATGAGATAGTTAACTTTGATCAGATTGTTTCAAGTCAAAATGACATTTTCACACCTGGGTGCTTTAGATTTCTCTTTTATACCAAATTTATTTCATGAGACACATGCCTTTGTTTTTTATTTTGATAACATCCTAAATGGGATAACGTATCCAATGCATCTAACATCACATCTTAATTTTAATCCAGTCAAATTTTGAGCTAATAATACAACATTTTTACCATTTTGATTAATTTGGGCACCAATTACCAATATTTTCACCAAAGTTGACTAATTAGTTTTAAGGCTAATTAATATGAATCAAGAGCTTAAGTAAATTTTCCATAAAACTTGTTGAATATTTCCTTGGAAAATGATTATGAGTTCTTACATCATCAAGTGACATCATTTCATGGGAAGACATCCCTAGGCCATAAATGCATAAAATATATAATTAAACCCTCCCATCCCTCATTAATTCCTCCCATGCCTCTTTAATGCCTCTCTATCCCAAATATTAACGATTTTATTTATTGAATTTGGCCTCCAAAATTGAATGGATACTTAGCCACACATCTTCATCTTCAGATGGATGGTTTAGGTTCATTCCTCACAACCATAATTTTAATCTCTGATAAGAAAAAGTTATCATTCCAAAATAGCTTCAAAACACATCTTGATGTATTGTTATTATGCCCAAATATTGAGTTAAATCTATCACAAGCCAAATGTGCTAAGAGGAGATGAAGGTAACCACACTCCATTGATGAAGATCTCTTGAAGCACAAGATGAACAACCCAAAGAAGGAACATTTTGGAGCAATAAAGGATTTGGTAAGAAATTTGTGTTTTGTGTTCATATTTCTCTTTTATTTCCATTTCTAGTTGTGTTTTCAAGTGGTATTTACTCACTAAGCTCCCCCTAGTGACTAGGCCTATAGATTTTATGTTATTTAGTGTGTTTATTTTATTTTTTTTCATTTTGGAACTAACACAATAATAATCATCCTCTCTTGAGTCACATTCCTAGTCTACTATATTTTATTTTCCATATAATATTTTGATCTTACATGTCTGCCTATGTGGTATTTCCTTTCCACGTTTCTCATTTCATTTTAAAATATTGTTGTTATCACTCTAAACATGTGTTTTCATCTCATGCACCCTAGAACCTTATCAAATTCAATTCATTAATATCTTCAAGAGTTTCCTAGCCTTGAATTTCAATGTCAGTCATTGATCTTTGATCTACATCAAAGATTATGACACTTGGCATCCCCACATACCTTTTGTGGACCCTATTTCCAATATCCATATGATCAAATTCACTTACACCACATGGAGGCCTCATGTGCAATCTAGGTTCATTAACTTATTAACCTCATGAGATCCATCAATCCCCATCTATGTGGTTAAATGTGCATTATCTATCTTTTATCTATGTGATTAAATACACATCGTTGATCTTTGATCTATGCGATCAAACATGGGAGATCGATCTTTGATTTGTGTGATCAAACATGCACCATTGATTTTTGATTTGTGTGATCAAACATGGGCCACTAATCTGCTATCAATTCACCATGATCATGACACTTAGCACCATCATATTCATTCTCAAGATCCTCTAACTTATTGACTTCATGCTTGCCATCATTTTTTGATTACATGATTAAACATGCACCATCGATCTTTGATTTTGACTCATTGACCCCAATCTTTAAAATAGATCATCAATCAGATTTTGTACATAAATATACACACCATATATATTAATCTAAGATATTTGACTTATTAACTTTACTATCACTCACGTACCATTTGATATTTGATCTTGATTGAGTAAGGCATCAACACTTGGTAGCTAGAAGGATTATGAACTCCATAATTATTTGTCTTTGAGTACAAATAGCTAGTACTTATAATTTTAATTTGACATTCCCCATTCTAGACTTATGATTTGTCTTTAATGTCTTCATCTTCTTCAAATAAGCTCTTTCAACCATGAAATGACTAAATCCAAGAAATTTCTCTTTTTCAACATGATGATCTTCTTTATAGCACATGTAGGTGCCCATTTATGGTGGATGATTGTGTATATATGGGAAATAGGTTATTATAGTCCATCCTTGTCATTTGAAGGGCTCTTGATCACTCAGATGACTATACATGGAAATGTAAAAAATGACTATTTGGCTTACCAAGGTTTTGATGAACCATTGAGACTTTGTGTAAAACTCCTTCATTTCTTTGAATGCTCAAATACCATGGAAACCTGTCACTTTCATATATATGACTCTAAAATGACCCCTAAATGACTCAAAATGTCATAAGGACTTAATTAGACCATGGCCAAGGCTAAAAACATATGAAATAATATCAAATTAATTATAACATACCTTATGGCATTATACTAGGCCCATATTCAAGTTATTAACTATAGGGGGTTGACCCATTTTGACTTGTCGTCAAAATGGTCAATAGGTCTACAAGAAAGGGGTGTTATTTCATAAGAGACACTTGAGGGGTATGTATTTGTATACATAATCCTCAAGGAAACATCTAAGGAAGCTGAGTCTTCTAAAGAATAAGTGAAATTTCATGATATTGCATGGGGGAAGCATCTCTAAGATCACTTTTATCTTCTCAAGATCTACCTTGATGCCTTGCGATAAGATGAGGAAGCCAAAAAGCTTTTTGACTAAGATGCCAAAAACGCACTTCTTAGGGTTAAGACTAATGTGATACTCCCTAATAATTTCAAACATGATCTTGAGGTCTCACACATGTTCATTCCACTTATTGTATTTATTTATGAGGTCATCAACATACCATTCCATGATCTTATGGATGAAGTCATGAAAAATGTGGGTCATGGCACATTGATATGCAGCCCCATTATTATTCATACCAAAAGGCATAATAACATAATATAAGGTACCCCATGGGGTAGTTAATATCATCTTACGTTGGTCTTTAGGTGTAATTCATATTTAATTTTACCCTAATAATCCATCCATGAGGGACATGATCTTGAAACCAATGATGGAGTCCATAATTTGGTCGATCAAAGGAGTGGGAAAATTATCCTTTAGATAAACCAAATTGAGGACTCAAAATTTGATGTAGATGTAAAAAAATCCATTCTTATTGAGAATAAGGATGATGTTGGTAACCCATTATGGGTATTCAATGCCATTGATGAAACTGACTGAAATGACCTTTTCAATTTTGGCCTTGATTAATTGGGAGACCTTAACCATCATTGGTTGTTGTTTTCAAAAAATAAGATGGGGTCCATCATCCATAATAAGGTTATGGATAGTTAATTTGGGGTCCATGCTCTTCTGATCAGCATATTCCCAAGTGAATACTTCTATAAATTCTCATAAAAAGGCAACCAAGACATCTCATTCTTCTTCAGCAAGGCTAACACTGATATTAATGATATTTGGATTTTCAAAGGTTCTAAGGTTTACTTCTGTATATCCTTCAACATCCATATAATTCCATTCTTCAAAACACTTAGGTATGGGAGGGAATGGTTGGTCTAAATTCATAGGCTCAACTGTCATGACATGAACTATGGGGATGCCATAGGTTAGGCCATTAGAGAGAAAAATCACCAAACATAATTGGTTGAGAGGATGGAGATACTTTCAATAATCTTTCATGATCTTGACATATTCTTTCTCTCTTTAATAGGTTACATGTCATAACATGAATGAAATATAACTCAAGATTAGACTCATCCACTCTAGTAACTTCTATAGGCGATGCATTGAGAGAGATGATAATCCAATGGAAAAGTGTGATGATAAGAGAAGCTTAACATTCATGGAGATGTATTGAAAGAGGTATCTTAGAAGGCAAGAGATATCTTATCATCATATATATAGAGAGAGATTTGGTTGATGCATGCCAAAATCTAAAATAGTGAATGTTGATTGATACTCAGCTAGATCATAATATTCATCCTTTAGAAAGTGAGACTTAGAAGTGGGGGGAGTGTGGGAGTCCATAGGGCCCCATGAGGAGACACATAAAGCCTTTCTTGAGGGATTTATATTTTTGTAGAGCAATGCCTAGGGATTTGGGTCATTCTCCATGATATGAACCTCACCTTCATACACAAACTAGACTATGTAAAACATGTCTGACGTGATAACTTACATGGAAGAAATCTAAGGATGGATGAGGATCATGTTATATAAGAGATATATATCAAGCACAAAATATTTGATCCTGACTATCTTGGGGTCAAATTGGATCTGAAGCTTCACATTTCCCACTAGTGAAACTATGTTATTATTGAAACCAACATAGTTGTGGTGAGAATCAGAGAGCTTCTTCTGACTAATCCCAATCTTGTTGAAAAAATGCAAGGGAATGGTGTTTAATACATTTCCTTTGTTAATGATGCATATCTTGATACAACCCTCTTTGTAATAATAGAAGCATCTAGCAATGAGGTAGGGTTGAAAGATAATGTGGGAGGATAAGGGTGATAACAAATGTAAGAGACAAATAGAACCTTGAAATCATCCCATAATGAACCTTTTTGAGAGAGACCAAGATCTTCAAAGATGAGACCCCTTTACTTATGAAAAAAGGTGAATAAGGTCCCAAATGGATATCCCAGATGAAAATCCATGTAACTCCTCTATAGTGGAGTATAGATGTTACTTATCCTAGGGAGGGATGTTAAACCAAAAGTCAAATCTAAATTTGGGGTTCCCTACCCCCATGGATTGGGTAGGAGGCCATACACCACTAGCATCTCTTATGGGGTTGGTGGACCAACCCAAGTGCATGTTTGATGAGCTCAAAATATGGTTCATTATTGACATGTTATTTCCCTTAATTCATATCTCAAAGGATATTATCTTTTGAAAATCTTAGATTGTTAGATATCTATTACATGGAAAATAGATATTTATCTTGTTTATATTGAACCAAATATTAAACCTTTACTTTGTCATTAATTTCTAATACATAACATGTTTTAGTGATTTTTTGTTGTGAAGAATGTTAAGAAGACACAAGCAATGTATAGTGAATGTTTAATTTTGATCTCCATCTAGTAGAACTACAAACTTCATAGGCTTGCTTCTACAGACTTTGTAGGCTTGATTCTATGAACTCTACAGGCTTGTTTTATGGATTCCATAGGATTGTTTTTATAGACTCCACAAGATTGTTTCTATAGACTTCACAGGCTCATTCCTCCTAACTCTATAGGGTCAATTCCATGGATCATGTAAGGATGAAGCTAAAAATGGGGAAGATAGTGGCCAAATAGGACAAGAGAGAATCATTTCAACTGGAATCAAATAAGGAAATAACTACCTGATATTTTATAGGATTTGCTTTTGATAAAGTTGTATATATATTTGGATCTTAGGACTATTATAGGATAGGATATCTATTTCATCAAAATAATTAGATCTCTTGGAAATCCAATCTCCTATCTTTGAATGAATGGATTGACCAAAGAATCCTATTTCTTTGCATCCTATTTTGAGTTGATTATATTAGTATAAAATGTAAGATGTTTTAGATTAAGGTAAAAATAGGTTTTGAAGGGACCCTAAAACCCTACACAAAAAGAATGATAAACCATTAAAGCACATCTAGGTTGACAAATGAACCTGATTACAAAAAAGTACCAAAACCAAGTTTTATAAGGACCTGTAACCAACAAATAAGACCAGTAAACTAGCAGACAAAACACTAATCTGAAAGATAGCCAACTGGATCACCAAACTAGGCAACCTCCTAGACCAGTAACTAGAAAACCCAAAAATTGATCAGTATACTGACCCAAAAAATCAGTCAGCAATAAGGACCTTTAGATGAATCTTTTAAGTTGTTTATTATTTTTATTTTTTGCATGACCAAAGATTCATAACTAGAGGGGAGACCAAAGGCTTAGACTTCTTTCTCCTAACTATTATCCATCCATCCTCTACCTTAGCTACCTCAGCAACCCATGCCTCAGAATACAATGATCTTTGGATTCCAGTAGGCATAAAATCCTTATGAGAATCACTCACCGTCTGGCTCTTCAAAAGATCCTCCATAACAGGGGAGGAGACCACCACCTCCTCCTCTGGCTTAGCTATTTCACTTCCCATAGCCTCTACAGGAGTATCCTTAGAATGATTCACCACTGATTCCTCTTTGTCTTCTATTTTAGATTGTGAACTTTCCTCATTCTCAGACTCAGAATCAGTTGTTGCTTCCAGAAGTTATTTGTCTATATTTTGTACAGAGGAGACTTTAGGCCACCAAGAAGGTGAACATTTGGGATTAGAATTCCCAACAACACAACGAGCAGCAATATGTCCCATCTGGTGGCATTTCCTACACTAAAAATGGATCCCCTCATAGTCCAAAATTTGTGTCCAAGTACCCCTTTGGGATTCAAGGCAAATCTCCTCAGGAAGGCCCTTTGAAACATCCAGATCTACCAGAAATCTTGCACAATTCGAATGGAGAGGAGTCACACTATCTTATTTATATAAAAAATCCCCTAAAGCATTTCCAACTATTTTATAAGCCTCTTCTTGCCTCAAGTGTAATGGAAGATAAGGTAGTCGCACCCATATAGGGAACTTGTTAAAGGATTTTGAGAAAGGATTAAAATCATTATGCCAAGGTTTGGCCATAAGAGGAAATCTGCCCTGCCAAGAAAAATTATTGTGACACAATATAGACTTCCTATCTTCAGGGCTTTGAAATATTATTATTAAAAAAACCCTAGCACAAGGAAGGATTTGACCATCTTTAATATGCAGCCAGTTCCTGGAAATCTAGTTCTTTAGATCTACAAGAGGGGGCCAGTAACCATGGAAATGAAAAATTGCAGTACAAGAGGAAAACTATTCTTCCGATTGGAATATTTTTTCTGATACATCAGGGTGTAGAGATATCTTGATAGGTTTTAAGGCACTTACCGACAATACACGGGTAGGCCCAAATGATGCATGAGGTAGAGCACCATGTATCTCTACTTCAAAAGCTGCCACATCCATAAATGTTCTTCCCCCAGGTTTAAACCCTGAACCAGGAGCAAAGGCAGTATGCTTAGCCATATTATCTCCTCCCCTCCCTGAATAAATTGCATTAGGGGCAAACAAATCCCTCCCATTGCTGGTAGAAAGATCCCCATTCAAAATAGTATCCTTAGCTGCCCCAACCACTGGGACCACAGTAACCGATTTCAAATTTTAAATGTGTGCCATTTTTGCAAGACTATCATTCGATGGAAGACATAAAATGTAAGATGTTCATATATAATATATATTAGATATCAAATGATAAAAAGTAAATAAGAGAGGAAATAACTTATACAAGCATATTATAGGTTTTATCTAGATTGTAATCATTTTAGTTTTATGAATTATCACTTTAGTTTTTATTATTGATTAATATTTGTTCCTATGTCTGAGAGGAGCAAGGACCCACTCTCCTTGGAACTAGGAACTATGTACGATATTTATGTTATGTTTTATTAATTCATTATTATAAATAATTAGAATCTTGTTAATGATTACATTTATTCATAAAAACATCAAAACAAATTCATAGTTTTAAAGGCATTTTCTTATTCCAAAATCATTTCCTTTCTAAGCAAAAGTGTGTTTTTCTTACAACATATGCGTGAAGCAATTTTCCTTTTGTTAAATAAGAGTGTGAAGTTACTTTCCATGCAAGCATAAATAGGAGTTTGATTTTTAATTTCAATAAAAAGAGTGGATTGATTTGATTTATTTATTTTTATAAAAAGAGTGAATCACGTAGTTTAGGACACATTTCTTTCTTTAGTCAAAGTTAGAATAGGACAATCAAACACCCCCATAAGCAGCCTTCTAGATCTACCATCATATACTTTACTACAGATAGTTTTAGACACTAGCACTGGTTGATAAGACATCAATTGAATATTAATTAAATGAGGAGTTAAATTACACTCCTCAATGTCAACAAAACACCCATACCTATTAGAGGCTATGTCAATAGTAGTAATGATAGTTATACTCTCACACTTGTCCTTCCCTTTTTAGTTATCCTAAGAAGAGGAATCAAAAGAGGTAGAAGAGCAAGAAGGGAAATGATGGGTCTTAGCCTTGGACTTATTCTTCTTCTTATTTTCCTTATCATGGTTAGGTGTAGGATCCTTGAACATGTTTAATGTTTTATCGGGTTCTTCAAGTGGAGATCTCTTAGGTTAAGGCAAGGATTATGTACCAGAATTTTGGGGGGCATAATTTTCATCATTGTGGCCCTTCATCTAATGGAATTCATAAAACTTGGTGGGGTTATAAGGGAACACCATTCATGGTTTTATGGTGCTCAATTTAGAGGCATTATTTTCAATTGGCCTCTTACTTAGAGCATTAACCTTTTGTCTAGCCTTTTTATCCTTCTTCTTGGGAGGAGAATCAATGGCACCATTATTGGTTGTGTTTTAGTTAAAATCATGTAAAGAGGATGAATTTTGGTTTGGTACATGTAAAATACTCATATTGACCTTGAAGACTTTAATCTTTACACACTCATTAACAACTTCATCATATGAGGTGGGTTCATTCTTAAAGACCTCAACATGAACCTCCTACCTCAATGCTCATGTGAACATATCATAAAGCTAATCATTTAAGAACCTTATCCTATATATATATTTGAATGCCATATATGTACACATTCAAATTTTGACTCACCCTTGGCATCCAGTATGGAGGTAAGAGATTTGATGCTAAGGTTAAATAGTTTGGAGACATCAAAGTAATATATGAATTCATCTAGAAGGAAATAGAAGCTAGAAAGATAATCTAGAGGCATATTATAGAATCAAACAAGAGCTTCAACTCATAAGGAACAAGCAAAGATATTCAACATCAAGCCTTAATCTTATTCCTAATCCATACATGACATCATAAATGTTGTGATATGCTATGTGAAACTATCATCTTGAGTCCTATTGAACTTAAGTAGTTTAGGTATATGTGTAGGAAGGGGAATGACATGCACCAAAAGGGATTGAAGATTCTTATGGAGATCCTCATAGGCATGGTTGATAGTGGGATAGAAAATATATTCTTGAGGAATCTCATGGAGGTTATGATGTTGCCTATGCTATTGGGACTCATCACAACCCTGGTTGTGAAAGAGATGATGTCAAGGTGGCTCCTAGAATGGGAGATGATCATAATGGAAATCATCCCTATCATAGGGTGGGTAATTACTATGGGAAAGGTATCCTTCCCTATGGGGATGATGAGATGATGTGGCATGCCCATGTGAATGGTCATGGTGACTTGAGTCTCCATGATGCTAACCTTATATCACAATATGAGGGTCTACATGAGGGTGTTGATTTTTGGTATAATCATCCCATGGATCTCTAGTCTATAAGTGGTGATAAAAATTGTCATGCTCATTTGAGACTCTAAATGAAGGACAAGGAGGATGGGAGGACTCCACATGATGTGGATAAATCATTGAGTCAAAAAATTTAAGTCATACAACATGGACAAGAAGGGGTTATTATTATAGAGTATCTTATTGAGAAAGGAGAAGGGAACTCACATAAAAATTGGTTGAGGCACTCAAAATGGAGTGGGTGCAATATTTGTCTCAACAGGAATCACTTTGATTAATCCTAAGGGAGAAGGGTGTACTTCGTTCACCTAAAGCCATCTATAACAATCATCAATGATCATGTGTAGCTCATCAGGTCTCAATCATGAAATGGGGTCATCATTAACATAAATAGGTGAATGAAACATGGTGTGAGGTTGAGGGGAATACTCTTTAGATAAATGGATCTTAGACTAGTAGAAAGGAGATTGAGTCTATCAGTTATAGATTTGCCAATCTTATTCCTTGTGGAACATGAGAGGGTCAGGGTCACTATTATGGGATGAGGGAACCTCCTGGGTCCTATGGTGTCTATGGCATTCCATTGTAGCCTCAGCTTTCTCATGAATTAGATCAAGAACAAGACCCTAAATTTGATGAGATTGGTATTCTAAGGGTGGGAGGCTAGCCATGGATACAACTAAGAAAGATTAACATGGGAGATAAAAAAAATTCAAATAAATGGAAAATCAACTAAAGGAAGAATACCAAACCAAAGTAGGATAAAATAACCAAGGAAAGAGCTAAATCATAACTAAAAGCAAATCATAAAAAATAATATATTAGAATTGGCTAAGAGAGTTCTAAATGGGATAGAACTTATAAGAGATCATATGTGAGATCCCATTGGGTGTGTTAGAGTGTATCACCAATAATCCAAATGGATCCACTAGGGTTTGGTAGGGGAATACCCAGGGTACTTAAGAAAACACCTAAAAGGTTAAAAGGATTAGGGACACTATGGGTTACTAGATATTTATAAAGGCTATCCAATTTGTTGGCTTACACCAGGCAATAGAAAGATATATAAACTAGGTTAGGGCTAGCATGACCAAGCACACAAAGGATGTAATTATCTCTAATGGGTATAATCGTACTAAAGAGAGTAGCTGAAACAAGAAATCTACTTGCATATAAACTATGGAAATGACAATGTTGAATTGAGATAACTATCAAATGATGTATAAGATTAAGAGAGAGTAAATTTTAGTCTAATTGAAAGACATTTCAAGAATCAAAGATGTTTCCAAGAAATGGTTGAATAGAATGCCTAATTTAATCCTAAGCTAATTCTTAATTTTCAACACTTTTACTTTATAATTATGCAACTTTATAGTTTAGCAAAGAAGATATTGTTTATGAAAATGTATAGAAGATCCAGCTAACCAAGGTTAAGCCATAGGGTGTTTGATGAGTAGGGAATTTTTCACTTGGGAAGGTGTTCTAGCTTAGTGTACCTCAAGGGTGATTAGTGCTAGTCTGGGCATCTTATGATTTGACAAAGGTGAAACCAAAAGGATAGTTTGGGCTCTAGACCTTGTTACTCTCCTAGGTGTCTCCAATGTAACTCTACATAGTGACTAAATTCTACTATTAAGAAAACATAATAGTGTACCCTCCTTCTAGCACCAACTTTGTATTTTCTATTGATGTGGGTTTTAAGTACACCATAAAATAATGAATGATTTTTCCTCTAAAATTTTATATATCTATGAAATAAAGTTATACTCTAGAGCACAAGTTATAGCTATGTAGTTAAAACAACTAGTTGGTAGAATAGCAGGTTGAGCGTGTAGGTTGTTTAACTAGATTTATTGATAAACGTGTTAAATCTAATATAAAGTAAACACTAATTGCGTTGGATGGGTGGAGAAGTAATCTATTGTGGTTAGATTGTAGGTAGATTACTTATATAATTCAAAATCATAGAATTATATATAGCTAAATTAAGATCAAAATAAGTAGATACACAATAATAATTGGTAAAAGAGTAGAATACTTAAATATTATGACTGAGCCACTTTGAGGGGGTAACCTCTAAAAAAATGAAATAAGAATAGAATTCACAATATTTTTATAAAATACCAATCACTACCTCCTATATATCCTTTACTTAGCCATGGTTATTCCATAGTCCAACCATATTAAGAACATCAAGAAATGTAATCAACTAATATGAAGATGTGTAAGCCACAAGTCAGTGACACATATCCCTAGATGCACTATAGGTTAAGGGAATAACATTCCCCTCCCCTTCAAAACAATTTTTTCCTCAACATTGAATCAAACCAGTAGATTTCTATAGGAATTCTTGATCCTCTCATGTTGTATCCTTAGAATGCAAGTTCTTCCATTTGATCAAATACTACTTAATGGTTCTCTTTTACTATTACTTAGTACACATGTGAAGGATCTATTCAGGATATAGAATAACTCTTCCTTCTTCATATAATTTAGGTAACTAGGTATGAGTGGAAAATCTATGTCCAATTACTTTTTTCAAGCAAGATACATGGAATTATCAAATGTATGTGAGTGGTTGGGGGTAATTCTAACTTGTAATCCACACTACCATTTTTTTGCAAGATCTGGCAAGGGACATAACACTTAGGTGATAACATGGTATCATTTTTATATTGCTTCAGAGACATATTCTTATATGAATAAAAATTCACAAATACTCAATCACTTATGTCAAAATGCCACTCACTATGATGTTGATCTGCTTATTACATCATTTGATTTTATGCCATTGTTAAATTATCTTCTAAACCAACTAATGTCTCCTATTGATGGTGAATGTCTTATTCAATATATCAAACCTTAGAATGCACTGTCATAACTAAATTTATGGATGGGGGGTGATAACCAAACAATTCCACAAAGGGAGGCATCTTGGAATAAGTATGAAAAGAAGTGTTATACCACTATTTAGTAAGTGGTAGGCAAAAAACCCATTTATCCTATTTGTTAGAAACAAAACAATGAAGATACCCTTTGAGACATTTTTTGACTACCTCTATTTATCCATCATATTGAGGATGATAGGATGAACTATGAGCCAACTAGGTACCCAAACATGAAAATAGTTCATTCCAAAAATTACTAGTAAATATGGGTCTCGATCACTTACAGTGATTTTTGGAGTTCCATGCAATTTTTGAATTATATTGATAAAATTAGGAGCCACTATACTTACAACAAGTGGTTGTGATCATGAGTAAAAATGAGCATACTTAGTGAGTCAATCCATAACTACCATTATAACAATTTTACCCTTAGACCTTGGTAACCATGTAATGAAATCCATGGAAATATCTTCCCAACATTGGTTAGGGTGGATAAAGGTTGAAAAATACCTAGGGTCTTAATGGTTTCACATTTATTTTGTTGGTATACCATGCATTCAGCCACATATTTATAAACATCTCCTTTGAGTTCTTCCTAAAAGAAATCTTGCTTGATTCTATGATATCTTTTCAAAAATACCATGTGTCCTCCAAGTGGAGAGGTGTGAATTTCCTAAAACAAATTATGTTTGAGGAGAGAATGCTTACAAAGGTATAATATATATTTATACCATAATGTGTTCCCCTTCCATGTAAATTATTTAGATTCATTAGAACCCTGATGAAGATTGAAATCAAATTCTTTGTAGCACTATCATTCTCCCATTCTAGTCTTACTTCCTCTATCCAATCTACCTATCACATGGGCATGGCACATAATAATGCCTCAACTGATTCATCCCATTGATAAATGGCACCTGTTACCACATTCTATTTTATTTTATTATACCCTGTTTCAAAATCATAGCCTAACATTTTAGTCACCCATTTTTTTGTTATTCAAATGACAAACATTGTTCCAAAAAATATTTGTGGCTATCATGATCAGTCTTTACCTAAAAGTGGTGACCCATAAAATATAGTTTCCATTGCTTCATTACATATAGAATAGCCATCATCTCTTTCTCATATATCAATTTGAGCCTATTTTTTCCCTTAAGTTGGTGAATTTCAAATTTTATTTATTTGCCTTCTTGCATGAGTACAACCCCCATGCCATATCTTGATGTGTCACACTCCACAACAAAAGTTTTTGAAAAATTAGGAGTAGCCAAAATTAGAGTTGTACACAAGCATTTTCAAATATTTAAATGCTTTTGTAGCTAAATCAGTACACTATAAGGAGTATTTATTCACCAAAGAGGTAAGTGGGGCTACAATGCTACCATAATTTGTGACAAACCTATGATAGTAACTAGTTAACCCCAAAAATACATGGAGGTTCTTAAGGGTCTTGGGAACCTACCACTAGATCATTTATTAGATTTTTTTATGATAAAATTTCACTCCTTCATGTGAAACAATATGACCCAAGTACTCCACCTCTTGGACACCAAAATCACATTTGGAAGGTTTAGCATAAATATGATGTTGTTCCATAACTAAAAGCACTTGATTTACATGCTTCAAATTGTCTTTCCAGATTTTTTAGACATGAGAATATCATCAAAAAACACTAATACAAACTTTATCAAAAATGGCCTAATAATAGTATTCATCAAACTCTAAAATTTAGATAGTGTATTTGTGAGGCCAAAAGGAATGACCATAAATTCATAATGGCCTTCATGAGTTTTAGAAGTTATTTTAGGTATGTTCTCATTGTGGATATAAATCTAATGATATCCAAAGTGAAGATATAACTTGGTAAAATAAATAGCACCATACAATTCATCTAGAAAATCATCAATTAATAGAATAGGAAACCTATATTTGATGGTGTATTTTTTGAGTTATTTGTAGTCTAGGCACATCCTCCAACTATCATCCTTCTTTTTCACCATGGCCATTAGGGAAGAATATTCAATTTGGCCATGTTAGATGATTCCTACCTCTAACATCTCTTGTACAATATTTTCAATTTCACTCTTCTAGGCATAGGGGGTACTTGTAAGGTCTAATATTAGGTGGTGTACTTCCTAAAATGAGTTTGATTTCATGATCATGTGCATGACTTGGAGGAACTCCTTTTGCTATGTCAGAAAAAATAACATAATGGTCATCCAACACCTTTTGCAAATGAAGATGTGTATAATAATTGGTTGGTTGAACCTCCATGGAAAATAAACAAGCCACAAAACATTCTGCACCTTTTCTAAGAGTCTTCATCATCTAGTCGGAACTAACCAATTTTGGATAATAGCTTATAGTTCATGTAGTTCAAAAGTCATTTCTTCTAAATGGAACCTCATGAATAATTCTTGGAAATTCATCTCAATAGTACCCAAAGTGGTGAGCCATTTCACTCCCAAAATAATGTCAACTTCTTCCATGGGAATATCAAACATAAAGGAATCTAATAAATAGTTTTTTATAGCAAGTTAATACTATGGAATTTTTAAGAATAGTTGATCATAAAACCATTTATAATCATGACCTAAAAGTATATATCTAGGTAAATGAAATAATTCAAATGAGAAGCCAACTTACTGCTGATGAAGTTATGTGTACTCCTGGAGTCAATTAACATAGTCACCTTTTATTTCTTCAACCATCCCACCACCTTAAGAGTTTGAGTACAAATTCTTGAAAGTGAATCACAAGAAATAGTGGGTTGAGAATATTTAGATTCATCCTTAGTTTTTTTAACCCTTCCCCTAAAGCCTCTTCATCTTATTCCTCATCAATTGCACCATCAATGTAAAATAACTTCATTTTAACACATATATGCCCTTTTATCCATTAGCTATCACAACTAAAACACAAACCTTGTCTATGCTTTTCTTCCACTTATTGAGGTGTCAATATAGTATGATGATGAAATGATGGTGCTGGAAAGGTAAGTTCATGAACATTGGTGAAAGGTCTTCATCTGATCAGCTCATTTTACTTAACCATGTGTGCCTTTAGTATGGCCTTACATATAGTACTAGGATGAAACAACAAACCTCCAATTAGATTCTATCTTTGAGGCCACTCAAAAATAGGTCATTCTAATTTTTCTTAGTGATGTCTTCCACACATAAGCATAGATTCTAAAATTGATGAATGTAGTCCTTAATAGATGTAGTTTAGCATAACTTGGCTAGTTGACTAAATAAATTTTTAAAGACAATATTGTAATAGTGGAGCTAAAACTCTTCAAAAAGTACCAAACATGAAACTAAGACACCATTATTTTTATTTTGAGAACACAACCAATGATACCAAATAAATGGCTAAAGTTCCAGATAGAGAGAGGCCATAACAAATTTTTATGGAGTCTGATGTGGGTCAAATAAATTTTCAATTTGAGTGAGCCAAGTGATTGTATCATTATCATAAAACTTGAATATGTCCAATTTTGGTAGCATTAGCTTAGGGTCAAAATTTGTATTAGTATTGTTTGGAGTAGGAGAACTAAACCGAAGTGGTAGAGGATTATTTTTTAGTGGTTGAGTTGACAAGCTAGCCAATTACCCAAATATTTGTTTTAATTGATCCTTCATGCTATCTAATTCCCCTCTAAAACTTTTAATATCCCCTTGATTTTTATTAAAATCATATTTCTTCACCATGCCCTGAAACTTTGACTTAGGTTGGTGAACTACCTCCAAAATAGATGGATCCAAAGTTTCAAATTCCATGTCATCCTTATGAAGAGTTTTTGGAGTTGTTTTCCCTTTTCCAAATCTATGAGGTTTTGGACTAACCATGCACAAACCCTAGGATGGTTTTATCCCCCAAGAAAATATACCACTTTAATACACCATTGCAATTATCTCATTGAGATGAATCCACATATTACTATTATGCACAAGGATGAAAAGTTTTGACCCAAAAAAGTGTACTAGTAGAATATACCATTGTGATCATCTCATTGAGTGAATCCAATGACTAATAATTTACACAAGGTAAAAAAATTCCAATCTTTTTTTTACCAGTAAACATTATTTTTCTTAATTTGTAAAAAAACCTCAAGAATAAAACTATGGTGATGACAAAATCAATTCCTCATAGATCACAAGTTATATTTTGTTAGGCCTTCTAGTGCTTAAGATACTTGATATTAAAAAATCCACCATAGAAACTTTCCCAAATTGATGCTTTAATACCACTTGTAAGTAAATTACTTAGATGATTCACAATCATAAAATTATATATGGATGAATTAAGATCAAAATAAGCATATACACCATAACAATTGGAAAAAGAGTAGAATACTTTAATATTATGACTAAACCAATTTAAGGGGAAAAACTACACAATAATATAATAATAAAAAAATTAACAACATGATGAAAAAAGACTAACCAATACCTCCTATATATACTATACTTAGCCATGGTTATTCCATAGCCTGACCATCTTAAGAACATCAAGAAATGTAATAAGCCAATATGAAGATGTGAAAGTCACAAATCGATTGCACATATCTATAGACATACTATAGGTTAAAGGATTATCATAGATCTCAAAGAAACTCAAAAAAGGAGGGGAAGGTAAGGTAGAAAAGAAGGATCTATGTTCCTAAAAGGTCACGTTTAAGGCTATTTCTTTGGTGAATAAGTATCTCCAAGACCAATGTTTTCCACTTGTATCTATTGCAAACTTATGATCAAACATGATTCATAGCCTTAGAAAATAAGTATAGGAAGATTAGTGATCTCAACTAAAGGTTGTTCTCTTTATATTTTCTATTGCATACCCTTATTTGAGAGGTTGTAGCTCAAAACAAGAAGTTATCTAAAGTAGCTAAAGCACACACCTAGAAGACTATACCAAAAGAAAATACTCCTACACACCTCATATTATCAACTCAATCTATACTAATTACTTAAACTAATGAAATTTTCCAATCTTTAGTAGTTTTTGCACATCTAAGAACAACATTCATCAATCAAAATAACCAAACTCATTCCTAGCATTAGTACACTTAAAAATTAATGAATTGATACAACCAAACAAGCTAAAAATTCAACAACATAAAAAAGAAAGAAGAGAGAACAAACACAGTTACATGATAATCAATGGTTTGATTAATTCCATATATTTATTAAAAAAAAATCCAGCCCTTTGTAAAAGGGTTTTACAATTATTTTACATACTTAGGGAAGGGTTTACCTCATCTCCAAGTGTAATAAAACTTAAATTTACATCCAAATGAATTGAACCTAAGTTTTAGTTCAATACAAAGTGTATCTTATAAATCATAGGTTACGACAATCAAGTAATATGTGCATGTTAGAAAAAATAATTTGGTTAATTATAACAAGGATGTAAATCAACTAAAATTAGTTAAAATAAATACATGCAAAATTTGTATACAAAATTACCTCTCAAATAAGGATGGCTTGGTGGCTACATGGTACTACTAATTGTTGAAGTTGGAACTAAAGTAGTAACTAGATTAAATTGGTAGCTTGAACTAAAGTGGTAGTTGTAATGGAGGTTGTAGTTCGATTTGAAGTGGTGGGAAGTGTGGATCTAATCCAAATTTTAAATATTTTGGGTAGTTAGCTTTTCATCATGGATATTCTTGGTGAGTTGTACATATTAGTATTGGCTTCCTCTTTCTTGAATTTCCCTTTTTTAATTTTTGGGCTAAGTCTTGGAACCTTCCATTGGTTCCACATAACACTCCCATGCTCATTCTTTACAAAATATTTCTCTACCTCCCTAGGAGTAGTGTTGGCTCACCATGTGGTATCATAACACTCCTTAAGAGATAAGGGTTCTTTTGTCATAACTTTGAGGTACTCCATTAGCTGATGTAACAATAGGTAGGGCCCCTATAAAGGTGTGACTAAAATAAAGTGAACCTTCCACATGGAATCATAGTGTTTATTTAAGGCATGTTTCTTTTTATCAAAGCCTTGAGTTGTAACATTGGTTGAAGGAGGTGGTCCTCATTTCCAACAAGAATTTTATAGATAGTCTAGAGGGAGACACACATCACCACAACACTTCTTATAAGCATTTTGGGAATCATGAGGCATCAAGGTTGTACCATATCCATAATTTGAAGGCCATCTTCACTCATGAGTTGAAGCTCCCCTTTTTAGTTACAATGGCCTCATCATGAATGTGACTGTCAGGTTCTAGGTGTTGTTTTCCTATGAGGCTCCCATACCTATATATTGGGGGATCTTTTATTTTGTAAGGGTCTAGAAGCTAGATAATAGTTGTTTTGTTTTCACAACTATTACCAGAGAGAACATCTATTGTAATAATTTTAGTTTTTGAATATAAATAGTAGCAATTATTATTTCTCATTTTTGAAACCTTAGCAGATGCCCATTGTGGGAAGGGTTGAATATTTTATATTGTGATTTTGGGCCTTTTGTATTTTGTTCTCCACCATGTGGTGTTATATATCAAATTTTATGGAATTAATTTTTATCTATTTTTTATTTTTGTTGCTTTTATAGTTTTGGCTTTTGTTTCTATTACAAAATATAAATCATGCATATGATATTTTAAATTGTTTGTAAATTTCTATTGAGTTCAAGATATTTTATGCAATATTAGGAATGGATATGTAATAATTTTGGTGTATCTCCTTAGATAGTGTTATTTTAGTTTTATTTACATTTCTTCCTTCCCCTTTTCCTCCCTAACTATTCAAAGAGTCAGCTTCTAAAATCTAGTTCACTTCATAGATCATAATTTGTGTCCCACATCTGCAAAGCTTCCCATAGGGGGTTATTCACCAAGAATGAAAGTTTTAGGCATCAATAGTTCCATTTTATAGCATTCCTAGTGGGACCATTCTGCCTAACTAGAAGTCAGAGTTTATGAGCTAGAGACCTATCACAAGGTCACTAACAACACAAAATCTAAGCTTACTACTACGACCTCTGTTAGTTGTAATTTTCCAAGGACTGTAGGGTCTATCACAACATGATAACCATGATAGATTATTATTTAAGGAGAACTAAGGAGCTTTGTCATGGAGTAAACCATATCCTTAAGGATACCATCCACCTCTTTCAAAGGGTGAGACCTTAATTGGTATCAATCCTTGCCACCTAATTCCATCACCACCTAGGATGAACTAGGAAATAGATTCTTTGATTGATTTAATGAGAAAGGATATCGATCATCTCTCCTATAATAGCTAATCAATATATAAAGAGCCCCACAAGAGGATATCATCAATATTAATACCAAGTTTGATAAGAATAGGCAAAGAATTTTGGTAGCAGATCGACCATTATAGGTATGGCCATCATCTTTTACCTTAAGGTCTTCAACTCAGACATAGATATTATGATTCAATCCCTTGGAAGCTAGATGCTATTAAATACATATGAATTAGCTGTTAGAGTAGAAAACAATTTGATCGATGTTAAAAAACTCCCCCCATGACTGTCAATGCATATGTTCCCAAAACTATCAATGCCATCATATGAAGAAGTCCCACGTACCTCACAAGAATTTCCTTCCATGTATGTATATCCAATTACTCAAATGAGTGAAACCACTTCATCCATGCTAGTTTTAGAGATGAATGACATGAAGAGCATCTTGAGGAACTTCTAAAATGAGATCATAAACCTCAAGAGGTAGCAATATATGCACTTAAATCCCCCCTTCCAAAATTACAAGGTAGAAGACTATTGTATTAGCATAACTATTACCAAGGAGGGTAGAGGCCAAATCATCAAACTGACCTACAAATCAAATCATCTTGGTCCCTAATTCTTTGTAAATAGTCCTATCAAACTCATGTAGAGAATGGATCATTGGCCAAAATATTTGGGTAGATGATTCAAATTCATGGTGCTTTCCATATAACAATGCACATACACCCAAAAATATCTCAAGAGATAATCTATAATAAAATGTGGATAAATAATGAAGACAAAGGAATGCACTTGATCTAACTCCTTACAAATATGAGTCCTTAGGTGTTGAAAATAGTCCTAATGTCTTAAATTCAAGGGATCTCCTTGGAATAAGAGGAAGAGATAGTGTCAAAGCATGTGCTTTATCTTGGGTGAAAGGAAAAGATGCAACTTATGTAAGTGATATCCCCATGTTAAAATCTATGCAAGTCCAATCATACTATTACACTAAATCTAATGAGAAACCAATCGAGACCCTAGAGACTTTTTCAAGGCCTAAAGTGACTTTTGGAAAAAATTTAGGACCCCAAACATCACCCATATCATATCAAAAGTGGGGTGAAATATCATAGAATAGGATACATAACCTTGAATTCTAACCTTAATGGTCATTTAATGTGGTGGAACAAATGAAGAAGGCCCCAACTAATTTTTCTCTTTGGGATGTCTTGTTTATCCCTAAGAAAATAATTTTACTATGAAAAGCATTGGACAACCAAGAGAAGATTGTGTGAGGTAATCTGGCTACAAGTCTAGTACAAACCAAGGGAAAAGAAGCCATAAAATGACACAACCCCATGAACCATTTGTGTTCATAAACTTCAAAATAGGGGTAAGTAAAAAAACCCACCCCCTTTTATTAAACTCGCATTATGAGGAACAAGTTGTTACACAATTTTATGTTTGATTTTGGTGCCAACACCATAATAATGCCAAAACATATTGTGGATGCACTATAGCTTCAATATGAAAATTTAGATAAAAGGGCAATGTAGTTAGATGGGAATAAATTTTAGACCATAGGTGTTATCAAGGCCCTTACCCTAACTTTGTATTTTTATCTTAGTATTATAGTCTCCCAAGAAGTTTTGGTAATAGATATTCTACCATTCTTTAGGTTATGTTTGTCAAGAGATTTCACAGCCAAGATAGGTGGATACTTAACTTTGGATTGGTCTCACTTAATCCTAAGGACTAAAAATGGCTCAAAATTGAAGGTGTTGTCTAAGATACTTTATCTAAAACATATAGATAATGATTCTATGATTAATTTCTAAGTAACACATAATTATTTCTCTAAGAAAGAGATGTATTACATAGAAATCCTTAAGGAAGAAATAATGGAAGATAACAAAAGCCTAGAGGAGGTAATCATAATTAATGAATTCATCAAGAATGATCAATTCACAAACTTTGATACTACCAACCTTAGAATGTAATCCATGATGAAGATCAAGCCATCCCCAAAGTCATGAAGAAAAGAGAGGATCAAAGTAAGGAACCTTAAAATGAGTCCAAATTTTGGAATCTATATTTTAATGGTGTGAAATACAAGACCAGATCTATAGATGGTATTCGATTGATGTTTCTATATATATAAGAGACCCTTAGGGCCTTTCACTTCTAGTTTTTTTGAAAAAATAATGAAACTAAGTACCCAACCCTAGTCCATGACCTCAACCTTTTTGAGTTCATGGGCATGAATTAGTTAAAGGTGTTTGGAGATTCTGAACTAGTAGTAAAGCAAGTAAGAGGATTAATAACTATAATGAATGTTTACATGAAGTCTTATCACCATCAAATATGGGATATAATTAAATCATTTGAAGCATTTAATATTAAAATAATTCCTAGGTCTATGAAGATAGAGGTAGACAAAATGGTAGTAATTGACTCTTAGTTTGATCTGGTAACTAAATTATTAACCAAAGAATGAGTGGTGTAAGTAATTATCAGATTTGATATCCTAGATAATGATTAGAATTGGTAGGTATTTAAGAGTAATGCCTAAATTACCCTATTTCTTAAGTAGTCATGTGAATTTTTAAAACAATTATAGCTAAAGATTGAATAAGCCTATAGAGATAAAATCATACAACTAAAAACTAATAAATTCCCAAAGGGACTGATGATTTCAAAGAATCCATTTGATTTCAATGATTCAAGGAATGATAAATGTAATTTTATCACAAACACAAGTGACTAATCTAAGCTTTATGTAGGAGATGAAAGGAAATTCAGGTGGGAGAAGAAATTTCTCAAAAAGATAAAGATTTATTGGTATCTTTCTACAACAATTATGAAGGGGTTATGGCCGAGACCTATGATGACTTAAAGGGGTATGAACACAAGGTGATCTAGCACACCATAGATATACTTAAAGGATCCAAGCTAGTTTGCCAAAATAAAAGGTTGATAAACCCAAAAATTGAGTCTCACATGGATCAATAATTGAGGAAATTAATCAAATCAAGGATTATATAAATAATCAAGCATTCAACTTGGGTATCTAACTTGGTTCTGGTAATAAATAAAAATGGGGAAATTAGACTATGCATTGACTTTAGATAATTGAAAAAACCATCTATGAAAGATCATTCTCCTCTTCCTTTAATAAAATAGATCCTCCAAATAGTAGCTAGCATAGAAACATTCTCTCTATTGAATGGGTTCTCAGGTTATAACCATGTATGGATTAATGAGGAGGATCAACATAAAACCACCTTCACTACAAAGTGAGGAAGAACTTTCATGTAATCAAAAATGCCTTTCAACCTCTCTAATTTAGGGGATACTTTCTAATAGGCCATGGATATAGATTTTAATGGTTTGATTAACAAGATCATCCTCATCTATTTGGATGATTTGACAATGTTATATAACAAAAAGGAAGATTATTTTGATCATTTGGAGAAGATTTTTCAAAAGTGCCAAGAGTTTATGGTATCCCTCAACCCAAAAAATACATCTCTAGTATCCCACAAGGTAATTTACTAGGATATATGGTATCTAAAGAAAGAATATATATTACTTTGGATAGAGTGAAGGCCACAAAGGAGTCCAGTCTTTCTTCATAAAGATCAACTTCATTAGCCAATTCATCTCTAACTTTGTAGGGTTGGTAAGGCCAATCACATTAATGCTGAGGAAAGACCAAAGATTCAAATAAACCATTGAATGAATAATAGTGTTTGAAAAAATCAAGGAGGTAATATCCACCACTCCTTTTCTTGTCAATCCCAACTTATCTAAAGATTTTGTCATGTATGTTTATGGGAGTGAACATAGCTTGGTGGCTATGTTAACTAAAAAAAAGATGAAGGGAAAGGTGAGAATCATATTACATTATATTCAATAAGCCTACATGGATGTGAGACTAAGTATAATATTTTTGAGAAGTAGGATTTCATCATAATTAAAGGTTTCAAGAGGTTTAGACACGTGGTAGTAGGAAGTCAGCTAATGATATATGTGGCACATTCTAGTGTTAGAGAATAAATCATAGAGGGAGAAATCACTGAGAAAAGGGCCAAGTGGATCACTAAGATCCTATAATATGAGTCGAAGTCAAGCCAACCAAGGTGATCTAAGGGAAAGGACTTCATGAGTATTTGGACCAATACATAGACTCCCCAACAAATGAGAAAAATACACTAAAAATAGTTTAAGTGAGTCAGTGTGAAACTTTTGAGTCCTAGGTTGCTAATAGAACCTACTTTATGTAAACTAACTAATATCCAAAGGATCTCCCCATGCACAAAAGGAGATTTTATAGGTTGCAAGGAACTATTTACACACTAGTCTAAGGAGTCCTTTTTAAAATGAACTTTGCTGAGGAGCTACTCAGGTGTGTTGACAACTACCAAACTAGAAAAATCCTACTAGATATGCATTTTACCCCTCTGGGTAGACATTTCTTAGCAAAAAAAACTACAAATAAAGATCATGTGTGTTGGATATTACTAGTTGACCATAATTTTAGATTGCTATTAGGTGGTGAAAAAATGCCACCAATGCTATTTTTTTGTAGGTAAGTGAAATAATTCATCCATGCCACTAACTTGATTATGATTAATGAGACTTTCACATAGTGGGGCTTAGATTTCATTGGGATGATCAATCCTATGTCTAGTGAAGGCCATAGGTGGATACTCATGGCCAAGGACTACTTTACAAGATGGATTGAAGCACCTCCTCTAAAAGAGGTGACTAAAAATGTAATCCTCAACTTACTAAAGGAACTAGTAGTAAGTTTTGGCCCTCCTAAAACAATCATATTTGACAATGCAAAATCTTTCCTCGGTTCAAAGATTTTGTAATTTTTTCTCAAGAAATGCATTTTCCTTAAGAATTCATCCAACTACTACCCATAGGGGAATGGGTTCATCGAATTGAACAATAAGAACCTCATAAGATTAATTAAGGGAATGGGAATTGACCAATAGATAGAGTGGCATATGAATTTTAAAATAGC
Source organism: Torreya grandis (assembly GCA_037957365.1). Classification (NCBI taxonomy): domain Eukaryota; kingdom Viridiplantae; phylum Streptophyta; class Pinopsida; order Cupressales; family Taxaceae; genus Torreya; species Torreya grandis. The sequence goes on from JARHVA010000951.1 coordinate 295,084, forward strand.
TTTGTGATTCTTATTGAATTATTCATACGTAGATTTTAAAAATATCCCTATATGAATTAGTATATGGGAAAGAAGTGGTCATGCCAATTTCAATGGAGATACCTAATTTAAAGTTATTGAAAGTAGTCAAAATAGTGGAAAACATAGCAATGAAGGTGAGGTTAGTGAAATTTCTCAATCTTGAAGAAGCAAGAAAATAAGCTAGTGACATTAAGATCAACTAATAGTAGGTAGTTAAGAGATGGTTTGATAAAAAGACATTTGACCTAGGTTTCAAACTAGGAGATTTGGTTCTAAAATATGATGAAAGGACCATGAAGCTGGGTCAATGTTTGATTCCTTGTGGAGAAGACATTTTCACATCATTAGAAATAGGCATGGAAATGTATTTTAATTAGCAGATGAAGAAGGTAATACCTTAAATGTTCTAGTTAATGTAATCCACTTGAATAACTTTAATTTATTTATTGACTTCACCTTGTACATAGTTAGTTTCCCTTTTTAATTTTGTTTCCCTTTGAAAATAAATGCCATTGTCATAAGTTTCTATAGTCTCATTGTGAAGGGTCAACACCTTGGCTCCCCTTATTTTAAATCCTCTCTAATAGATGGTTATTTACCCCACTACCCCTATAATTAATGTCAAGCTACCCCTAATTTCATAATCTCTTGTAAGGATCATCATAAATATTTTTTAAGCGGTTCCTCAAGCATGTGTGTCATCATTTTCATTTATGGGAACCCAAATTCAAAAAGGCTTCATGATTATTGTACTAGGAGGGTTAACCTATATATCCATCTCCTAATTAAATAAAACATTTAAACACCTTAAGATTTTTTGAGCTTATTAATCTAAGAAGAGTGTCTTGAGAGGAGAATTATGTGTAAAGTTATGAGAACAAGCCAATATCTAGTGTTTTCCCAAAGTTAAGATAGGATTACTAAGAATAATTACAAGATAAAACCTTTTCATATTTATCTAGTGGTGGACATATTAGGAAGTAAAGATCTCATGGATCAAGTGGTCATGGAGAGCTTCCCCCATATTTAATAGGGAGTAAATCATATGTTTATACCTCTACATTGATATATCCCATAGTACCAAACATGAAGAGTGTCACCAAGGGACATTATAGGGACCCCACACTAGTCTATGACTATGCAGATGGGATCTTTGATCCCAAATTAAAAAATAATATGAAGAGTATAAGGGAGGGTGCTCATACCCACATGCTCACCAAAGTTAGGAACAATGAAGTTGAGTCATTCCACTTTATAATATGGAGATCTACCATAGATCAATATATAGTTCCTCTCATGCACCCATGCCTAGAGATTATTGTTCTATGTGTAGAAAGATATAATTCCAACATTGGTGTTATCTTGGGTCACCACTTGAATGTTTAGATCAATGTTGATGTAGTATAGGAGAAGCTCTAAATCCCTAATGGCCCTAGTACAAACATTTATGATATGGAGAGATTTTAGAATGTATGGGACACTCGTGTCCAAAAGTTAAAGTTCCAAAACTTAGCTCTCTAAATAAATTATACATAAGTGCCTCCTCTTCCCATCTCTCTCTCAATATTTCCAATATAAGATATGAAATATTCCCTCTCTATGCTGACATTCATCTTGGGAATGGACTCAGACACCAATGTCCATGATTTCCAGTTGGGTTCAATCTTCTACTTGAAGATGGTGAGCAAGGAGAAGGCTTAAAAAATAGACTTTTTATATGCCATTTTTGATGTTGTTTATAATCATCTAGTCAATTTTTTGGCCTAAAATACCTTTAGGTATTCTTCCTTCCTTTCCACATAATCCTTTACTAGAGTACAAGGTTCTTTTCACCATATTTCACCATCAATTTGATTGAAATGGGAACATATCCCTATATGGTGATCCCCATATTTGCATGGACCCACATCATTTTGGCCATGTAAGATTATCATGAGTTTATAGAGTGCTTCTTATCTTCTATCCTGATCAACCTCAATTAGGAAGACATCATATTCTAAATGATAAATTGTTAGAGAGTGTGGTTTACTAGCTACAAAATTCCATGCAACTAGTTCTTTGGAGCCCAATTTACACTCATCAGAGTCCATAGATTCAAGTAAAAGCCATTATGGTTCCCATGCATGATCATAGATCTAACCTTGGCCCTAGAGTTGGCCTACTAGCTTGACATAGTAGCTTTAGTATATGGCATGGGTTGGAATAAGAGGGCCCTATATCATGTCCCATTTTCAAGACTGAGAATTTTAGTTATAAAGAGGTCATAGGAGAATTTACCTGGATTAAATTAATGATCAATAGAATTATGACATAGATAGACACATATCCACTCTTAATACTTCCACCAACACTAACCATGAGCCCCAATCATACATCAAAGAGTCAAATTCATTGATAGAAAATAATATAAAACATGATGTGGATTTATCAAAGGTCCCCTTAGACACTCACCAATCAAGGGAGTATTTATACAAACCAATATAGGTTTTTGATCCCATAAATATCATGACTAAGGGTATAAGAGCACATCTCATCTAGAAGGGTTAGATCAAGGAAAAAATGGAAGCCTATTGGTGCTCAATTTTGAAGATCTAGACTCTGATGAGCAGTTTGAAAAAATTTAGGATGAGCACCATGAGTAATATGCTCAGGTGGAATAAGAGGTTTTAGTTAAAGAATAAGAAGAGTACCCCGCTTTAGGAAGAGAGGAGATTTTTTTCATAATTTATAGGCTTATTTCCTATCCCCCTCCTCTATATTCATCTCCCCAATAATAGGAGTAGGCTACTATAAGGCAACCTAAAGTTAGGGTGGCTCACCTTGGCTCTAAGGCACAAACTTCTAGCCCTCCTCCTGAGCCCAAACAAAATAAAGTATGATTTTTTCACCCTCTACTCTCAACTTCTTCTTCATTATTCACTTCATATTCACTTCTACTATGCTTTCACCACTTTCCATTGCTCATCCACTCACCATACCTGTGCTACATTTCACTCCTCCACCTACATCCACCATAAGTACATCCATTATGGCATAATCATTTGTCACCCCTTTTTATGGCCTCCCACCTTTCTCATTATCCACATTAACCATTTAACCACTCATCCCTAAGGGAACAACATCCATTGCTTCATATTAATAAGTAACCATTCCTTTCAAATTATCACAAGGATCCCCCTTCATGGGGGAATTAATTCGATCATAGGAGCAGTTCCATCAATAGTTAGAGACTGTGAAGAAATCTTGAGAAGTTTGAGAAGAAAATAGAAGAGGAAAAGTGGCCAAGTTCTTGATGACACCACACATGTGGTCATTATTTGACCCTACACTACAATATTTGATTATTTCACACATGATGTCAATAGTGATCAAGCCCCAAGAATAGATGTTGCTGAAGGATTACTCAATCCACACCATCAACCTTAACCTCAAATAGGCTACGTCATATGATAGGTTGGAGCTAATGGAGGAGACCTAAAATTCTATGATAATGGACTACCTCAAGGTGGGTCATCAACTAGAGAAGAAGGAATAAGAAATCACAAGAATTAAAGCCACCATTGACTGCTAAAATGTAGAGGCCAAGGCCAAAGATGTAGAGCTCATAAAGATGAGGTCTAACATATAGAGTTACATCACATCTAAGAGATTCTAGTTAGAAGCTAACCAAAGATCCCAATTTCAAATCCAAGTAGTAGAGTTAAAGGCTAAATTAAATGACCTAAAAAGGGAAAAAGAGGCCATAAAAAACAAGATACGATAAAAGAAATAGAGCTCATGTAGACTCATAAGAGTCTCTTAGAATCTATGAGTACACAAAAATAGATGTAGTAATAGATGAAATAAGAGTCCTAGGCCAAGGACCAATAGATATAATAGCTAAAGAATGACCTCACCACCCACTCCTAGACTACAAACATCTTCCTAATGATCCATCAATTATATGTTTCATATTAGGAGAGGATAAAGAATGTGGCATCAAATTTTAATCTAACACTTGGGTTAATTTTAAACTCACAAAACATAAGCACATAATTGAGTGTGTATGTGGATCAGGTCCTCCCTTTATATCCCCCAAAGTCCAAGATTCATAGATTTTAGTTTAGAAGCTATATAACATGAAAAATAAGACACTCTAGGTAATAAGGGTGGTCAATTTAAGGTAAGTGGTGATTAAGATTAGTGAGTTATTGACCTGTAACAAAGCCACAACAAAATTCAAGGCATTTTTGAATACCTTAGAGAAAGTGGTTTGGGATATGAAGGGACACATTGAATAGTTGGTATAGTTAGGAATCCCCTCCCTATTACTCATAGATAACATGGTCCTTTCAGAGGATAAGATAAAATAGGTGTTGATCATGAAGTAGAATAACCAAACCATCTTTATGGACCTAGCTCAAGTGATAAGCATCTCAAAACTTGAGACTATTTTTTAGCCTCTTGCCTAAGTTGAATTTTAGATGTGAATGGTTGTATAGGGTCTGAGCAATATCTCCTTCAAAGAGATAATTGATCTAGATAAAGAAATCAAGGCTTTAAAAAAGAAGACTCAACCTATAGAGGAAGACTGGATACCTTTCAATGTGGATCTTTAGAAGTTATAAGTTTTACATGCCTCAGATTTTTTGTAAATTTGCTTTGACTAGTCTAAGAAACAAAAAAATTTGTGTTCTTCCATCCATAGGTGGATTATCTTGCAATTCACTAGGAACTATGGATAAAATCTATGTTTTAAAGACTTTTGGTAGTTAACTTTTCATTATAGATGTTCTTGGTGAGTTGGGTAGATTAGTATTGTCCTCCTTTTTCCTAGGTGTTTAATTTTTATTTTTGGGCTAAGTCTTCACTCCTTCTGCTAGTGCCACATGACACTCCCATGATCATTATTTGAAAAATATTTTTTGACTTTCCTAAGAGAAGTACCAACTCACCATGTGGAGCATTAATTCTCCTCAAAAGTGAAGGGTTATTTTTCATAACTTTAAGGTGCACCATTAGCTGATGAAATAATAGGTGGGGCCCACAAGGCAAGTTTATTTTTGTCATAGGATTGAGTTTTGCCATTAAACAAATGAAGTGGCCCTTATTTCCAACAATCATTCTAGAGATAGTCTAGAGGGAGACACATGTCACCATAGTACTTCTAAGTGTCATGGGAAACATGAGGCATTAAGGTTATGCCATATATAAGATTTAAAGGCCATCTACACTCATGAGACAAAGCTCCACTTTTCAGTTAAAATGGCCTCATGATGAATGTAAATGTCAAATTATAGGTGTCATTTCCTTATGAGGCCATTGTGCCTATATATTGGGGGATATTTTCTTGTGTAATGGGTTGGAAGTTAGATAATAGTTTTTTTTTCATGATTATTACCAAAGAGAATAACCATTGTAATAGTTTTAGTTTTTGACTAAAAATAGCAGTAGTTGCTATTTTTCATTTTTGAGACCTTAGGAAATACCCCTTGTGGGAAGAGTTGAATATTTTATATTTTTCCTCTTGGCCTTTTTTATTTTGTTTTCCACATAATAATGAAGAGGACATGGTGTTCCTTATTATATTGTGTGGAATCAATTGATATCTGTTGTTTTTGTTCTCTACTGTTATAGTGTTGGATTTTGTTTATATTGTAGACTTTAAATCGTGAAAATGCTTGTTTAAATTTTATGTAATGTTTTAAAGGGTTCAAGTTATTTTATGCAATATTAGGAATGGATGCATAATAATTGTAGTGCATCACCTCATATAGTGTTATTTTAGTTTTATTTACATTTCCTTCTTCCCCATTTCCTCCACAACTATTTGAAGATCCAACTTCTAAAATATTAGAGGTCACTTCATAGATCATAGTTTCTATCCCACATCTGTAAATCTTCCCATTAGGGGGTTTTCACCTAGAATTAAAGTTTTAAGCATCAAGAGGTATAATTGAAGTTGTATTTGGGACAACAATAGAATTTATAGTCGATACACTTGCTAAACTGGTGGGAACTAAAGTTGTAAGTAGTGTTGAGAATGGGACATAAGGTAGAGTCTGAGCTGATGAGTTGGAATATGGTGTTAAAGTAGACTTGTTTTTAGCTTCTAACTCCTGATAGTGTTTGTATCCACTAGCATGTTGTACTCGTACTATGCTCATGTCTAGAAGAGATGGTCTAGTCACCCATCTACTTGTGCCATCAGACTTACATGTTTAGTTTTTGTAGCTTAGAAGCCTGCCTAAAAGACTTTTACTTTAGTGGCCTTCTTCCTTGCCGAACTCAAATTTGCTTTAATATATTCTAAAGTTAATCTGTTTAAACTCTACTTGAAATTATTTAAAGCTTGTTGTAACATTTGGTCAAAATTAAACCTAACTACCAACCTCCAATGTTGCACATGTCAATTCTAGTTTATTCAAAATTTGCATTGTGTGCTTCTCTTATTAAATTATCTTTTTAACTAAAGCATCAACAATATTTACCCATTCTTTGGCTTCTTTGGTACTAATAACCATTATATTCAATGCATTTTTTGCCTCTAAAAGGGACATCAAATTCAAATGGTTGAATGCCTTATTGGCAGTATACAAAACTAAAAAAATTAGCATGTTCTCATATTCCCTAAGAACCTTAAACAATTTAGTTGTTTTAATTTCATAGGGAGATAATTATGCTCTCAAATAATGAATAATATCTATTATTTTGTATAGCCTCAAGGCTATATTTTGAACATATTATTATATCTATAAAGGAACATGGATAACCAATTATTATTCCATGAGGGTATCCATCTCTTGTTCCAACTATTTATTTTCCTACTCTATTCCCTCATAGATGGATATTAGTTCTCTAGAGTGAGTCTCCATATAGAACTTAAAGTCTTGAATAAAAGGGGAATGAACATTTTTCCTATCTTGTCACTTTAAAAGAGAGTAGATCTCCTCTATTTCTTTAAAAATTATACCTCACCTAATGTTGTCTTCTAATTTAATATTTTTCACCCTTTTCATAGAGCCATTTGATTTATCAAAGAGCAAGATCATAGTGGGTATCTCGGTGATCTGAAAGTGTGGCCTCTTAAAAGATAATTCTCCTAATTCATTGACCCATTATGGAAGTGTCAAAATTTGATGGATCTAGAGGTTGTGCCTCTATTTGGGTGTCTTCCTTAGGCTCAATATTAGGGGATGGCTTGGGCATTAAATTCCATGTTATATTAGACTAGTCTACATTTCCTATATGTTTCATGGGATGAATAATGTATACTTGTTTCTTCTTTGGGGATTTTTTGTGGCCACCATTGTTGTGGTATACACTACTCCTGAGAAAGGCATTGGTGATCTCAATTGAGTAGAAGAAGCTTACATTTGTTGATGGGTTTACTAGTGATAGGATAAGTAGAGGTGGAGACTAATGGAGTAGTTGTAGAAGCTATTGTGAAAACAAGCCCAGAAGGAGATTATGGTATAGGAAGAAAAGAAGAGACAATTATAAAAGGAAAAGAAGAGATAACTAGTAACGAAGCAATTGGAGAGTGGCCTAAGGGAGTAGTAGATGGATCACCCTTACCTAATTGGTGACCATAGTGGATGTCTTTCCTTTTAATCCTTACAAGATTAGAATATTAGCTTACTATAATTCTTCTTCATCTACCTCATAGCTTGGCTTGCCTTCAATTAAAGGATGTGCTTGCTCACTTGGTCCCTTTGTGGATTAGGCTTGAGGCCTTCTTGTCTTCATTTTTATCTTATAACAAATTATTTTCTTATCTACTTGAGGAGCAACCACTTGTTGGGTAGAAAGAGGAAGAGTCATGCTATATGTTGTGGTTGTTAGAGCTTCCCTAGTAGGTACAATGTCTTCTTCATTAGATGATTCTATGAAGATAATCTCCTCTTATCTCCAAATAATGTTATCCTTTACCTTAATTAGTTATTTTTCATATTCTTATTTTACCTTCCTTAGTTCAATAGTGGATATTTGAAATTGTGGAGTCTATTCTTCCACTTATACTACATCAAATGATGTTTCCCTTATAGTTTGATCTTACTCTTGATTTAGAGATGTAATCATAATAAGTAGATTTTTAGGTTCTTAAATTTGATCTTGTGCTTGCTAGAAGGGTATGTTATTCTAGAAATATTAAGATGCCCATCCCATTGGTGGTAAGATCTTAAATTTTTATTGACTAAGTGTGAGGGAGGGATCTACTTGGATTAACTTCAGCAAGTCCTCATTCACACTAGTAGTCATAGTCCTTTCCTTTACCTCTAAATCACATTTTGCATTAAGAAATAAGAAGTCATGATCAAAAGGCTCATGATTGTATAGAATACCTATGTTATGAACTCATTAATGCACTCTCCCATGGGGGTCCCAATCCCTTTGGTGTAGAGTAGTTAAGACATAGGCCTTCTTAGCACTACCAGCCTCTCTAAAGTGTCTATAGTATGTATAAAATATCCTCATAATTATGAGATGGGAGCCATGGAAGGTGCTCTTTTTTCTTTTATTCAGGTCCTCGTCTTTCCCATCCATAGTTGATATTTAACCTCCAGCTCATCAACTTTGTCTGGGAAATATTTGGGGGGTTGAATAGGATTGACCTTGTGTCTAATGACCATTATAATAGTGTAGTCTAGATACAACCAATAATAACCCAAATACATGAGTGTATTAGCAATGTTATTGCATATCCTAGACAAAGGTTCACCATGAATTACCATCCAAACTTGAGGATATAAATATTTTTTAATTCATGATATGTTCCTCATATATGCATAAATATGAATAATGGAATAAATATCACAAAATCTATTTTTGACGTATTCAAGATTTGGATCCCACAAAGACCTACTGTATCTATAGATAGTCTCTATGACCACATAAAAAATATATGACATCATGTAAAAAATTCCACCTTGGGGCCTCCTTTCCTTGTGCAACATCAACTCTTGTAGGTAGGCATTGATAATCTCCCCTAGTATATAGGTGTGCTATGAGGTGATACCTATATTGAGAAATAGTACGTACTCTAAATGATGTAAATAGATGCTCAAGTAGCTAAATAAATGGTATAAAAAATTCATACTAGTGTAAATTTCCATCCAAAATTTGGTAATGGACACAAGTTTATTGGTGGTTTATTTTAGTGTGAAGGTATTTCCTAGGAGAAGCCATTTCTTTACGTCTTTTTATACATTATTTTTCTTCTTCCAACTAACCACACTATGAAAATCAAAGGTAGCATCTAAAATGGGTAAAAATAAATACATATGGAATGCTTTGTTTGATTTATATATAATGATGGTGCTATTATTGACATAGTGTAAGAAACTACCGTCTATAATCCTCCCTTCAAATAATAAGTGTCATAATAAGTCAATGCATGACATGAATTCAGGATTAACAGTTACATAATGGAGTACTTGGAATTTCAAGCACATTAAGTCATATTTAACTTGTTATTCTTATGCAAAGATGACTTCCTCAAAAGATAACAAGTTGATGCTATCTATGACCTCCCATAGAACTGAGTAATTGGTGTAGAGACCCCCAAACACTATTACATCAAAAATTATATGCTTGTATTTTGTTGAATCCTTAATGGATAATCTAGATAGTGCTTGGGATCCTTTATAAACTATAGATGAAGATTCCATTATTAGTTCTCAATTATGGTAGGATTCACACTCTTGGTGATGGTAGCTTTGCATTTTTTAACACAAATTATAACTTGTTTGAATACAGCTAGGGCTTGGAATTCATACAAGGTAATATATGATTAGGATTAATGACAATCATAGATGTGAGTTTTGATAGTGGCTCAATGTTATATCCTTTTAGCATTCATGTTTAGTTTGTTCACCATTAATCATCAACATCTATAAGATCTCCACCTTCATATAATTCAAACTTGACCACCTAGGCCTAATGGGCATGCCACATAGGATGCTTACTCAATCAGGGCGTGCCATGGATCTATTATTTTTTATGCTTGTCACTATGTTGTTTGGTCAAGATTTGGCATTTTCATTCAGGCTAAATGATGTGATATGGTGAGCCTATAGTTCTAAATGAAAGACTCCAAAGACTAAAATGTTCTTAAAATAAATTTGTTTAGGAAGATTTGTTGGGAAAGTCATTGAAGGTGTGAGTTCTAAATGAAAGTATCCAAATATCTATATGTTATTTATAGAGATTTTCATTTGGGAAAATATTCTAGACAAATTTTTCAAAATAAAATTCCTGACCAAAAGGATCCAAAGGAAAAAAAATTGACAAAAAGTTGTCAATTGAAAGGTTCTTGAAGACTGGAAAGATGTCAAAAACCAAAATACCAAATACCAAAATTTTGACTAGAAGCTACCAAATAAAATATTTTAGAAACTAGAGTGTTAAATATTGAAATGTTCCTGAAGACCAAAATGTTTCTAAAATAAGCTACCCAAGAGAAATTTCTCTATTGAAAGGATCCAAAGAAAAAACTTTCAAAGAGAAAGTTGTCGACCAAAAAGTTCCCAAAGACCAAATCATTGAAGACCAAAAAATGTCCATAATTCCCGATAAGTGAATCCAAATAAATGGACCCAAATAAATAAATCTGAATACCTATTATACATAGTAAGCTCCCACAATTTTCATTAATAAGTTAGTTCCAAAAACTCATTCTAATGAAAATACATTGCAAGAGGAAAACACATGCAATAAAGATGATTTAATACCAAAGATTCACTAATTTCCATAGATAATGAAATAAACTAACATACATGTATAGCCATATAATCAACACGCCTTATAAAAACAAAGAGGGCCCACACTTTTCCATAGAAAATGCAAGGTTAGGTGTGTTGAATACAAAGAATATGTCCTTTAGTGAAATGTTACACCCCACCTCTTTAAATCAATTTTTTCCACATGAAATATTCTCTTTGGGTCATGTCACATCACTCAAATTCCTCCTCATCACTATGCATAATCACTATGAATAGTAACAATTAATAGTGTCTACATGAATAATGTTATGTGAATAGTAATCTTACTCCCAATAGTAAACATGGTGTGAACTCATGAAGATCAGGTAAACCTTGAAATCCATGTTGCAACCAATGGTGATTGGAATAGTTAATAATTATTGATTTTCATTGTTATAGGCCTTGATAGTAATAGTCTTTAGTTGAAGGTCAATTGTTGTATATCCCAGATGCTTAATAAGCTTCAGAGACATAATATTCATGCCTACTCCATTGTCTATGAGGACACATTTAAATTTTTTCCACATGATAACAACATCAATATATAATGTGTTATTATGGAGAGGGCCAAGGGATTATATATCACTTTAGTCGAAGGTCAACTATTGGCCTAGGATTAGGTTTCCAACCAAAGCTTGAAATTTATCTAGCATAATGTCATTGGGCATATGGGATTGGCCTAGGAGTTCAGTGATGATATTATTATGGATTTTAGATGTATGTAATAAATCCAGGATTTAAATTTGTGAGGGTGTATTTTAGAGTTGTTCCATAATATTATAATTTTTTTCCATAAAAATGGTAATTGGTTATGGATTGTAGATGTATGTAACAAATATAGGATTTAAATTTGTGAGGGTTTATTTTAGGTTTGTTCCATAATATTATACATTTTTTTCCATAAAAATGGTAATTGGCTTACTTCTAGGTGGTATAGTGGGTCAGATTAGCTCATTGGTAGGGTTTGTGGGACTGGGATGGTGACTTTAGACTATCAAGTTATAATTACACAATTTGGATTGGGTATAGGACTATTGTAACTAAAAAATTATAGAGATGTACCAACGAGGATAATTCTTGATTACTAGTGCACTTGGTTATAATCATGGGGCAATGAAGAGTTATTGACATAAGGTCCTAATATGGTAATCCTAAGTTTTTTTTACACTTAGGTGTTGTCACAAGTCCAAGAAGGATTACTAAAATTGGTGGGTTGATTGGCATTATTAGGAAATGGCCCTAGTCTATTGGCATTCGATCTAAGATTGATGGTAATAGTAAAAACATGACCTCTTGCAATATGACCAATAAATTTATTTTAGTCATGTATAATTACATGGTAGGTCTATTGGGTATTGGGGTCATTCTAACCTTGGTTCCATCCATTTTGTAGTTGACATTGTTGTTTATGATATTGTTTTAATTGTTGTGGTTGTGGTATTCATTATTGTTATTTTTGTTATTGATTGGTATTATTATATTATGGAAAAGGATTTTGATAAATACCTAAGTTTTGATTGGAAGTAGATGCTATATTATCCAACTACATATCTCTATTTTCCAACATATTTTGAATAATGTGCTCTATCTACACAAAATGGTGTATAAAATGTCCATGAACATGATGGTATTCATAGATTTCATGCTCTTTATATCAATCTAGATAAGTTATACCCTCAAGAAATTGTTTTAGAATCAACCAACTAATCATATTATCCTCAACTAATTTGTGACACATTATTTTAATAAGATAACAAAGGTCATTGAAGACTCTAAGAGTGGGTCTTCTTCTTGGTGTAGGGTTTTTCAAAGGTAGTGGTTGTATCATTTGAGGAGTTGGCTTGGGTTGAGGCATAGGCTATGCTTGTTAGATAGGTTGTATTTATGGAATAAGTTATATTTATGGGATGTTGACCAGACAGTGTTTGCACCATTGGACATGATGTGACTCAATGAATCCATTACCAATAGCCTTATTATTTTAGTTGTATGGTTTAGGGTTTTCATAGTTATTAGTCTACATAGATGTAGACACATGCATATAGATTGGGCTAGAGCTCTGACTTAGGCATGAATTTTGGTTTTGGCTCTAGTTTTTGTTTTAATAAGATAACTTAATAATCCCTTTATTAATAAAGGCCTTTTTAATTTAGATACCTTTCTTAATGATCTCCTTTAATGTGTGATCACATTGAACCTCCAAGTGATAAGATATTTTGTAGTGAAATTTTTTGGTAAATACAAATGCCAATTGTTTATCTATTAGACTATGCATAAATTAAATTAAATTAGATACCAAGATATTAGACAACTTAATAAGTAACTATAAATCCTATCCTATTAAAAACAACATGACTAATAGGGTGGGGGGGGGAGTGTGAATCAGTCTTCAAAACTTTTCATTCAATTCCACTTAACTATGTATGAACCATTCTAACATGCATGTACATCTTAGCAATCATAAGCATTAAAATATAAGAGCATGAAACACATGAACACATCATATGTGTGGAAAACACTCTAAGGGAATAAAACCCACTAATGAAGTAGATGGAATATATTCCTATAATACAAACATCAATCTTTAGTGAAGCACCAACTCTACATGGATCACCAACCCCAACTAGATCAGCACCAACTCAGCTAGGCTTTAACAAGCACACACTTACAAGGAGGCACCAACCCCCTATATGGCTTACCAAAAACTTATCCACCTTATTTTTTGATCACTTTTAGAAACCATTATTTATTATACAACATATGATGATCTACTCCTTCATCTCTTCACTCATTTTATCCCTCTCAAACTAGCCTTCAACTTTCTTTGCTCAACTAGCCCTCTTCATGGCTTGATTAGGTATTCTAATATTGATCTTAATATGTATAAACTCTATTAAATATTCATAAAATTTCTCTAATGTTTCACATGACATCTTTATTCTCACCAATTATCTATATCATTTGCTTATACTCTTCTAATCTCACTATTTAAGCACACCCAAAAGAGGCTTAAATTGCCTTGCTTTTATATAAGTCACTTGATCATATCATTATTAGTCTGATACACATTAAAATAACTTATGTCAGCCATTAATAGGTCTTATCCTATTAAAATATCATGCCTTAATCATGAATCAATTAATATAATAGGTTGACCATACATCATTTAACCCTTACTCCTCTCTTAGGCTTATAGAGACCTAATAGGTCTTCTTAACAACACATTACCCTTTGATATTTCTTTAAGGATATAAAAAAACCTCACATAGTAGAAAAAAGTCACACACCACTCCAATATACCTTATAAAACTTTAATTTAGGTCCACAATACCTTTTAATTCCAATTACCGCTTGAACCCTTCTTCAATTCACTACTTATAAGAGGCTTGCGTATATACAAAAACTTTATCTTGAAAAACTAAGGCATATACTCAATCTTTACAAACAACCATGGAAAAAAATTACACATTCAAAAACCTCATGACCTCATGGATATCACAATCTTCATATGATGCTTCAAATTAGGGTAACCAAGCTTAAATACTTATCTACAAGATGTTCACTTAAAACTACCAACTGAATCCAAAACAAAATCAAGGAACATAAACATATAAGACATGATTGAATATATTAAATGGATTTTAATGATTGAACATGATCTTATAACATCCTCAGAGTAACCTCAGTCAATTAGATCATGATATCTAATGAAAACTATTGGTTTTATAGACCAATCTATTGACCTTCTCTCTCATAGATTCTTTTTAGCCAGATAAACCATTTTGGCTTCAATGTTTCAACCTCCTACACTAAATTCCAAGATTTTTCAAAGAATGGATAGATTATTAAAGACCTAAAATATGTTATCATACATTTAAATGCATGACTCTGACATAAAAACACATCAAGAAACATCTTCTCACTTCTGTCTGATTTCCTTACTATATGTACCACTAGGTCTATTAGTGACTGGCCAAAATAGATCACCAAATTTTTACACATAATTCATCAAACTTGTCCAAAATATTGATTTAAAACAACTAAAAGTCTCAAACTTTGATCTTCATGCACTTAGTCACTTTAACTCGATCAACTCTATCTGGGACAACAAATTTTTAAAAGAAAAGCACTTTCTATAGGATATTATCACTCACCTGAGAAACCAATCACACATAGAGATGCTTGAGAGAGTTTAATTCAACCTCATATCACATATTTTATCATATCAAACCATTTTGATCTCGAACAAGATCTTCAACATTGGGTCACTATTAGGGTTTTATGAGGGTTTAGACCAACTTTCAATCTTAATGATCATTCATCAAACTTATCACCTCTTTTTAAAAAACAATTATTTTAACTTTTATATATAACCCTTCCTCATCTACCATTAATATTTCAAGTTCTCATGTATATGCTACATGTGCCAATGAGTACTAATAAAACCTTCTCATGTATAAAAATCTTCATTTTATGCACTCAAGAAACCTTTAAAGGCTTTTTCAAGACTTTTCTTGAAAACCTTGATCTAAAAATTCTTGCACATACTTAAAAAAACTTGAATCACCTCTATCAATATTCACCTTCTCACTTATGCCATGAAAATTTATTATGTTACCTCATCTAGCCACCATCTCTCTTCTTTCTTTATAATCCTTGACTTGCAAGTATTATTAGGCCTTGAATCTGACCTTTTATACACCTTGTAAGCTTCTCCTTATAAATCACCTATGTTAAAATTCCTCTTTTGTATTCTCAAGAAATATCATACACTAATTTTTTTCATAACTTTAACAAAATTTCTTTAGATCTACTTACGGATCTTTAGATCTTGACTCGAATCTTCATATCATCTTCAAAACTACAAAAATAGATATTTGAATCTGACCTTATAATCATTTTCAAGGTCCTTAACACTTGATGTATAGACTCAAAAAATATCTCTCATTCTCAAAAAATATCAAGTGTGCTTTAGAGCATTCTCATCTTTATAGCTCAATTAGAGAATCTTCAAAGTTATTTATACAAAACTTTAGGGTATATTTCTTCTTCTTCTTCAAATCTCACTCATTTCATCATGCCACCAATAAATACCATCTCACAAGTTCTAGACAAATCATTACAATATGTTTTACATTTGCTATATTGACCTGTACTCACTCATGTTGCTTCTCAATGATTTCACTCAAGATGACATTAAAACATTCTTCAAACAACATTTTTTCATCACTGCTCTCATACAATAATAATACTCATTGTGTTGGAAATAATAACTCCTCATATACATACCTTAAGGCTTACTTGACCAAGCATCTTCACAAGAACCTTTGACATTAATGATATTAGATTGACATCAATGAAAGAACCATGCATCTTCAAAATAACCTTTGACATCAATGACAACATTAAATACCAAATATCAACACTCAATGACAATGCTCAACAATCTCTTCCTTAATAAAATAAAATATTCAATAATATCCACCTTTTTCATTGATGACAAACACACTCAGAAAACTCTATCAACCACTCTTGATGGAATCATCTGTTAGAATTGGTTCTTGCCTTTTCTTTCTCACCCTCTTTGATCTTGCCCATTTTCTCACCTTTTTTGATCTTTGGGTTATGCTCCCTTTTCTTTCCTTTTATAATCTTTCTCCCCTTTTTACATTAATGACAAAGGTCTTCCACAACTATCATCTCTTTCAAAATGAACTCAGATTACAAGATCACTTCAACATAGATCAAGCTTAATTAACAACTTGAATAGCTCCCCCTCAAAAAAGCATCCACCATGCTTATATTTAGTATTAGACATCAAAAATAATTTCCAACTAATAAATTCATACTCTTCCCTTATGATTTGATACTATCTCCTAGAGACACTGATGACACACAGTCTTTAGAAACTATGGAAACCACTTATAACAACTATTCTTAAAAACTTCTCAATCTGGTCACTCTCCTAGCTAATTCATTAAAATCTCAATAAATAGAGGTTATAAATCAGTTTAGGGATAATCTTATTTTAAAGAAATAGAATCATAGATTACATACCTTTCTTAACATGGTAAAAGAAGATACCAAACTCTTGACCATACACACATGGCTATCCCATACTAGATACTAAATGTAGAAACAAGTACTCCCCTTTTGTCTTCACATATCAAGGTCAACTACTCATAATAAACATATCTTAAAAGCTTACATCTTATACCAATTTCCTACACTTTGACTTTAGATACCTAATACTAGCCTTATATCTTTCATCATGCTACTACTTCAGACCATAGAGCTATCAACATAAAAATGGATAATTTACATCTTCATCTCCTTATTTTTAGCATATACAACCTAGAATCTTCTCAAAATAAACCTTGTTTGACTGTACCCTCATGCTTTTACTGATAGAAGAATGTCTCCATAAAACTTAATTGACCCACCCCTTTCAATAGGGTACTAAAAAAGTATGAACTTAAGAGATTCCTAGATGTCCATATTTTCATGAGATTGAATATTATTGAACATTCTTATGGACCTAATTGGATTTTTAGGCTTGATCTCATCATTAACCTTGTCATCCTGCTTCTTTTCTTTGATTTCCTTGTCAACACATGAAAAAATAACAAGTGTTCTTGGCATTACTTACTTGATTTATCTTCTAAGGTAGGCTTTATCTTAGCAAGTAGTCCACTTGATACTATAGACTAATTATGACTTGTCTTTACTACCTTTGATTTATATACATTAATTTTCCTTCTTTCTTGCATTCTAGGAGCTTCAAACTTCCTAGTTTGACTTGATGATCTTCTAACTCTATTAGGATAGTATATTACAATGTGTTTTACATTATTACAACTATAATATACCACCTTATACATACCATTTTATTGATGATTATTGTGATATCTCTTTGACCAATTGATTTTTCTTCCATAGTTCCATTAGTACTCATTCTTGAAGGGTTTTATATATTCTCTTGCTCTATGACCAAATTTATTGCATGTAAAACAATAAATATTAAAAGTGATAGCATACCTTATAGCATTGGGTTGTCTGATAAGTCTTTTCATGTTGATGTTCTTGTCTTCAATAGTTTTATTTTGAACTTGAGGTGACTTATTTTGATCTTTTTGGAATCCAAGACCTATATTATCACTTTCAAACTTTTGACTATTCAAGATATCATATAGATCCTTAGTTCTCTTTTTAGACTTCACAAATCTCTTCATATTTTTGGATGTCTAATCCAACTTAGATTTAAAATTTTATATTTCATTTTCATATGTTTTTTAATCTTCATCTTCAGCCTTTAGGCTTACTGCCACAATCTCTATTTGGGTTTCAATTTGTTGGATGATCTCTTCATACTCCTTGGAGGTATTATTTAGCCTTTCTTCAAACAATCTAATCTGCTCCTCAAGTCCTAAAATAATGACTTTAATTTCTTTTTCTTCTTCTTCACAAGCTTCAACTCTTCTAGGGTACTCATGAGATCTGCTTCAAGATCCACTTCAACTTCTTTACTATCATAGTATACTTCATCTAATTTTACATCAATCATGAGGCCTTTCTTATTTAAACAACCCTCATTATCTGATTCTATGCCTATCGATAGGGTTTCATTATTTTCATGCTCAAATTCATTTCTGCCATCATCACTTTTAGATTATCTAAATCACTTACATATGATGAACTATCTTCTTTGGTGTACAAACTCTTCTTATTCTTGAATGATCCTTTCCTTCATTATTATTGAACTCTCACTTGTTCTTGTTATACTTATAAGCTTTTTTTCATCTCCATCATGTTCTTCATTATGCTTAGATTTGTCCTTGTTAGGACACTTGGTTGAAAAGTGACCAATCTTGCCATAGTTGAAACATTTGAAGGTTAACTTACCCTTGTACAAGCCAAACCTTAACTCCTAGCAAACATAGATATGATTTCATCATCATCAATATCTAAACATACCTCATCTTTGATATTTCTTAGCCTTTGAATTTTTTTCAACCTTGAAATCTTCTTCCTTATTAAGAGGTCTCCCTTCATTAGTTCTCATCTCATAGGTAGTCAATATGCCATGAAGTCCATCCATCTATAGCTTATCCAAATATTGAATCTATTCTACTATAGACACTTTAGAGTCAAACTTAGGAGTTAGTGATCTCCATACTTTTTCAATAATAGTAGACTCTTTCACTTTTTCCCCCAATGCTCTTATGATATTGACAACTTCATCAAATTTTAATAGGTAGGATACAATGGATTCATCTTCAAGATTTTAAACTATCTTATATGGGTATAAAACTTGGATAAATTCACCTTATTGTCACCTTCATATATGGTCTTCAACCTTTACCATATGCCTTTAGCTAAAACATATTACATTAATTTTATAAGTTCTACCTCTAATAAGCCACACAGAATGGCTTCACTAACCTTCTTACCTATTGCATTTGTTAGTGGAATTAGAAGTGCAATAAAATCATCCATAACTAACTTCCAAATATCATGTCCCTATGACATCATATATATATAAATATATATATATATATATATATATATATATATATATATATATATATATATATATATTGACATTTCAAAAGACATAGTTACATCCATTGAATAATGGTACCTTACTAGAAGAGAAACCACCTTGAGCTTATTGACTAATCATCCTTGTTTCTTAAGATCTCCTTTAGGCTATCAAGCTTATTCTAAAAAACCTACTATGATACCAATTGTTGGAAACAAGATGAATGAGAAGGAAGTGAATCAATCTTTAAAAAAATTCATTCAATTCTACTTAACTATATATGAACCATTCTAACATGCATATACATCTTATCAATCATAAGCATCAAAACATAAGAGTATGAAACACATGAACAAAACATATACATGGTAAAACCTCTACGGGAAGAAAACCCAATAATGGAGTAAATGGACTATAGTCTTATAATATAAACATAAATATATAGTAAAGCCTTAATTCCACATGGAAAACCAACCCTAACTATCTCAGCACCAACTCAACTAGGCTTTAACAAGTACCCACTTATAAGGAGGCACCAACCCCCTAGATGACTCATCACCAACTCAGCCACTTGATTTTTTTATCAAATTTAAGAACCCTTATTTATTGTATAATATATTATGATCTACTCCTTTATCTCTTTGCTCACTTTTGTCCCTCTCAAACTAGCCTTCAACCTTCTTCACTTAACTAGCCCTCTTCATGGATTGATTAGGTATTTGACCTTGATATTCATATACAGAACCTATATTATATATTTATGATATTTATTTGATGGTATTTTTTACCTCATTCTACTCACCAATGATATAGATCATTCACTTATACTCTTATGCTCTCACTCTCTAAGCACACCTGAAATAGGACTAAACTTCCTTGCTTTTATACAAGTCACTTGATCATATCCTTATTTTTCAGATACACATTCCAATCAATTTGGTAATCCATGAATATATCTTATAATATTAAAATAATATTCCTTGATCATGAATCATTCAATACAATAGGTCATCCATATATCATTTAGCCTTTACTCTTCTTTTTGGCTTATGAAGACCTAATAGGTCTTATTAACAACACATTACCCTTTGGCATTTATTTAAGAATATCCAAATACCTCACATAGTATGAAAAAGTCATATTCCACTATAAATAAGCCTTATATAACTTTAATTTATGTCCATAATACCTTTTATGTCTAACTACCAATTGAACCCTTCTTCAAATCACTGCTGATAAAATGTTTGTGCATAAACAAAAACTCTATCTTGAATAAATGAGGCATATACTCAATTTAAAAAAATAAAAATGGTAAAAAACTACATAATAAAAAATATAATGACCTCAGAATCATCAAAATATTCATTTACATCTTCAACATAGGGTAAATAGGCTCAAATACTTCTCTATAAGATGTTCACTTAGAACTACCAACTGGCTCCAAAACATAGCCAAGGAACATGAACATATAACACATGATTGAATACCTTAAAGGGATTTAAATACATTAAAATTATCTTATAACATCCTTAGATCACCCTTATGTAATTATATCATGAGATCTAATTAAAATTATTGGTCTTATAGACCAATCTACTGACCTTCCCTCTCATAAATTCTACTTAGCCAAATAAGCCATTTTGGATTCAATGTTTTGACCTCTTAAAATGACTTATATGATTCTAAAAATAATGGATAGATCATTTAGGACCTAAAAATAATCATTCATTTCAATTCATCACTCTTACATGAAAACACATTAGGAAACATCTTCTCATTTATGTCTGATTTCCTTACTATCTATAGCACTAGGTATGTTAGCAATTGGCTAACTTGGATCACTAACTTTTCATACCTAAGATCTATAACCTATCCATAAATCTTCATCAAAAATAACTATAGGTATCCCAATTTTATCCTTATCAACTTATTTACTTTGACTTATTCAACTCTATCTGCTACAATAATTTTTTGAAAGATAAACACTTTTCTGTAGGATCTTCTCACTCACTTGAGAAACCAATTACAACTAGAGATGTTTTGGAGATTTTAATTCAACCTCCAATAAATTTTTTGATCATATCAAACCATTTTTAGATATTTATAAAAATATCTTCAACATCAGGTCATTTTTAATGTTTTATTAGGATTTAGACCATCTTCTAATCTTAACGACCATTCGTAAAACTTAGATCCTCTTTCCAAAAACTAATGCTTAGAACTTTCATCTATAACCCTTCCTTATATACCATGAATATAATAGGTTATCATGCAGATGTTTTTCATGCCAATAAACACTAATAAAATCTTCTTGAGTAGACAACTCTTCATTCTATGTACTTGAGAAACCTTGAAATGCTTTTTCAAGCCTTTTCTTGCAAACCCTAATCTAAAATTTCATGCACATACTTAAAAAAAATTGAATCACCTCTATAAATTCTCACCTACTCACTTATGCCATTTAAACTTTTTTTTTAACCTTATCTAGCCACCATCTCTCTTCTTTCTTTCTTATCCTGAACCTGTAAGTCTTATTAGGCTTTGAATCTAACCTTCTAGCCACCCGATAGACTTCACCTTATAGGTCACTTGTGTTCCAATGCCTCTTGTGTATGCTCAAGTAATTTCATATAATCACTTCATTTTTAAAATCAATATAACTTTATAACTAATTATATATCTTTGAATCTTGATTGGGATCTTTGTATCATCTTCACATCTACAAATATAGATCTTAAGAGCTGACCTTATAATAATTTTCAATGTCCTTAGCACCTTATGTATAGCTTCAAATAATCTCTTCATTCTCAAACATTATCAAGTGTTCTTCAAATCATTCTCATCTTCACATCTCATTTCAATCATATTCAAAGTTTCTTACATAGAACTTTAGAACATGTTTCTTATTCAAATCTCACTCATTTCATCATGCCACATGTAAATACAATCTCACAAGATCTAGACAAAACACTACAATATGCTTTAAATTTTATATACTGAATTGTACTCATTCATATTTATTCTTAATTATTTCAATCAATATGACATTATAATATTTTTCAAACAACATTTTCTCAACACTTATCTTATATAAAAACAACACTCATTGTGCTAGCAAAAATAACTCATCATGTACATAACTCAAGGCTTACTTGACCAAGAATATTCATAAGAACCTTTGACATTAATTATATTAGATTGACACTAATGATATTAGATTGACATCAATGAAATAACCATCATCATCAAAATAACCTTTGACATCAATGACAACATTAAATACCAAAGTTCAACACTCCATGCCAATGCTCAACAATCTCTTCCTTAATCAATGATAATGTTCAATATGTTTAGCTAGACTTCAAGGAAAAAGAAGTAGGTAGATTTCACTATATACCACTAGCTAGCAAGTGACAAAAAATTATTTTAATTGATCTCTAGGGTCTCCTTTACCCTTTTAATTTTCAAATTTTGGTGTCTTATAACCCTAAATAAACGGTATTTGGAGATACTCCATGTTAAATGGATATGAACATACGTCATCCAATTTGAACTTCTTAGTTTATTTTCCCATTTGAATGGTTGTAGTTACATATTTCATTTGTTGTAGTTCTTGGGCCAAAAAACTTGATGTCATAGTTGGTTTTGTTTATGGTAGGGTGATCAAAGGTGGATTACCTTGATCGGGGTACAGTGGAGGAATTGAGTATTATGGAATGTTAGTTTGATGGACTAATTAGCCAAAAATCTATAACACGTTGGGATTAAGATGTTGATACTACATGAATTATTGGTAAATATTCTAGTTTGGGTTCAAAATATGGCTTTAGGTTTGAGGAAATCGAGGTTTTTATGGAAGTATGTGGCCTTATGGAAGGTATTGTGCATATTGAGTTTGAGTAGGAACTTGTTGCTAACTAGTTGAACCTAGTTGTATAAATGGTACTTATTGTTTACTAAGGCCTTATATTTGAATATGTGGCACATGTTGGGTAAAAGGCAATTATTTATTAATAGGTACTTATTATATATTGACACCTTTTTATTAAAAAAACACTTGTTGTGAAGTAGATGCTTGTTAGGTGTTTGTATTTATCATTAACCAATAAGAATGCATTGTTGACTAGATAAAATCTATAATTATTGAGGTATATTAGTTTGAATTTGTTGTGGTGTAAAATTTATTGTCGCTTTTTGAGGTGGTAAAGGGTTCTACCTTTTTTGATATGGTAAATTGGTCTATTATTGTGGCCAAGTAATATTAGTAGTTGCCTATTGAGGCATGGTAACATTAACAACTTTTTAGGGTAAGACATTGGGTAGATCTTGATTACTTACCCCCTATTATTATGTGCTTAAATAAGTAGCTAGTTGAGGAGTGGGAGTAAACTACTATGGTTGAGAACTAGGCATCCTACCCCTAGTTTTGTGAAGCACTCATAGTTTTAGTAATAGATACTTATTGTGGATTATTTTGTGATACATTTAACCCACCTTAGCCTAAACTAAGAAACACATGTGTATTTTTCACTATGTTTAGCACATGTTCCTAAGTAGAATTCATTTTTACTTCCTCAATGAATGGAACATTAAACATGTCACCTATCAAATCATTTTGGCAAAATGGGTCCACACTTAGATTAGTATGACTTGATGAATCAATTGGCACTCTTGTTGAAGGAGTGAGCTCTATAAGTGGGGTATTCAATATGGACATAGCATTGAAATTCCATGCTAGATTAAGATAAATATGATATGATTATTTGATTTGCATGAATTGGTCCACCATGGGGCCTTTTCCCTTTGAAATCATATTCAAATCTTGGTTCGACATTGGCATGCATGCCTGATGGTAACTAGTAGAGGCATGTTTGATGGTTCTGATATAAGGTACATTATGAGGCACTCTAACTAGACTAGGTAGATTTTCAAGGGGAAATTCTTTTGGAAACTTATCTCCTACATCTATAACCCTAACTAATACCTCATCCTTATTTTTAATAAAGTGTCAATTGAATAAATAAATTTCATAGATTGATGGCATGGTAACGTAATAAAGTTATTTTTGGACTTATTCATAGTTGACACAGTGGAAAAGATATTGAGATGTTTGTTCTTGGTCCTACCCTATATAAGGAGGTTTACTAAATAGGTATTTTGCTAATAGATCTTGACCTTATTATGCATATTGAGTTGTGTAAGGGGGATATGGATCTATCTCACAAACTACGTCATCTCCATATGGGTCTTGAATAAAAACATCATTCATGACTATGCTTTCTTAATAAAGATTATACATGGTCCCATTACATGTGTAGTGAGTCATATATGGATCCATGATAACATATCATGAATAAAAAGTTCTAAATCTCACAAAACTCTTGAAATGTGGTATAAAAGATTGATCAATGTTTAGTATGTCTTGAAACTTAATCTAAATGGAAAACTTATCCTATTAATGTGAATGGTTTAAATTTGGCCTAGAATGTATCTCTTCTTGAAAACTTTCAATTGTAAACTTCGTCTCAAATATCTCCAATATTCTAAGGTTCTTTCATACAAATGGTTAAACAAAATGCAAATTTAAATCCTAGTATTGGCAAAGTATTTAA